>CM077523.1:10568293-10969409 GCA_039654895.1 Mongoloraphidia duomilia
CAAAGCGTTTTTATTGATAAAATAGATGACAAGTTTTAAAACTACACATTTTAGTGTTTAACATAATTGTATTAAACACTTAAAAAGTTCTATATCAAAACACATAGATTAAAAAAAACACCTCAATGTTTTATTTTAAAACACCATCTAAACACCTGAGTTTGCAGTGTATGTAATAGAAGATCAACAATTTAAACAAGGCATAATAACCTAGACTACAAACTTGCAGCTATTCTCAAACCATATTTTCTTCCAAATTATGAGTAATAGCTTTGATTAAAAATATTGGTATGAAGAAACATACTAAATAAAAGAGGCATGGTGTGTGGGTAAAACCACACTGCTAACTTCCCATTGGGTGCCCTTTTAGAGATTAGAGACCAGTCCACCGTATAGAGAAACTATTTGCAATAAATACTGTAGAAAAATCCATTTAAAAGTTAAGTAATCAAGCAAAAGTGAACGCGTATATAACAGAAGAATAATAGGGTTATTCCTGACAAAACTAAACAGTGCATTGATAAATATTGTATGTATAATAAACAGTTAATTATGTTTCATATATGCTGTTATCATTTCCAATGTCCTCGATGGTTGCAAGGATTGCGAAATCTGTGAATTTTTTCCATAGAGATATTATAGATAGAGTAGGTGAGTCATAGGCACAATCGTAGGTGACAGTGTCAGGTTGGAAAAGAGAAATAGAAAACGGATAGTTTCTTTTTTCCTTGTCTTCTGACGCATTTGTGAAATTAAAAATTTATGGGTACAGTAGATATTGTTAATTTACATCTGTAACCATGGTTATGTATGTGGTGATAGAAAAAGGTAGAAGAACACTTCTATTCTCCATCTCTATCTTTTGCACCGACACTTTATTGGGCGGTCTATCTATGATATCTTTATGGTTTTTTCCCATCCGCATTTACCGGTTTTCGTGATATAGCGAGGTTTCACTGTATTACATTGTAATGTCAATTACATTTTGTTTACATTTTCTATAATTAAATAAATAATTAGTCATCTAACATTTTGAGAATATTTTAACGACCTTCGTTATTCATGTCTTATAGGCTAAACTATTTTTTATAATAGAAAATATCATATCATGAATTGGTATTAGGCCCATCATAACTGTAGAATTAGGTGGCATTCAAAAATATAAAAACGTCTTACCTATACCCATTGATCTCCTGTAAGTTGCATATGATGAAATTAACATCTGTTATTAACTTTCCAAAATCAAAACGTGACACCGTCAAAAAAATTCAAAAAATCACTTGCACTTGAAAATTTAATCTATTGCACAAAATATCTAAGTCATCACAAACAATAATATTGTCAATCCATTCATTATTAATCTTTTTTTATCAATTACATGCAATTTACACTTCAAAAATATCGTTTAACTTAATTTTTTCCATTGCACAGAATCAGGCCTAAATGCATTAAATCACGGATAATTTAAGTATGTCTGTCTGTATCACTAGCACTACACATAACGCATGTCGTAGCTTAATCGATTGTTATCAGTTGTCACTACAATAAAACACAGATTACAAACTGATTTTATTTTTATTTTTTATTAAAAGTCAATTAAAAATAAACACATTCATATTAATTAATATTGTCGTAATTAATTCATGACAACTGCAATATATTTTTATAAATAGTAAATTTATTAACAGAATATGCACATCATTTTATAAATACTTCACTTAGTTAGTATAAAATGAATTATTTGTCAAAAAGTCTTCGAACTTGATCAATGTTTATTGCATAACACCGGTCGAATTTTATCAATAATGTCTCTATCCTTGTTCAAGTCGTTCTATCCTTGTGCAAAATGATGATATAATCAACCAAACTATTATTAAACAAGTCTGTATCAAATTACACTAAATTATTAATCGATTTATCACCCAACAATAAATTAAAAACCTGTCCAACACAAAATAATTTTATATTAAAACTATTAACCAACAATGTACAGTTTTTTACTTCAACATTCTTTTGTAAAATGTTTATTAAATTACAGAAATATCTTTAATATATAGAACAAATATAATATCAAAATGTTATAGCCTGCAGGGGCTTATTTGGTTATTAATTCATCAATGACATTGACAGTGCCCTATTTAGGGAGGTTGAGGCCCCTATAGCTAGCCGAATCGACTGGAGGTATTGACTTTTTAATTTCTTTTCACTTTATTGTAAAAGCTCCTAGGCAATTGTCTAACCCTAAATCCAACAATGACACAATTTTTGTCAACTGTATTTCCACAAACTTTTCAATCATTTTCGTCACATGCGCTGCATTATCACGTGACGTTTAAAATTCAAAACAGAATTTAAATCGTTAAAGTCGTACTGATTATCGATTCTTTATATCAAATTGTTGTTGTCCTTCTTCCACTACCAATCAAAGTTCACATTTTCACTGTTTGTTTATTAACTTTTCTTAACGACGCATTCGATTGTGACGTTTAAAATCCAGAACAAAATTTAAACCGTTACTGATTATCGATTCTGTGTAGACTTTATCAAGTTGTTGTTGTCCTTCTCCCACTAACAATCAAAGTTCACATTTTCCCTGTTTGTTTATTCACTTTTCTTAACGACGCGTTCAATTGTTTTTGTGCAATAGTTAATGGACGTGTCGCACGATGTCACTCTGTCTACAGTCAGACAGTCACTGAATGTAGGTATATTAAGCGACAGTCAACATTGGGAGTCGCGATCAAGAAAGAGAGAGTAAGTTATACTATACTCATCGTAGTATAACGTGGTATGTATATCTATGTATAGCGATGCAATGTGTCCCTGCTATAATAGAATACTCCGTGAACTAGGCATAATAGAGATCTACCGCCCGCATTGCACGGCGCGCGCGACTGTCACTTGTCCTGCAAGGGCGGTCGTTGTTGGACCGCCACGTGCCGCACAACAAACGAAAACAGTTGACAACGACAGAAAACAGCTGTTTCAACCAACGCCAACTGCGACATCAAGCAACGACAAACGGTATCGATTGTCGACAATGCTATAACGAAACTAGACTGCAATGACAATACGCCATGCACGTGGACCGAAACAGTTGACATGCGACAGAAAACAGCTGACTGTGTGGGTAGTTAGTGCGACTGTGCGTTTTTGTGCGAGTGTTCTAGCAACGACGCACGAAGTGTCGGTGACACTGGTCGTGTTAACGGAAGAATGAGTGCAATGCAATGCATGTAGCGAAGGCGGCGGTGGGAACAGTTGACATGCGACAGAAAACAGCTGACTGTGTATGTGTAGTAGCAATACGAGAATTTCATTCATACATTCGAATTGTTATGTTGAAGGAGCAATAGAAGGGGGTTGGTACGTGCTTGTGCTTATATGATTTTATGAATGAAGTTATTTGTACGGGTGTCAGATGAATGGCCTTGAAATAAGCTTGACCCAATATGTTTATTAAATTATTCTTTTCGATTCTGTAAATTCAACGCATGTAGTTGCAAATGCTTGAAACATGTACCATCACATCAATTACACTAATTTATGACGTCAGTATCCATGATCCTACTAATCTTTTAGAAAACACTGATCGCAGTGTCATAAAACTATATAACAAACTACCATTTTTAATAAAAGAATATAATTTACAAAAATTTAAAAACTATGTTAAAAAATTTCTCACTGATAATTGCTTTTATTCTGTGGAAGAATTTTTAATTCATACATTTTAATTGTATATTTTGTATTTTAGACTTGCAACTATTGTACTAACTGTACCAAATGTCGTTAAATATATATCTATCTAATATCTATCTATCCTGCCAATACATAGATATTATAATATATAGTCTATAGATATTGTGGAATTTAAAAATATACTTATCATTAGGTATCTACCGGGTGCTGATTTGCTTTGCGGGTAATAAGGATTTAACATGTAAAATCATGTTCATGAATTTTCCTGCTTCCCTATATATTTTGGTGAAAAAAAAACAAATACAAAATTTGTTCATAATTAAAAACTCTATCTGACACGTAATATGTTTGCAAATTACCAATATGCAGCTTTAAATTACGAAATAATTATTACGGAGCTGCGATTATAAGTTTAAATTAAAAATATTTTATCCAAATAGCCATGACTTAAACAAAATCATGGCTATTCGGATAAAATATTTTTAATTTAAACATAATTACAGTTCTAATTATTTTGTAATTAAAAGCTGCATGTTGGTAATTTGCAAACATACGTGTCAGATAGAGTTTTTCATTATGAACAAATTTTGTATTTGTTTTTTTTCACCAAAATATATAGGGAAGCAGGAAAATTCATAAACATGATTTTACATGTTAAATCCCTATTAGGGGCCATCCATAAATTACGTCACACGTTAAGGGGGGGGGGGGAGAGGGAGTCAACAAAATGTGACATCGTGTGACAAGGGCCAGGGGGGGTCATAAGCTTTGTGACGACACAATATGTTAAAATTTAAAATATTAAAACGCGCTGCCCTACTATTATTTAAATTATTTGACTTGATGTTGATTTTATTAAAGATTTTATTAAGAAATTAAGAAATAAAAAAAAAATTTTAACTTCTGTTTTATTTTAATTATTTCTAATTATAAAATTAAACAAGCCGTGAGGTGGGTCGTTTATTAGGACTAAAGTGCGACCCTTGAGGTCCACACGACGAACTTCCCAGTTTGATAAATATTTAATAATAATAATTAAATTAGATATTACACAGAAAAGTAATCATTTTAATCATCAAAACATCAATAATTAAAAAAAAAAAAAAAAAAAAAAAACTGCTGAACCGATTTTTATAAAATTTATGTCGAATCAAAATGACGTTAACACGCCTCGATTGACACCCTTACGAAGTCGATATAATTTTTTATTCGCGAGATATTGTGTAAAATCTACTTTTTTGGAGGTTATTTGGTTAAGAAAAAAGAACGGCTGAACCGATTTTAAAAAAATTCCTTTCAGATCATATATACGTTAATACGCGTCGATTGGCACCCCAACGTAGTCGATATCATTTTTCGTTCTCGAGATTTCGTCTTAGAAAGAAATTGACACATACATACGTACGTACGTACGTACGTACATACGTACACACACACACACACACACACACACACAGACATCTTTCTAAAAGTAGTGTAAAAATAGTGTAGTGACCTTGAAACATAAAAATTTTTTTTCCTTTTTAATTTCGATTTTCGGACCCATTACAATAACTTCCAATGGGAAGTTAAAAATATGTGACGTCACACCAAGCGGGGGGGCTTTAAAAATGTTACCATCTGTGACAAGGACGGAAGGGGGGGGCTTAAAAATCGTAAAATTTGTGTGACGTAATTTATGGATGGCCCCTTACCCGCAAATCAAATTAGCACCCGGTATATGTATATTATGTGAATTTAAATTTGTTTTTTTTTTGAGAAAATAAAAAAAATAATTCCCGTTGAAATGATTTATTTTTTACCAATTTTAATATTTGGTAAAAATTTTATGAGTCAAACCTCCCCACGAAATTATATAAGTACCTACGGTCTATTAGGTATACCTATACCCTTCATTATGTAAGTAATTTATTAACTGCAAAGAGCAAACTAGTGTTTTCATGTCTGTCTGTACAGTTTTGATAAAATTTTAGGAGCACATTTGAATCTTTACTAAAGGCTTTTCAGATTTTGAAACAATTCAACATTTTATTAGCTTTTAAATTGATAGATCTTGTTAGTTCTAAAACTATATACAGGGTGAGTTCGACCACCCGTATCAGTTGTTTTTTTCGAAAACGGTTAGTCGTAGAGAGTTGTGTCAAAAATTTGTATTATAAAAGCCCTAATAAAGAATCGAATGGTGATAATTTTTTTTTTCGGGAAGGTCGGCTTCCCTATTAGTTTGCTCCAGAATGTCCAGAACTCCGATAAATGTAACGATAGGTCGAAAGTGATATTGTTGAAAAGATCTTTAAAAAATATGCAAGTTTTGTAGGAAAATTTTTTTTATTACTGCCACCCTTGTAAATTTCTATAAGTTTATATGTTCAAAACTCCGGAATTTTAGAAAGCACGATAGGTTGAAAGTGGTGCTGCTGAAAAGCTCTTTAAAAAATAGGCAAGTTTTGTAGAAAAAAATATTTAATTACTGCCACAACAATCGTTTGAAATTATTAAATCAAAATTTCATAATAACGATCGAAGTCGGCATTAAAAATCTAGCAACCTTAGACATTGTCACAAGTGTTCAAACTGTCTTCCATTTACTCTTTAATACATACTACTAAGCTCTTCTGGTTATACTGTGAGTGTACTTCTTCAGTGTTTAATGATCGATACATAGGTAACTAGATTTTAAATGCGGACTTTTAAAAACTTCGTTATTATGACATTTTAATTTAGTAATTTCAAACAAATATTACTTAACAGGGGTGGCAGTAATAAAAAAAAAATCCGTACAAAACTTGCTAATTTTTTAAAGATCTCTTCAACAATACCACTTTCGACCTATCGTTACATTTATAATTCCGGAGTTCTGGACATTCTGGAGCAAACTAATAGGGAAGCCGACCTTCCCAGAAAAAAAAATTATCACCATTCGATTCTTTATTAGGGCTTTTATAATACAAATTTTTGGCACAACTCTCTACGACTAACCGTTTTCGAAAAAAACGACTGATACGGGTGGTCGAACTCACCCTGTATAATTGTTTTTAAATTATTTCCAAATAAGAGTTTTTTTAACATTTTGCAACCACCTGGAGACTTTTATACACCTCGGCCCCTTTGGAGTTAAGTCTAACTATGAAGCTACATAACTTCAGCAAAGATCCAACATTTTTACAAGCTTTTATTAAACTTGCAATGTATGTTAGTTAGTGTGTTTGTTTGTTTAGGTCAGAACTTGCAAGTCAATTTTGAACGACTTCCACGTATCCAATCGATTTGAAATTTTGTACATATATGTATTCGCGATGACAATGCATGAATATCTCGTTTTTAGAATCGAATTCAACCCCTAAAGGGTTCAAACGGGGGTGTAGGGTTTTTTTGACCCAGGCCAAATTGCTGAAGCTAGAAACTTGAAATTTGGACAGTTGGTTCATTTTCTGACGTAAGCGTCAACTAAGAAAGGATTTTTCGAAATTCAAGCCCTACGGGTGTCAAAGGGGGGTAAAATTTTGAAAGACTAAAATGAACAAAATAAAATATTAGTAAAAAAAAACTTTTTAGAGATAAGCTTTCATTGAAATGTACTAAAATGGAATGATAATTTTGGTTCATAATTATTTTAAAAGCGGGAGTTGCGATTAATAAACTATCATAGAGATTACAATCCCTGCTTTTATAATAATTATGAACCAAAATTATTATATATTATTTTTTTTCTTTTTAGTATACCTATAGATACCTACCTACTTATTTCAATAAAAGCTTGTCTCTAAAAAGTTTTTTTTTACTAATATTTTATTTTCTAAGTAGAATATTGGTAGGTATATCTACCCCTTTTCACGTCTGCATATCCGGTATGCTCAAAATAAATATGAAAACTGTTGAACCAATTTCAAATTTTCAACACTATCTAAGTCCCCTGGATCTTGAGAGTGCAGCTTTATAAAAAAAAATTCTGCCTGCAAATACGAAATGGGTATAGTGACAACGCAGAGCTCTGCTCTTATGGTGATTTTTCTGATGCTCACTATTGGTATCTTGGGGACGGTTGAAAATACAAAGTCGGTTAAATTAGAGAAAAGTGGCGGTTTTTCATGACGATTGTGAATCTTTAAAGAAATCCAGGATATTTTGATTATATATAGGTATAAAAGATTTATTGTCATCAAATAAAAAACATGAAAACATGAAATTACAATTTTTTTTTAACCGACTTCAAAAAAAGGAGGTGGCTCTCAATTCGGTTGTATTTTTTTATGTTTGTTACCTCAGAACTCCGTCATTTATAAACCGATTTGAAAAATCCTTTTTTTATTTGAAAGGATATACTTTCAAATTGGTCCCATAGAAATTGCATCAAAATCGGTTCAGTAGTTCGGCTGATTTTAATAAAAGTGAGTAACGGTGTGTGATTCCTTAAGGTAAATGACACTTTTTGACACATCAGGCAGCGTAAGAAAGTCGGTTTAATAATTTTACATGGCGCGGTTCCAATTAGGATATTTTGATTGGTTCCTGATTGAAATGGTAGGGAAGAATTTTTCTCTGAAACCACATTTTTAACTTCTCATTGGAAGTTATTGTAATGGGTCCGAAAATCGAAATCAAAATGTATAACAATATTTTATGTTTCAAGGTCACTACACTATTTTTACACTATTTTTAGAAAGATGTCTGTGTGTGTGTATGTGTGTGTGTGTGTACGTATGTACGTACGTATGTGTCCATTTCTTTCTAAAACTAAATCTCGAGAATGAAAAATGATATCGCCTACGTTAGGGTGCCAATCGACACGTATTAACGTAAATATGATCTGAAAGAAATTTTTTCAAAATCGGTTCATCCGTTCTTTTTTATTAACCAAATAGACTCCAAAAAAGTAGATTTTACACAATATCTCGCAAATAAAAAATTATATCGACTTCGTAAGGGTGTCAATCTTGGCGTGTTAACGTGTCATTTTAATCCGACATAAATTTTATAAAAATCGGTTCAGCCGCTTTTTTTTTAATTATTGTTAAAAATAAATAATAATTATATGTTTTAATGATTAAAATGATTACTTTTCTGTGTAATATCTAATTTAATTATTATTATTAAATATTTATCAAACTGAGAAGTTCGTCGTGTACTCAAGGGTCGAACTTTAGTCCTAATAAACAACCCACCTCACGGCTTGTTTAGTTTTTTCGTGATAAATTTGGAATCAATCAAAATATCCTGGGTTTCTTTTCAGATTCTCAACCGCAATGAAAAAGCACAACTTTTCTTTTATTTAACCGACCTTGTATCTTTCACCGTTCCCAAGATACGCACCAATGGTGAGCGTCAAAAAAATCACCAGCCTGTATACTTACTTTTAAGTTGTATACAATAAATTTTGAAATATCATTTATATATTTTTTACATTTATTATTAATAATAATACTTACAACAAAACGTGGCCACACCTTTAGTTGTGTATTTGTTAACTGTAAATAATACATATGGCCGCCGGCAACGAAGAGCTAACATTCAATAATAAATTAAAAGGACAATCGTAAGTAGTTATTGTAAAAAAAGAAATGAAAAACTAACCTTCACTTGCCTTTAGCGTAATTGATTTGATATGATATCACAATTAAATTAAATGTTATATACTCATTTGCACGATTTGTATGTCAAAAATAATTTATACCGTTCACTCTATTCAAAATCAATAATAATAATTAGACTTTAACAATGACAAGTGCTTTTTTATGTAAGAGGATTTTTTCGATTATCCGTATTTAATTTATAGGTCTTTTTTTGTTTAAATAAAAAAAAAGGTAAAAAAACTTTTAAGTGGTTTTATTTTAAATCATCAGCTGTACCAAAAACTAGAAAATAATTAGGACACAAACCAAGGGGCATTTTGTGTCGCTGCGTCAGCGGAATAAGTAATAATCTGGGACTTTTAACAGACTAAAATAAAAACGTGGGGCGCATTTGAAATATTTCTGTTGGTGGGCTTGGAAACACATTTGTCTAGACAAGCCGTTCTTATTTAATAATTATACAGTCGTTATACAGATTTTTATGCGCCCCACGTTTTTATTTTAGTCTGTTAAAAGTCCCAGATTAATACTTATTCCGCTGACGCAGCGACACAAAGTGCCCCTTGGTTTGTATTCTAATTATTTTCTAGTTTTTGGTACAGCTGCAGATGATTTAAAATAAAACCGTTTGACTTAAAAGTTTTTTTACCTATTTTTATTTTCCAGTTATTTGAAGTTATTTGAAACAAAGATATAGTAACAAGCAAAGAAATATACGGGGTCCAGCTAAATAAAACCGTTTAAAAAATATTAAGCTAAGTCCTTACAGTAGGGGCCAAGTTTATTGTAGGCTTTTCCATTTTTTTTTAATTTAACTAAAAAAATTATGGACCTGTGTAGGTACAAGCGGGTAAAATTGTATATTGTAATTTTGTATGTACCTATTTATTTCGATTTTTTTATTTAATTCAAAAAATATGAATATTGGTATAGGTGGGTCAAGTTTGTTATAATTTTTTTTTTAATTTAATTAATATCACTCTAGTTTTCACGGGAATATATTGCTGGTATATCGATAGCGACGAGATCTCTATAAAATTTAATCTCGATCCCGTTTCGGAAAATTGTTAATCTCGTGTTGAGATTTCTCGTCACGTCGGCATCACCATTTTGCACTGTAAGAAGTAGATTCTGCGGATTCTATTCCTCCATCAGGTCGTTAAGAATTTTGCCACATAATATATGATTTATGTCCAACTATATTTTGATTAGATGCAACTCTGTTTTCTATTTAAAATGTAAAGCATAGTTATAACTGCCCATCCCATATAAGGAAGCACTGTAAGAAGCAATACAAGGTACATTAGGTACCTATATATAGATATACGGTAGACCCTCGGTTAGGTATCCCGCGTTCCATTTATTCGTATCTTCGATAATTCCTATTAAAATAAGAATTCATTAAACTCTTAAACGATTTTTAATTTAGGTATTCTCAGTATAGGGTGCGCGCATTTTCAAAATTTTACATTTAAAATGTAAAATTTTGAAATTGCGCCCTGAAAACCTACGTTAAAAATCGTTCAGCTCATAAATAATATAAAAACTCGGGTCGCAGTGCCAAAATCCTGCCGACAATATAGTGTATTTGCTAATACAGGCTTTGTGGCTTTAATACGTAAACTTAGTTTGTTTTTGGACAAAATAAAAAATTTAACCCCTTAATACATCCCTTAAAATAATATTTTTTTTCTTCATTTCAATATTATTATCAATGCAACCTCTGTACCAAATTAAATACACCCTTCAGTAAGTAAATCACTATCCGCAAACCAGTGTTTTCATAAAATTTGTAAGTCCGGTCCTGTCGGGCCGATTTAATTAAAATTTTAGCAGCACATTTTGATCTTTACTAAAAGGTTAAATTACAATTTTGAAACAATTCTGAGAATTTTTTGGTATTTTTGGGCTCAAAAACATTTTTCAACTCCTAAAACCCACCCTTAAAATGGTCCGATTGAGCCCATTTTAAATAGGTTCCGTGCGGTGATGGATTCCAACGTGTGTACCAAATTTCGTAAGAATCGATTGAGTCTTTCGAGAGTTATCGTGCTAACACACACACACACACACACACACATATATATATATATATTTTGGACCATTTTTGAAAATGTTTATATATATATATATATATATATATATATATAAACATTTTCAAAAATGGTGCCAAAGTGTTCAGGAGGCTATGAAACGTCGAGAAATTTTGGTCCGACCCCTAGGTCCCGCCATCCGACCGACGCCAATAGTGTATGTGCCATATGGCAAATACACTAATAATATACACACACTGACAAACACCGCGTAATAAAAACTATCCAGTCGTCTGGATGAAAAGCAAAGTCATATTTGCAAGTAGAGGCCAACGTTTGCCAATCCTTTTGATGTATGTTCAAAAAAACCGCCCTCGAAGCGAATGTCTTAATGCCAACGTTAGTGACAGTTTGTTAAATATTAATCATAATATGATTTATTTATTTATAATAATAGACACGTCGACAACTTAGATCATTAGCGTCTAAAATTACATTAAATAACACCTAATTTAAAACTAAATAACATCACAAAACAACCATGAGCACCGGTGGGACTCGAACCCACGACAGTCTAGTCTAGAGGCTGGTACCAAGTACGGTATCCACTACGCTATCTGCCTCCAACCATAATATGAAAACCATCCGCACACTGCATGACAGTTGGTCGAATGTCAACATTAGTCTATATTTGCCATGTTGTCTGGAGCCGAGGGCAGTACTATAGCCTAGTGTTTAGCGTGCTTAGTGCCGCAACCTCTGGACTGGACTGCCGTGGGTTCGAATCCCACCTGCGCTCATGGATGTTTTGTGATATTATTTAGTTTTAAGATAGTTGTTATTTAGTGTAGTTGAAAGACGCTAATGACCTGAGATGCCGACGCGTCTATAATCTACAATAAACTAAATTGTCTGGAGCCGACATCTCTAGTTGAGATATGCGAAGATTCACTGTAGAACAACGGAGCAGTGAGAATCTGAAGACTGAAAGACAAAAGAGAATCGAGATGTACAAATAAAAGAGCGACTATTATTATGAAATAATAGACGCGAGAAATCAACGAGTGGGAGCGAGACAGATCGAATCGATACATAAATTGATTTACATGTAACAAGTGGTGCACGATGGACGCTACAATACAGGTGTATAAAGGTACCCATTACAACAATGCTCTGTTAACAAACAATGCCTCCACTATATGGATTGTTGTGGAAATTAAAGGTCGAGTTTCAATATCTTAGCACGTTCACCGTTTTATATGACGCTGGGAATCAAATATCAATCATTCTTCTATAAAACCAATCAAGTAATAGAACACTGTCGGAATTTAAGATCTTCTTGTGGTTTCAAATAATGATTTATTATTTTTGTTGATATATTTTTGAGCCAAAGTTCAAATTCAGTAGCTATCAAAAATATTTAATAAACTCATGTCCGGTTCACTGAACCAAACAGGTTTATTGTGTTAATGAAAATGTTTATACTTTTTTGCCATATATACCCACTATAAAATATAGCTGCTTTACATAGCTTTTCTGGCTTTGTTGTACCCTAAATAAAGTGTTAAATAATAATGTATTGTTACAAAACTGTTTTCTGAGTTGGTGGAATAAATATTTATTTACAATATTTATTTACAATAATTAAAAACACAATAATAATGAATGCAACAACGAAAAGTCAGTTCTAACAATCAACACAAGTAAACAATAACTAAACAGTAATTAACACTTAATTATATACAATTAACTTCACTAATATATATTTTATCAGGTGTATTTATATCACGGAACTATTTATATCACTGTATTGATATCAGATTTATTTCGCACTATATTCGCTGTTCAACACTGTCACAGTATAATCTACACTGACTGACTGATTCCCGTTGACTGATTCCGCGACTCACTGTTCACTGATTTATATAGGCTGCGTGGCTCAAACCTAGCGCGTTCTCGCGTTTTATAGAATGTTCGTGCAGGCTCCAGTTGTTACAGTAAGCAGATCCCGTTTCTCGGAACTCTCGCCTGCAGTTTATATACAGGGTGTTCCCTGTATGTAAAGTGTATGTAAAGTGACTTTTGACAGGCCGGTGTGCGGGAACGTGTCTTTGCCACACTAGTGTGGGAAAGAAAACCATGGTTCCATAGTGATTTATTTTTATATTTGCCCTGATCAGCCCCACCATTAGATACATACTGACAGCTACTATATATAAAATTGAAGTTGGCGGCACAAATGAACTGTAAAAAAATTTTGAAAATACTGAAAATGAAGTGAAAAGCAGCTATTTTATAGTGGGTATGACCCCTTGAAACAACAAGATAATAATTATAATTATTAAATCAACAATGATTCACAAGCATTACTTTTCTTAACATAATCAATCGGCAACCTGCCATCATGATGTTAAACATCAAACGAGTGTTAGGATATACCTACAAGGAAAAAATCAGAAACCACTGTCAGGGCTTGAATCCGAAACTCTCAGTCTCCTGCTGGTTGAGTTACCAATTACTCACACAGTGCCTGAGACTGGAATCTGTTCATTCCCTATATATAACGATTTCAACACCAAATCACACCTCATGCGAGAGCGGATTTTAAATCCGCTCTCTTATGAGATATGATTTGGTGTTGACAGGTTAAATAGGGAAATGATTTGAGATGAAGACTGCGGGGGGTAACTTCCGCTATCGAATACTCTTAATATAACACCAAAAAAATCCAGATAAATACCCTATTTTCAAGGTCTTAGAAATTGGCCAACAAAAATCAAAATACCTACAGTCGAGTGAATGTGCTGATGGTTTTATATACTGTGCTAATAATGTACCGAGTACTTATCGATGTAACAATGTTTTTTAAATTAAAACAGGTTTATGTATTTACGATTCGATAACAGATCAATAAAATCGGCACCATTAAGATGCAACGTCGTGGCTTTTTAGATGTTCGCGCGCACAGGTTCACTGGTTTGCGTCGGGTCGCATGGCTCGCCGGAATCCAGGGTACGAAGCCAGTGGGAAACGGAAAGAAGCTAATCAAACAATTACTTACACAGTGCCCGAGAGTGGAATCTGTTTCTTCCCTATCCCCAAATCATACCTCATGCGAGAGCGGATTTAAAATCCGCTCTCGCATGAGGTGTGATTTAGTGTTGAAATCGTTATATATAGGGAAGAAACAGATTCCACTCTCGGGCACTGTGTGAGTAATTGGTAACTCAATTTCAACACTAAATCACACCTCATGCGAGAGCGGATTTTAAATCCGCTCTTGCATGAGGTATGATTTGGTGTTGAAATCGTTATATATAGGGAAGGAACAGATTCATAACGCATTTTTCGCCTCGCATCATTCTGCCCCCCCCCCCATATACTTTCGGGAAAGACGTAGTTCTATATGTCAAAAATAATAACTAGGAAGCGTGGTGTAATGTTTAAAGTAAACGAACAATAGTAGAGTGGTGATTTACAAAACTCGAACGCGATGAGGGCAGAGCTGTGGCCTCGAAAGAACGGGCGTAGCCCCGGTCAGTCAATGTACATAATAACTACATGTATAGTTCGCTATGTTGTATGTCCAGGACACAGTACCACAGCTCTAGCAGTGCGTGATATGCCCCCGGCTTTGCACGAAAGCATCACGCGGTAAAGTTCTCTCTATACTGCATTGTCTCTCCGTTTCATCGTCCGTCTCTTTTGAATCTATCCACTATGTCCAATAATGACACCGCCGCACCTACGATAGAACATTACATTGTACATTGAAAGATGAAAAACTGGTCGTTGAACACCTGTAAAGTCGCGTTCACAATCGATCGGCTTGAGCTGCGGTTACTATTCTGTTGATTGGATTCAACCTCAGAACAGAGAATCATGTTTTGGGGTTGTAGCATATCGGAACTCCATAGAGTCTTCTTAATGCAGAAAAAATCCATAAGGATTATTTTCAATCTTGGATATCGTGACAGCTGCAAAGATTACTTTATAAGACATAAAATTTTAACTGCTCCGTCTATCAAGAGATATCAAGAGATTCAATAAAAAAATATTCAGGTGGTTGTTTCAACACAGACTCTAAGGTCATTTATAATATCCTCCACTGACCTTTATCTACATAATTTACAACACAAGAAATCATGTTGTCCTACATTTTGTATTTTATTTATATTAAAAAAAAAAATTTTTTTTCTTTCTTCTTCTTTCTCTATTTTTATTTTTGTCCTCTTTTTATTCTCTCGCACACGGTCAGTAAATAATTATCCAACCCTGGAACTGGCAATAGCCAAGTTGGGTTGGAAAATTCCGAAACTTTCAATTTCTCGTTGGTGTAATATAACTTGTTATTTACCTATTTTTATTTCTGTATTTTTTATCATGAAATAAATCATATTTATTTATTTATCTACATTTTTTACTCGCTTTGCCACATTCGGAAATATTTTTGGAAGTATTCCACTCACAGTATACACTGCATAGTTATCAGACACGTAATAACAACTTGATTTTACTCCCTAAACCGAACCTAAATCTCTTTTGCAATAGCCCAGAATATTCAGCTTTAAAATTTTTCAACAGTCTTCCTGCTGAGCTGAAGTCACTTCCTTTCTCTAAATTTAAAAGAGAGTTAAAGACTCTTCTAATTAAATCATGTTTGTATTCAGTTAATGAATTTTATTCAGTTAATTATAATTATTAAATACTTTTGTACGACTAATCCTGCTCACTGCTATATTGGACAATAAATTTATTCTATTCTATTCTATAGAAGGAGCATATCACAGCTTGTAGGTATGTACAACTGAAGCCAGTGGAAACGTTCGGGGAACAATAAGTCACATCATGATTTCAACTCAATTTTAAACACCTTGATTTTTCATAAGCGCTTTGGAACGTAACATCCAGGCACAGAACGACACAAATTTTGTTCAATAAAACACGAATTTATTAAATAAAGGGTAATTAACACTACGGGATAGAAGCAACGAATGATCATTATGTACCTGACCTAGGTCGTACTTTAGTGTATATATATAATATGCTGTTTCTATAACTATCTCTGTTTTGAGGATTCAACATACTACCTCGATAAATCGAACTTCAATCTTCAAGGAAAATGTTAAACATTTCGAGGTATGATGTTTTCGACTCATCGAGGATTTCATTACTTCGAGCTAATAAAAAAAAAAAATGTGAGCCGTCGCGGGACGCCTGGCAGATGTCAAACATTTTTATAGCTTGAAACTTTTATTTATTGAACTTGACAAATTTATCAAAATAAAATCTAGCCTATATCATCTTAGGGATAGTGTAGCTTTCTATTAGTAAAAGAATTTTTTAAATCGGTTCAGTAGTTCCAGATATAATAATTTATAATTTATTACAACGCCGCGAGACATTCTCCCCCTGCGAAGATAATAAGTGAAAGAATTTTTAGAATCGGTTCAGTAGTTCGAGAGATAAGAATTTACAATTTAACACAATTTACCCTAATTTTCCCTCGTTTACCCAAATTTACCCTAGTATACTCTAATTTCTTGAATTTACCCTAGTTTTCCCTAAATATCCTAATTAACTCTTATTTAGCCCCCTTTGCCTTATGTTACCCCAATTAACCCTAATTTACTCTAATTTGCCCTAATTTACTCCTAAATACCCTAATTTACACAAATTTTCGTTTTTTTAAGAAAAACAAAAAAATTATTTTTTGGTGTCATGAAATTTCAAAAAATTATAATTATTGGGCTTGGCGTTTGTCGGTAGACTCATACTCTTCCGCACGGCCACCTGGCTTACTGTGTCTGAGACGTTAACATTTATGCTGTGTTTTGTTTCACATGTCAACCACTTCCGAATATATTTCCGTTACATCTAATATTTCTAAAATTCCACCCCAGTACGAGACATTAGACGCGATTCACGTTATAAACAATGCACAGAAACGCCGAAATATTGCAAGCGACAGTGTGGACGAACCCTTATATTCAGCTAGAGCCAGGAGTGAAAGGTCGTGGCTGTAGCATACCAGAACTGATCCAACATGACATTGTACATGCAGTTTCCAATTATTTTTTTGACGGTTATCATTTCATTTCATAGCTGATGTCATGTCCGAACTCAGAATGTGTTTAGCTAACTTGTTAAAATCACGACAAATATGAAAGTACCTGTGTTATAAGGTACAGTCGCTCTCGTATTCGTTCGTATATCTTAAAAAAAATTGTAAATGACTTAATTATTTCCCCAAACAGATACACGTGTTTGATTAGCTTCTTTCCGAGCTGGTGTTGTCCTGATTCGGGTCTATAGGCCGTCGTTGGTTGGAATTGCTTCCTAACGTTTCGCTAGCACGAGTGGCGAGCTTCTTCAGAGGTCCTTGGATGGAAGGATCTCTTGGATGGAAGGACCTCGTGCTAGCGAAACGTTAGGAAGCAATTCCAACCAACGACGGCCTATAGACCCGAATCAGGACAACACCAGCTCATCAACTGGCCGCGAAAGCCTCAACCAATTTGTTAGCTTCTTTCCGTTTCCAACTGGCTTCGTACCCTGGATTCCGGCGAGCCATCCGGCCCGACGCAAACCAGTGAACCTGTGCGCGCGAACATCTAAAAAGCCACGACGTTGCATCTTAATGGTGCCGATTTTATTGATCGGTTATCGAATCGTAAATACATAAACCTGTTTTAATTTAAAAAACATTGTTACATCGATAAATACTTGGTACATTATTAGCACAGTATATAAAAACATCAGCACATTCACTCGACTGTAGGTATTTTGATTTTTGCTGGCCAATTTCTAAGATCTTGAAAATAGGGTATTTACCTGGATTTTTTTGGTGTTATATTAAGAGTATTCGATAGCGGAAGTTACCCCCTGCACTTTTCATCTCAAATCATTTCCCTTAGCCTATAAAACGGTTCCGGCTCTCCCGATGCTATTTTTAAAACTAAAGGGTTCGGGTAAACGCCAAATGAAAGACCAAAAATTACACTACAGATCCTACAGGCGAAAAAACTTACAACTTTTTAAAAAATTACGTAACCATTCACACGTAATAGTACCTATCCAAACGTTTTTTCAAAAAATTCGCCTGTAGTAATACCATTGTTTGTGCCGTGGTAACGTGGAGTAGTGGTAACGCGTTACGCGTTCGAATGCCACCACGAAGAGCTGGGTTCAAATCTAACTGACGATAGGTGATTGTTTTGTTTTGTTTTTTTTTTGTATCTAAACATTTTGGAATTGTTCACTTTATTTAATATTCAGGTTCCATTCAAGAAATTAATTGAAAAAAGTATTCTTTAATAGTACCTATTTTATGCAACTAGTGGCTTAAGTGACGGATTACATGACAGTCGCGCAGAGGCGGACTAAATATCGAGAGCGCCCTAGGCAAGCACCTCATCGGTCCCCCTCTAGCGGCCATATATTATAAATTTTAACTAGTACTGTTATAATAATTAGCTGCACCCCGCAGTGTCACCCGCGTGATGCCCCATCCCGTGTAAATTTTGGTATAAAATGTGTAAATCTGTAAAAGTTACAGGCGCGTGCCCCCTTGTAACCTCGCGCCCCTAGGCACGTGCCTAGTTTGCCTTAGGGATAATCTGCCTCTCCAGTAGCGATTTTGCGATACGAGTCTAAGGTTCTGGTATATAAATGCAACATAACCTTAGTGGACCACACTGAATGGCCCCTTTGGGCATGTGGGCCCTATCGCACTGCGACCATATATGCGCTATGATAGTTACGCCTCTGGCTTGTACAGTCGCGGACTTAATAAAGTTTACACTTGAGTTTTTCAGTGTAAGTTCACAAAAAGTCAGTAACTTAGCAACAACTTTAGTTTTTAATATTAAGTGTAAATGTCAAAAATTAAAAGAAATAATTGTCGTTTAAATGCCTCGAAATTATTAAAACGATGAACAGAAAAGAAGAATCATTGCACGATTGGAGGAAGGAATTTGTTAGTAGCAAATGTTATCAAATCTTTTTATGTTTTAATCGAATAATATTGAGTAATTTGAATTGTATAATAAACAAATGAGGTGTTTTGATAATAGTTTTTTATTGAATTTTTGGGATGTAACCTTAGTAATAGATACATTACTATCAAAAACTAAATTACAATATGCAACAATTAAAAAAACCGGTAATTAGATGATACAGGTGTAAACTTTTTTAAGTCAATCCGCGACTGTACAATGTACACTTTATCATTAATTGTAATGCAAAATTTAAATTTCTGTGCAATTTTATTACATTTGACATTCGTATATATAAAATGTGAAACAAAATGTATTATATCATGAAAATAAATAAATAAAATACAGCTAACAAGCTATTCTATCAAGCACTTAAATTGTTTTCGCTATTAAATTGTAAATCTTATTAAAAAGATTTTTATATTGGTAGGCATATAAAAATGTCATTTGATAAATTTCATCAGTAAATTGATATGCATTCGTCCAAAACATTTGGTAATTTGCCACCGTTATTTTCGAATCGAAGAATTAAAATTCCTTCTACTTTCTCTATATACAGTGTGTTTTTTTAATAATCAATAAAAAATATCGTATCTTTGTTCCATCCACAATGCAGGTGGGAACTTTTTAGTACCTTATTTATATTTTCCAAAAAATCCATCGTACTTTAATTATTTCTTCTATTTGGCTATTTTTTCATCTATTTTGCCTGAACTAGTAGAGTTTATAAGGGCTTGAAAATCGCGGAACGTGTAGCAATGCCACTGTTTTGGCGTTTCCATAGCTCTTCTGTTACAAGCCCTAAGTTTTCAGGTTCTAATTCGAGAACTGATAAGAGTATCAATTGGATTTTCAATCTATATATGAATAGGTCAGGCGTTTTTTGTGCGCCTATCTCCTCCTAAACTTCTGGACCGATTTTGTCGATCGAGGTGTCATTTGAAAGGCCCGCAGTACAGATGTGCAAGAAGGTCTCAGAATTGCGCTATAAGTGAATTTTAAGCGTTAAAAATCGATTTTCGGGAAAATCAATTTTTATAACCTTACAAAATAGATGATCTATTATAAGCATGCTTTGGAAAAACAATTTGCATTATGTCAAGTGACAGTTAAATATTTTAGAGTTTAGGTTATCAAAATAAATAATAATAATTTGAATACAAAAGAAAAAGGGAGTAGTTTTAAATAATATTTAAACTGGTAAATAAAAATAGATAAAAAAACTTTTAAGCTAAACGGTTTTATTTTAAATCATCAGCTGTACCAAAAACTAGAAAATAATTAGGACAAAAACTAAGGGGCACTTTGTGTCGCTGCGTCAGTGGAATAAGTAATAAAAACGTGGGGTGCATTTGAAATATTTCTGTTGGTGGGCTTGGAAACGCATTTTTCTTGACAAGTCGTTCTTATTTAATAATATTATATCTGGGTGCCGAGCTTTGCTCGGCTGAGTGTATGCTGTGAGATATTATTTTCTCAGAATATTATTCCGAAACGAATTTATTTCTGAAACATAATTTAAAATAATTGTTTCTGTTAAATATTTTAAATACCTATGTGTATTTTTAAACGTAAAAACTAAGTATCAACTTGAATCAAGCATTTTTTCTTGTAAATATTACTTAGGTCGCCATTTTCAAATCTACCGCCGTTATTGTTTTGTTAACTGAAGAACTCGCAAAAACCGATTTTCATAGATTGAATATCTTGTAAAAATGTTTGAATCAGATGAAATTTTGCTTGCCCGTTGCCGTTTCAATAATCCATTTTTAAACATTGATACCAAATATCAACTTTATCGAAGTACTTTTTCTCTGTGATGTCATCTTAGCAACTTCCAGTAAATTTCAAATATTTTTTTGCATAGGAGGTATCTACTGAAAAACTCACAAAAATCGATTTTCGAAGAAATAGAATTCATATTATATCTTTTAATAACAAACGTCAGACTATAAACCTGCGCAAAACTTTTTTGCATGCATTTTCACCATAGTTTTTAAAAATCGATGTGTTTTGATATACTGCATGCCTGCGGCGCTAGAAGTGCGGCCCTTCGGGCCGCCGTGCAAATTTTTAGGCCAAACTTTTTTGTATGTATCTTAACAATAGTTTTCAAAAATCGATGGGTTTTTACACAGACTCGCGGCGCCAGAAGTGCGGCCCTTCGGGCCGCCGGTTTGTCATTATTTGCATATTGTGCAAGACACTTCTTATATTAGTGTTCATTTACAGTTTTAACTCTTGTGATATATTATATAAAATCTATGTAGAAATAGGCTTCGAATCGATCTGACAATTGACGGAGTTATAAGCAAAAAACCCCTTTTTTTTAATTGCTCCCCTCTGGGACCAAAATTCCTACCTAGATCGATTTCTCGCCCTAAAAAATCCTCATTCTGTAAATTTCATCAAAATCGTTAGTCGTTTTTGAGAAAAAAAAGTCTAGGTAAGATTATACGTCATACTATATTTACGTACATATACATATTTTATATAGGTAATATAAAAATAACATACTTACCTATTTATTTAAATATTAGTTAAAACTACTTACATAATTATGTTTAGTTTTTATTGTTGTTATTTTTTACTATACAAATAGTTCACGGATTATTTTAATAAGTTAAAAATTCTGAGTATTTTGACATATAAATAACTAGCCGTTACCCGTGGCTTCGCCCACGTATTTTACGATTTATAATTTATCATCTCCCCCGCGAGAAATTCTCCTCCTGCGAAGCGAAACCGGGCTTGTAGTGTTTATTCGCTCGAATTTTATAATGCATAACTCACTCGCTTCGCTCGGTCGCTCGGATTTTATTAATACATTACTCGCTCGTTCGCTTGAATATTATTAATATATTACCACTCGCTTCGCCCGTTCGCTCGAAATTTATGAATACCTACATTACTCACTCGCTTCGCTCGTTCGTTTGAATATTATTAATTCTTTCATCGCTCGTTCGCTCGAATTTTATTAATACATTACACACTGTCTTCGTTCGTTCGCTCGAATTTTATTAATACATTACTTACTCGCTTCGCTCGTTCGTTTGAATGTTATTAATACAATACCAACTCGCTTCGCTCGTTCGCTCGAATTTTATTAATACATTACCCACTCGCTTCGCTCGTTCGTTTGAATATTAATAATACAATACTCACTCGCTTCGCTCGAATGTTAATAATACATTACATTTGTTATCCGCCGCGAGAATCTTCCCCCCTAATTTGTTATCCCCCCGCGAGAATCTTCCCCCCTAATTTTTTATCCCCCCGCGAGAATATCCCCTCTAATTTGTTACACCCCCGCGAGAATCTCCCCCCTAATTTGTTATCCCCCCGCGAGAATCTCCCCCCTAATTTGTTATCCCCCGCGAGAATCTCCCCCTAATTTGTTATCCCCCCACGAGAATCTCGCCCCTAATTTGTTATCCCCCCACGAGAATCTCCCCCCTAATTTGTTATCCCCCGCGAGAATCTCCCCACCCTAATTTGTTATCCTCCCGTGAGAATCTTCCCCCCTAATATGTTAACCCCCTGCGAGAATCGTCCCCTCTAATTTGTTATCCTTCGCGAGAATCTCCCCCCCTGCGTAGCTTTCTTTTAGTGAAAGAATTTTTAGAATCGGTTTAGTAGTTCCAGAGATAAAACAAAAATAAATCTATCCCACGGGAACCGCAAATTTTCCAGGGATAAAAAGTGGCCTATAACATTCTCTGACTCCTAAACTACCACTATGCAAAAAATCATGTCGATCACTTGCTTTGTGAAAAACAAAAACAAAACTATCCCACGGGAACCGTACATTTTTCCGGGATAAAAAGTATCCTATGTGCTATTCCAGACTATAATCTATCTCTGTGCCAAATTTCATCCAGATCCGTTCAGCCGTTCTGGCGTGATTGAGTAACAAACATCCATACATCTTTACATCCAAACTTTCACATTTATAATATTAGTTAGATGAAAGTAGTTTGTTTTCTCCAAAGCCTACTCACGATATTACAATGTTTTGAAAGGGTAAAAAAACCGTTTTTAAAAATGATAAAATCGATAGGAAAACGAATTTTGCCAGAGATGAGACCTAGCTAAATCGATTTTTGCCCCCCGAAACCCCTTTTCGGTAAATTTGATCAAAATCGTTAGAGCCGTTTTCGAGAAAATATTTATATAGGTACATAGATACATATATACAAGATTTGCTCGTTTAATAATATAGGGATAGGGATACAGTCGTTATATAGATTTTTATGCCCCCCGCGTTTTTAAACAGTTTTATTTAGCTTGACCCCGTATATGGGTATATATTTTTATTATTTATTCCGCTGACGCAGCGACACAAAGTGCCTCTTGGTTTGTGTCCTAATTATTTTTTAGTTTTTGGTACAGCTGATGATTTAAAATAAAACCGTTTAACTTAAAAGTTTTTTTACCTATTTTTATTTTCTAGTTTTTAGTTTGATTTCTGACCCGTAACATTATGCAAACTCTTCATTCTTTTAACTGTCCACCTCTTGATTCCATCATCAGATCCTCGTTACCAAGTTGAAATTATCATAATATTGTATTGTCACGGGAACTCAATGTGTGTGCAAAATTTCATAAGAATCGGTTAAGTAGAAGTAGTTGAAAAAGCTGTCGCAAGATTTCAAACAAAAATAGTAACAAACAAACAAATATATACGGGGTCAATTTAAATAAAACCGTTTAAAAAGTTGATTTTTGCCCGATTTAGAGTTACAGGACGGCTAGTTTACTATTAATAGATAATAATCTATGAGTTGGTGCTAGGCCCAAATAACTCTGGCTGTTGGTGGCTTTTAAAAAACTGATATTAAATTTATTGTAATATATGAACGGATAGCTTTAGTATTTTTTGTAAAATTCGATGCTCTAAACACGTTTAATTTTTAATAGGTAGGTACTACCGTAATTGCCGGTACAATTATCTAGTATCTTAGATACTAAATCATTACTGCGAATGTTAGTATTTATCTAACTGTAATGTCCGCGGCACAATATACGTATCGGGCACAAAGCAAAAAGGCTAAGTCAAAATTAAATGATTTTTTTCAAACTTACATACAGACATCTTCTTACCCTTAAAATAATGAGTCGACTTATCGACAAATCCTTTTTTGATCTAGAACAAAAAAATGTGAAATTGTTTGTATAGCTTGTCGGTGACCCAATAATGCCATTATAATATTTGCAGATCGATTGGTCAGTAATAAAGGGGTGGCAGATCATCCTAAACGTGCCCTGTACCCGACGAAATTTGTATTATTTGTTCAAGATTAAAATTTTAATATTTTGTTACGGTGACTGTTTTAAGCATATTATATTTCAATTTGCAGAACAAAATGTCGGTATTAACCCCCTTGCAATAATAATTGTGATCATTTTTTTGTTACATGTTGAGTGCGGTCTGCATCCCTCCCATACCGCTATCTAGCAAAATCCCTTACTCAGGGCACTTTAATATGCCTCTCTCAACATCTTCACAAAAATAAGGCCTCGAATAAATAACACCAAAAAATTGTCACTATAGCTCTCGATCTATATATGTATAGACTTTTAAACGCACCCCACAGTCAAGGAAGGCGTGAAATCCTTTCTGAAATTGATCGAACATTCCAGAAGCATGAGAAAAAGATTCCAGCGCCTTCACTGCAGACGTACATGGTTTGTTGAGTTCAGCCGGCGAGCTTACAGGATAGTTTCTATATATTAAGTTGGCGACTGTATACCTTTAATAAGGAAGGCATCAAAAAATTGACTTAATCTATTTAGTCTTGTGACCATTAAATAGTGTGGACTGATGTTTCGTTACGCTGGACATGAAGACATATTTATGGGGGCAGCGACTCGAGGATGAGTCCGTACTATTTTATTACATATCTACTTTATATCCATCTACTGACCTGACCGCCGCGCTGCTTTCTCTTTGGGATATACCTGTTCAATAATTAACATTGCGATTCAAACTATAGTAGATTTTAATTTTATATAACAAACACCATATAGGCCTTATTAAAAACTATAATAATTAATTGTGTGATTTCCTTTTTTGCCAAATTCATTAATTCGCCGAGACAAGTATGCAAATACAATGTTTAATTTAAACTAAGATCTATTCTGTTAAACTGATCTGTAACAACATAGGTCTATAATACTATATGCCGAGTTGCAGAAATTGCAGAAATTGTGATCATATAATTACAGTTTTTATACATGCAGGAACAGTCTAATGTCGGTGTGAAATTTTCTGTCATGTAGAACATTAGATTGTACAGTGTACTCACACAAAAACAAATGATAGACATACATAGAAAATGATCGCTTTTCAAGCTAAATCTATATATTTAAAACACAAGCCCTATTTCTCTAGACAATCCGCCAGCAACCCCTGCTCAACCGATTGACATAATTTTTTTTTTAAACTGAGGCCTTTAGTCCACAGATATGTTATCGCTATTTTTTTTTTGGTGAAATTTCTTTAAAAGGGGTGATTTCAAGCGATAATAGTAAAAATGACGAGGGGGGCAGTGTGGTGAAGAGAAACGTAAACAGAGAAAATCCATCGGCGTTCACAATACATGAGTGTGAGAGAAATGCAAATATGTACGCATGTCGTGGATAGGCTATGCAAACAATAAACAATGAAACATCTTGACAGTTGTACATTTTAATTTTTAGAGCCCAGATTTTAATAGGGTTATATTGACAAAATTTCCAAAAGTATTTAAAATTAAACAATAAAGATGTATATGTACGTGCAAATTTTTTTCCTCTTTTAAATATAGTACTTAGTTTCTCAAATACCGACAAACTCATCGATTTTTTTCTGAAGATGATTCGTACGTAAGTATTACACTGATAGATACGTTCTATAGCTTCTAAAAAACTACTATTTTACGTACACTTTAAAGTTATGTTTGAATCAAAAATATTTATCAAAAATTATATTAAAAACATATCGTTAAAAGCTAGGTTATGTGTTTTACTCACGCGTTCGTATATACAATGATATTGAGAAAGCTTGAAATATATATTTCTTATTGTTTTCTTAATAAAGTGATTCATATTACATATAAAAAAGGTTTGTGTTGGCAAACATTTTTTTTTGGCGATAGCCTTTACTAAACCATTGTTCTTTGAAGACAGTGTTAAGTCGTCGCAAAAAAGTTTTGCACGGGTACACTAGTTTTGATTAAAATGCGTAGAAAAATGTTATTTCGAAGTGGAAATCGTACAAAAAATTATGTTAAATACATGTATCCACAGTTTTGAAAAAATATCGTTTCAATCGACCGATTATTTTTCGAGCAAAATTTAAAATTATTCTACAATGCTTTTCTTATGAAGAAATATTTGAACCAAAAAAATAGGACAATTTAGTTTAGGTATGTCAATTACAAAAAACAACACAAATATTCAATAATGTGGACACATCTTTAAAATATACGGCGCTGGCACAATTTTAACCGCGGTGCATTGTTTAAAAACCGTAACGTAACGATTGCATTAGAGTTAGGCTATTTATTGAATGAAATACTGACTTGCCGCGACCCAAACAAAGAAATATAATCTTCCTTAAATATGAATGACTTGTGAAGAAATCGTTTCTACTATTAATCTCTTATTCAAGTATTTCTAACCTGGAAGTTGTTCTCTTGCGTAAACTTGATTTTTTAATAATAAATTCACGGAAACATCAATCAAAAATATTATACTTTTTTCTAAACGAAAGATTCAAAACTACCTATAAATCATTTTATAACACCAATTAGTCGACTCTAAATACAATTTATTCGAAAAACTTTTTTTCGTGCGACAATAAAATTGATGTAAAAAATGTATAGGCCGAGAGCTAGTGACAATTTTTTGGTGTTATTTATTCAAGTCCTTATTTTTGTGAAGATGTTGAGGGAGGCATATTAAAGTGCCCTGTGTAAGGGATTTTGCTAGATAGCGGTATGGAAGGGATGCAGACCGCCCCCGACATTTAACAAAAAAAATGGTCACAATTATTATTGCTTCAAAGCTGAAATTGTTTGTGCAGCTTGTCGGTGACCCAATAATGCCATTATAATATTTGCAGATCGATTGGTCGGTATTTAATAAGGGTGGCAGATCACCCTAAACGTGTCATGTACCCGACGAAATTTATATTATTAGTTCAAGGTTCAAATTTTAATATGTTGTTACGGCGACTGTTTTAAGCATATATTTCAATTTGCAGAACTAAATGTCAGTATTAACCCTCTTAGGCCCGTATTCACCAAACACTGTTAAAGATAGAAGTTACTAACCTTAGAATAAATTTATTTAATTTAATTTAAATAAACTTTCTATTCACCAAGCAATTCATCCGATAGAATAGTAACTGCAGGTAAAAATTTACTATATACTATACGCCTTGCAGATTTTGTCAAATAAAGCACGTTTACCAAAGATCCGACCGATGGCGCATCTATCGAAAATGTAAAATGGTGAATATTGACATATTTTACTGACAAAAATCTTTACCTGTAAGATATGAAATTAATATTTACCTGAAAAGGTCGCCAGGCCATAAAGTAATTTATGCATTTCGTGCACAGCCTATTTATCTAGGCGGATAAATATTTATACCCTTGAAATTGGACAGGATAACTATTCTTACGATTTATACCTGCAGTAAACTTAACTATGTTTGGTAATTTGAATTATCACTATTTATTCCGTGTGATAGTTACCAGGGGAATAAAACAACGGAATAAATAACTAACTAGGCTCGGTGAATACGGGCCTTAGAGTGAAACTTGCTCGCTTAGGTGTTTATATCGTTCTGCAAGAGGGTTAATACCGAGATTATAATAAAATAAGGCCTTGAATAAATAACACCAAAAAATTGTCACTAACTCTCGGCCTATTAGTATTAAATTCAAATGGTCGTCCCGAACAATGTTCGTTAAATTTCACTGGAAAATTAGTTGGTATAGTATTTTCAACTCTGTAAATTTTTTTTTGCCATATTCATCCATTCAAGTGCTTTTAGAAGAACTTTTTTACGCATAAATGATTCCGATTGAATATGGATAAAGCGTGACGAAAATGGTGGTGGGGGTAAGGAACAAGCGCGGTAATAGTATCGAAGAATTCTGTTAATTCGTTAAAAGATGGCAGTAAAAAATAAATGAAAAAGCGTTTCCTCTTTTCCAAAAAAGTATCCTAGATGGTGCTTACGTAAAATTATGTATTACTTTTAGTGTAAAAGGGTACCGGTGTGCGAGTGTGAGAGAGTTTCACTTCTATCGTGTGGTCTTTTTTGTTGATCTTTTTCTATGTAAAATCAAGTGCTTATATTCAATTTTCTAATTTCCTGAGAGGTCAAAATCTTGTGGGAAAATAAAAGATGCAGGCATGTGAGCGACTTCTAAAGACCTTCAAAAAAAAAAAAACAATCAAACTTTTTTTTAGTGCGCATGTTTCGCATAACCAAATATTAATACACTTTCAACTCGTCATCAAATTTGAATCAATGGTCCATTTATGTAAGTTTGTTAAATAGACAGAAAAAATGAATTCTCAAGGCAAGGTAATTAATTTCTACTTAAGACTGCAATGTTATATATGTCTGTACATATTTATGGCACATTAAGGGTAAAACATACACAAATCATAAATATCTAAAGAGGACGGTGTGGTCAAGTGGTTAGCGTCGAGGCCTCTGGATCAGACTGTCGTGGGCTCGAATCCCGCCTCCGCTCATGGATGTTTTGTGATGTCATTTAGTTTTATGTTAGTTGTTATTTAATGTAATTTAAGACGCTAATGACCTAAGTTGTGGACGCGTCTATAATCTACAATAAATAAATTCATCAAACAAAAACCCTAAAAATACATTCTTCCGTCGTGATTATACAAAATATCCACAGGTATTAAAGAAAACTACCCGAAAGACTCGCAAAGGAATGAAATTACAGGCAGAGGTTTCATTATTATTTTGTACTAGCGGCCCGGTCCGGCTTCGCCCGGGTGCTATGAATTTATGAGTTATTAATACATTACCCTCTCGCTTCGCTCGTTCGCTTGAATATTGTTAATACATTACTCACTCGCTTCGATCGTTCGCTTCAATAGTATTAATACATTACTCTCTCGCTTCGCTCGTTCGCTTGAATATTATTAATACATTACTCACTCGCTTCGATCGTTCCCTCTCGGGTGCTACGGATATATGATTTATTAATAAATTATTCACTCGCTTCGCTCGTTCGCTCCCGAGCGGTATGAATTTATGATTTATTAATATATTACTCACTCGCTTCGCTTGCTCGCTCCAGTTATCATAGCTGTCTCGCTAGTCGCTAAAACTCAAAAACGGCTAGACCGATTTTATTTTATTTTTTTTAAACCACGCCCTATTAGAGCGAACGAAACAAAAAATCAAGCATCTATAATCTACAATTCATTTCATACAAAACAAAAAAAAATTATTAAAATCGGTCAAGCCGTTTTTGAGTTTTAGCGAGACTAGCGAACAGCAATTGATTTTTATTATATAGAATATTATAAGCATATGATGACTTGATTTGATCTTGAAATGAAAATTTCACTGATGTCGAAGACCCCTTAATTTCGAAGTCATCGGACAAACCACGGCGCTTATACAATGTATCTTCGCATTTGATTTGCACAGAAAGATTAACTGCAACGCAACAAAGACGACAAACATCGAGTGAGCGAGAGGGGACCAGAAGAGAGCAGCAAGCAATCAAGTGTAAAGCTGAGAGCTGTTGTTGATGATGATGATGAGCTGCAATAACTAGACATATCTGTGACAACAAGGCAACGTGGCCTATACCTAAATTATAACAATTTTTAACCGACCTCAAAAAAAACAGGTGGTTCTCAATTCGGTTGTATTTTTTTTTATGTTTGTTATACTTCAGAACTCTGTCATTTATAAACCGATTTGGAAAATTCTTTTTTTATTGAATAGAGTATACCTCAAAGTTAAAGTTCCATATAAATTTTATTTAAATCGGTTCAGTAGTTCGGCTGATTTTTAATAAAAGTGAGTAACGGCGTGTAATTCCTGGTAAATGTCACTTTTTGACATATCACACAGCATAAGATTATAAGAAAATCGGTTTAATAAAAGTGAGTAACGGTGTGTGATTCCTTTAAGGTAAATGTCACTTTTTGACACATCACACAGCGAAAGAAGTCAGTGAAGTTTGTAGAAGTGAATCTATTGGCAAGCGACTAAGCTACGTATTGTAAAGCCACTAAAAAGTAAAAAATTAAAAAAAATTTGCAAAAAAAAACCTCCTTCAAAAAGCCACCCAAAAGACGAAAATAATGAAATTTTGAGGTCACTGCCAATTTAAAAAAATATGATGTCAGGTAAAAAGAACGATATTAATCAGTAATCACTATATACTATACCTACTTTTTAACCGACTTCATATATTTTATTAAATTGGCACAGACCTCAAAATATCATTATTTTCCTCTTTTGGTGGCTTTTTGAAGGAGATTTTTTTTGTTAAAAAGTTTTTTTTTAGATAATAATATTTTGATGGACATTTTTAATTTTAAATAAAAATGTTCTGAAATTTGGATTTCATGGGTCCAATGAATCTTCTTCAGAGCTGTATTTTTAAGGTCACCAACAGGACCTAGTATAATTTATCAATTTATTATTTTTAGTGGCGTAATGAGGTATATTATAGACGAGTAGTGACAATATGTTAAAACGAGCGATTAAACGAGTTTTAACAGTTACACAAGTCATAATATCATTACGTACGAGATATATATGGTATTTTTTGTCATGCCACAATAAAAGCTTCTTTTCACTTGATTTTCAGTATTTTCAAAAAAATTTGAGAGTTTATTTTGTGTCGCCAACTTCACTCTATAGTAGTTCGATTTTATTTATTTATTTATTGTAAATTATAGGCGCATCGACAACTTAGATCATTAGCGTCTTGATTACATTAAATAATAACAATTCACTTAAAACTAAATTACATCACAAAACATCCATGAGCGGAGGCGGGATTCGAACCCACGACAGTCTGATTCAGAGGCCGCAACGCTAACCACTGGATCACCTGTCCTCTATAATAGTAGCCCGAGGCATGCACAGGGTGACAGGAGTATAATATGTAATAGCGGCGCATTAGGCAAATAATTACCTAATATAAATCACTATAGAAATGGATTACTTTCCCACACTAGTGTATCAAAAGTCACTTTACATGCATACATTGATACATACATGCATGTAAAGCAGCTATTTTACACTGGGTATGTGAAAAAGCTAGTTACGACATTGATTTTCATTTTTTTTATAAAAAAACTGGAAAAGGTCACTTTGTACTGCGACCACAGATATTTAGCTGTGAGAAACGGAGCCGTTACATGATTTGCCTTTGGAGGCACATCATAAATAATATAATAATAAATGTATATCTATAGGCAAGTGCATGCAATTGTTTTAAATATGCAACATGTCAATATTCTTCAATTAAAATCTGCGTTCACAATGTTTTCCCATAAAAATAGAAGATTAAACATATTAATTCCATAAGAATTAGATATCAATGTAAGCACACCCTTTTACCATCGTACGAATTCACTGTAGTATATGGATTTTCGTAAAAAAATGCTCATTATTGTCCGTTACAATGCTCTAAATCAGAAGTTCCCTAACTGTACGTCGCGACTCCCCGGGGCATCGCGGCGCTATCCTAGGGGAAGTTATGTTCAGAAAAGCAAGCTCAACGTACTCATTAATTCTATTGTTTGTAGTTTTTTATGTTTTCTAATTATTAGAATTAGAATCTAATAAATAAGAAATGCCATATGGCAAATACACTAATAAGATTCTATTTTCTTTGGAGTTTTCTTTGAATAATAAAGTAATTTTATTGTCTGCTAGAGCTTCACACAGGGAGTCGCAGTAAAGAAAAGATTGGGAACCCCTGCTCTAAATATAAGAAAACAGTTGTTATTTCAACATGTCATCGTCGGAACTCAAACCCTAAACCCCCTCCTTTTGCGCTGGATGAGTTGTCAATTAGGTACTTTTATTAATGAATTAAACAAACTGCCTTCTTCCACTTTCAAAAAACAATTAAAAGGGAAAATTCAGGGCTATTTTCTACAGAAATTAATAATACCTTACAGTTCTAATTTAGATCCAAATTCCCTTCTCAATTTTTTTTTATCTCGTATTAATGGTTTTTCTTAACAAACAATAAACTAATGACATTCTCTTGACAGAAGTTATACTTCTTTATAGCGAGGGTAGTGAATTGGAATGACATCGATTCAAAAATTACCGACTCAAAAATTATTGAAACGGAAAGAATAAAACAGTTCTAGCGATTTGGATGAAATTTGTTGGAAAGGGGATTTGGGGGACAAAAAAATCGATCTAGGTCTCATACCAGGAAAAATTCGTTTTCTGATAAATAATTTTAAAAATCATTTTTTTGGCGTTTCAAAATACTTAGTGTAATATTGTAAGCAGGCTTTGGATACTTATGTAGGTATAGATGTTATGATATTCATGGATTTTATTAATAATAATTATTCATTGATTTTAAAAATGCTCCGAGGGGAAACCAAAAACGTAAATTATGAATTGAATTGTGTATTATAGGCGCTCGATAACAAGGATCATTAGCGTCTGTCGTCAACGAATGTAGTATAACACCGGCCGTGCGCTTATGTAGGTGAGACACATATCCTTTTTTTCTTATGAAGTTCTTAAAGAAAATAGAATTCAGAGTATGACAGCTTGTTAAGTAAACCGAAAGCAACTAAATAATACATTTCCAGTGCAATATACATAAAATATGCGAATGCTAACACAGAAGTACCTACGATAGGGTGTTCATATTTGTTGCATGGGACAACCAAACTACGTACACGAGATGTCCGGACTTCGAACACGCGATCGCGCAATCAGAATCACGAGTCACGAAACCTTGTACCTTCTTCTTCTTATATATAGCTAACAATGAGTATGGGACGAACTGTTGGGTTGAGAGAATCTGCAGTTATACCATTGATGGTTTGTTTGGAACAATCCGCTATAACTTTACACAGTGTACAACAAAAAAAATTCAACTAGATATCTCTTACCGTTTGTGGCAGACGGATAGACATCGCAGGCTTATTTCTGTCGCCACAAAACAATCCTGCAGTACAGTGTAGAAGGGGAAGATCTAACTCAATATGTTAGGTTTAGTGTTGCCGTCAAGACAAGACAAGACTTTCAAAGTTTTGTCTTGAAATATCAAGACAAGAGTTCACTTAAGTCTTGTCTTGAAATATCAAGGCTTCACTAAGTCTAAGTCTAGATTAAAAAACTCTTGGTTTGTCTAATATCAAGACTCTAGATTATTTTCAAGAGTCTAGATTAACCGAGTGGTTTACTTTACCTACTACTACTTAGTTTATCTAGACTCTTGAAAATTGTCTAGAGTTTTGGCAAGAGTCTTGATCTAGATAAAGCAAGTCTTGTCTTGTCTTGAAAATTTCTAGACAAGACTTTTGCAAGTCTTGTCGTGAAAATCTAGACAAGACAAGAGTCTAGAAAGTCTAGATCTAGACGGCAACACTAGTTAGGTTATGTGTAGAGAGTACAGATCGTGTTGCGAAAATGTGAGGACAGGCACCAGTCGAAGGAAGTAACGTGCAGGAAAGGAGGACAGCTTGGCGTCCCGGGTCTTGGGGTCAAAGAGTTGTGTTCCTAAATCCCACCTCCGCTCATGGATGTTTTGTGATATCATTTAACTCAATTTGATGTAATTAGACGCTAAAGACCTTAACTGTCGAGCGTCTATAATCTATAATAAATAAAATGCAGGTCAGAAAGCGCTGGCTTCTCGAAAACATGGATAATATAATATTTTACAAAATACTAAAAATAACCACAAAACACCAAAATGTTTCACAATTTTCAACGTACATTTCAGCAACCGTGTTGGCATCATCAGGAGATGATTAAACCTAAAGACTAAAAAATATTAGTAAAAAAAACTTTTTAGAGACAAGCTTTTATTGAAATGTACTAAAAACGAAAAATAATATTTAATAATTTAGGTTTATAATTATTATAAAAGCGTGGGTTGTCTCTATGATAGTTTATTAGTCGCAAACCCCGCTTTTATAATAATTATGAACCTAAATTATTAAATATTATTTTTTCCTTTTTAGTACATTTCAATAAAAATTTGTCTCTAAAAAGTTTTTTTTACTAATATTTTATTTTGTTCATTTTAGTCTTTCAAAATTTTACCCCCTTTTGACACGCGTAGGGGTTGAATTTCGAAAAATCCTTTCTTAGTGGATGCTTACGTCAGAAAAGGAACCAACTGTTCAAATTTCAAGTTTCTAGCTTCAGCGATTCGACCTGGGCGTTGATTAGTCAAAAAAACCTTACATCCCCGTTTGAACCCCTTAGGGGTTGAATTTATTTCTAAAAACGATTTATTCATGTATTGTCATCGAAAATACATATGTGTACAAAATTTCAAATCGATCGGATACGTGCAAATAGTTCAAAATTGACTTGCAAGTTTTTGACCTAAACAAACAAACTAACTAACATACATTGCAAGTTAAATAAAAACTTGTAAAAACTATGGTCTTCTATAATTAATAGGCATGCAATAGCCTTCAGGTTTAATCATCTTCCTGATGATACTAAACATGGTTGACGAAACGTACGTCGAGAATTGTTAAACGTTTTGTGTGGTTATTTTTAATCTCTGTTTTTTACGTCAATCACATATGTTAATATAGTAAAGTATTGGGTAATAAGGACCAGTTAAATGTATGAATTATTTATTCTTTGCCAACGTTTCGTTGCAAATTTGCAACTTCTTCAGGGCTCTACAACAGTGAAGTACATACATAATTAATTTTTTTTTGAATTATAAAAGAAAAAAATTTTTTTAATCTTTAAAATTTCTTACCAAATGGTCAATGTTATACATTAATTGTCAAAATTTCTTGTTACATATACTTGATGGTGAAAGATATATAATATATAATTGCCACATAATTCGATTATGTTTCTTGTTACTTATTTTAAACGTTATTGATGATTATAATGATAATTGTGAAATCCGCGACCAAAGTGACATTTCTATTTGTGAAAGAACTTTTTAAGTTGACAGAAAAGGTAAAACGCATCTAAGCCTTGTCTATGATACACATTATTTTTAATATTTTGTAAAGGTTTTATCGGTCTTTATGAATATAATATTTTGAAGCGCTTTGTATAAGTATTGAGATGACCATCGGGCAGTATGTTCTGTACACCGCCCCTCGCCTTTGTTGTTTTTGGTATAAGCGATTGTTTATTACAATGTGGGTGTGGATCTCTGCAGTGCATTCTCTTTACTTTCTAATAATCTCCTCACATATTATCTAAGTATTAGTGTCTCTGCATGCAGCACCCTCATCCCATAATACAATTCAAAATTGTTCTTCTTTATACTCAATAATGAGGATTGTAACAGCAGTGACATTTATTAGATAGATAATTTGAAGGCAGGAAAAATGTTCCGATGTGTTCAGGCCTACAAGGATTCATTGTGCCACCCCGACAACTAACTAACAGTCGAAGACATATCCGTGATGAACTTTATGAATAATCTCGATACCCAAATATTTGGTTCTTAAGGATTAGTGTCTGAGTCGCTTGCACGTCGCTGTTTGTTATTGTTAGTATATGTCTCTGAACCGTCCTAAGTATTTTAGCAAATAATCAGTTCCGTCAGAATTACTCCTCCCAAATAATTTATTCCCAGAGTAGCATTTATTACTTTTAGGTATTATTATATTTTTACTCCTTAGCTACTAAACTAATGCAAAGATACAGAAGTTCGGGAATCGGGTGTGCTCTTTGAAAACTCTATATGTTTGGAAACCTGATGATTTAAAAAATTATCATTGTGCTATTTTCTATCAGTATGCCACATTTGCAGAAGATCTGAGATATTTTCCCAAAATAAAGAAATACGTGAGTATTTTAAAATTTGTAAAAATTTCTCAGATTTTTCTCTGAGCATAGAACGCTGAATTCGAAAGATACTTCATCTCTTTCGGTTTGGAAACTTGAATTGGATAAATACTGCTTTTCTCTCGGTTTGGAAACTAATTGAATTCGATAGGCATTGCATCTCTCTCGGTTTGGAAACTTGTTGTGCTAATTTTGTAACGCAATTGGTGACTTTATAAAATAGATTGTACTCCCTTGATAGATCAAATATGGTCAATCACACAGCAATCTGAAGTCGCTAGTATCTAGTAACTAGTTAGTAGTAATACGACACCAGATACTGGAACGAATGTAGCGCAGTCCACTGGTGCACATCATGGCACTTCCGTAATGCGTAACGGATATTCCAGCGATTCCACATCGATACAACCTATTGTCAAAACTGATAATGATGATTCTAGTCAATAGTGATCTAGCTGTCCATTTTTTACTGTAATTAAAAAACACAGAACTTACTGATTTAAACACGTCTTGAAGCATATTCCTACTAGTGATGGCTGATGGGATAGTTCGAATTAAAAATAATCGATAATCCATTTTTTTAAATAATCGGTAACATCCGATTAGGGAAATAATTTGAATTATATATAACTTAAATTATATATAATCTGAATCGTCTACAATTTGAATTATAATAATCGGAAACAGAGGTAAGAGGTTATGATCGAAAATTCTAATGAAACTGAGTGAAATAAATATAACATGATATAGGTTTTTCCAAGGTCTGAGTCCTGTGTTTGTCTTGGGTTCCTAATGCTGCGAGGGCCTGTGGCGAGAAAAGGTGTTGGTTCCTTTAATCCTTGTTTGTTTAATCCTTATCTAGCTAAATCGATTTTTGCCCCCGAACCCCTTTTTGGTAAATTTGATCAAAATCGTTAGAGCCGTTTTCGAGAAATATTTATATAGATACATAGAAACATAGATAGGTAGGTATATACAATATTTACTCGTTTAATAATATAGGGGGATTTTGTGTCTGGCACATAGGATTAAATCCTTAAAGCCAAGGGGGGTTTAATAAAAAAAAACATGATGTTCGCCTATTACAGATATGAAATGCAGGACTCATAATTCAAAAGAATCGTTTGATATAATTCGAATGAAGCATCAGATTATTAGAACCACTCATAATCTAATAATCCGATTATGCATCATTATGAAACTAGACAAAAAAACTTAATATATAATGACTCTTTTACAAATTATTATTTTACTAAATGTCCTAGATATGCTGGTGGTAGATTGTATAATCATTTGCCAACAGAAATAAAAAATATCAGCAATTTTAAAAAATTTAAGCACACCTTAAAATCTTACCTTGCAGAAAGATGCATATATAGTATTCAAGATTATTTTTTAAAAATTTGATATGTAACTTTTTTATATGACGCTATTTACACTGTGTCTACAGTCTTTAATAAAGTTTTATTATTATTATTATTATTATTATTATTGAAATAATGCGATTTAGCTTATCACTAATTCCTACCACAAGAGCGTCGCGAATGCCGCAGTTTCTGGTCAAAATTGTTTAACTTTCAGAATCCAACGATAATTGAAGTACCAATTAATAGAAAAATATTTTTTTTAAATTTCAACGACATTTGGTGGTTTCAGGGGGTGTAGATGTAGTCAAATCTAATACCTAAACTCCATATAAATATATATACCTAGGTATATAAAAAAACTTATCCTGACTGACTGACTGATGATTCATCAACGCCCAGGAACAAACCGCTGAAACTAAATATTTGAGATTTAAGTTAACTCGAAAGTCAAAACAGTCCTCACAATTATTTTTGACGTGATTAACGTCTAGTGTCTCATACTGAGGTAGCATTTTAGAAATATTAGCTGTTACAAAAAACAGGGGAAGTGGTTAACACAGTTTTTCATGTATAGACGAAATTCCATAGCATCCTTATATATAGGTGTCCCATATGATTTACGTGTAAATATTAAGCATTGTTTTTCCACAAGAAGAAAGTTTGGGAAATAAGAATATCATTAGAATATCATGGTTTATCCTGATCCATTCATTTATTCCGTATACATCAATTTGGGTGTATGGTTACCGGCATCGAAAAATCCACACCAAATTTGCGTAGATCCACTCACCAGTGATATTCCATTTTGATTAATTTAAAACGAAACTTTGCTCGCTTCACTTGCTCGCGGTCAAACATTTTGCGGAACACTGACAGAGAATGAACTTCTGTATAGGTACATCAGTAAAGTACAACCGCGATGACCATACGAGTTAATGCATTGTGAAATTTCTTTAAAACACATTATTTACTTAAAGTGTGCGCGGACACGTCTCACGTGAACCGAAACGAGGCATTAATTTACTGGACTTTCTTAACATTGTTGCGAATAAATGATTGTTGGGCTTCGCTTGACAACCAGTGGCGTCTTTGAACCTTCCCTGAGAAAGGGGAAGGGAATTATGAAATTGAAATGAATTTATTTTTTCATAAAAAATACAAACAGTATAAATTTGCAATGTGCATATCTGAAAAAATACATCTAAAGGAATCCCCGTACTAAATGCACCTTCACAATAAACATTTATTAGTCCCTGTTGAAAATAAAGGAATTATATAATATAAAAGAGAAAAAAAATAGAAAATTAACGAACTGAATTTAATTACTTCAAAACATCAAAGTTTCAACAGAAAGCAGCCATGACTTCAATTCTTTATTAAACTTATTATAACTCGAAATACTGGAAAGGTGTTATTTAATTTGCTAAAGTGAACTGCATCGGATTTTCTCTACTTGAGAATGACCGAGCGTGTAGCAATGCTGTTGTTCACATGGCGTTGCTATGGTTCCTTTATTACAAGTCTCAGTTCCCGAGATCTCACCCGAGAGCTGGTAAAAGTGTCAATTGGATTTTCAATTTATATTATTAAAAAAAAATAATGAATTGAAAATATGAATTGGTGCTAGACCCAAAAAATCTTAGCTGTTGGTAGTCTTTAAAACACAATTTCAATTTTTTTTTCGGATTTTCTCTGTGCCAAACCGACTCTATATGCAGTATGTACGCCGTACGGGTCCTCATTTATAAGGGTTCCGTACCTCAGAATGAAAAAACGGAACCCTCATAGAATCACTATGTAAGAAATTCAAGCTTCTAACCCAATGCAATAAAAAAATTAAAAAATACATGTATTTTTTGAAGTGAAAAATTCTTTAGCGACGTATCTATTTGATTATTTAACGATAAAGGGGAAATTTGTATCACCTAGATAACCTATCCATTTTGACATTTTAATTTATATAAACAGCAGATAAATAGGAAATGCTTTAATAGAGGGATTATCACATTGTGCCATAAGGGAGGAAAGTGCTACATTTCCTCCCGTGTTGCACATACTATTTTTCCCCCTGCCAGGCCGAAAGTTCACGAAATTGAAAAAAAAATTGATGAAACGTTCAATAACACTTATACGGGGTCCGGGTCTCAAGAAAAAATAATTATAAATTATTAAAAAATAATTTTAAAGGAAATAATTTTAATGTGTAGGAGACAGAAGTAGGTGCGTGAGAGCCGGCATAAGTACTATTGCGCACGCGCACTTGTCCGTACCACGGGAATAAAGAGCGACTTTGTTCCCGCTTGGGAGGGACGAAAGTACGAACTTTCGGCCTAGGTAGGAGATAAAATTTGTATTATGTGATAAAAATACTCATATTTAAAAAAAGTTTAGAGAATTCGCTCTCTACATTTTGCAGATTATATCAAATACTATACATTAAAAAAATATGTATATTATGTAGTATCTAGGTGCTATAAGTCTATTCATCAACTGCAAGGTAGTAGTTTAGGTAGTTACTACTATCTGAACAATCGAATTTCCATCTGACCACGTAGATACAATAACGTCATCGTGCATCTATTGTTTCATTCGAGACACCATGCCGTATTTAATATATTCAAACGATATAGGGATGAGGGAAAAAATTTAAATGATGATTTTCACAGACAACGAACAAAGATGAAAAACTAAAATCCAACTACAAAAAAAGAAAGCAAACTTTCAATATGAACAATTGTAACTGAAACTAACATATTTCTTCATTAAGTTTTTATTAGTGTTTGAAATACCATCGAAAATGACGTAACAATATGATGCAACATTGAAAAAATTCATTTTTCAAACCTGTCATTCTCGCTACAGAGTAATTGTTAACCCAGCCACCGCGAATGTGGAAGTTTCGGGTTAGTGTTCCGACGGTGACATCGGTTTGAAAATTGAATTTTTCCAATGTTGCATCATATTGTTATGTCATTTTCGATGGGTATTTCTAACACCTTAATGCGATCTTAAAAAGCATTCATTTGTATACCTTAATAATAATTGCGATACTTTAATCGTGCGGGGAACAGTGTGATCCTGTGGTTAGCGTCGCGGCCTTTGGATCAGGCTGTCGTGGGTTCGAATCCCGCCTCCGTTCATGGATGTTTTGTGATGTAATTTAGTTTTAAGTGAGTTGTTATTTAATGTAATCAAGACGCTAATGACCTAAGTTGTCGACGCGTCTATAATTTACAATAAATAAAATTTAATCGTGTGAACAATTTTCTGTACTTTTTTATTTTTATTTCTACAGTTAATACCAACCCAGTCACAAGAAGCACCTAATGATTATGCTAAAAATGAGAGAAACAAACAACTCAAAAACATTACCTTTCGTATTCGAGTAAAAATTGTTTGTGGCATACTTGACTACAGCCAATATCAAAATTGATTTTCACGAGTTCTTCCCATTAGGACTTTTGATCAGGACCTTACGAAAAACAGCATACTAAATTTTTAGCCAATTTGACCGGGACCTCTTATCCATAATATGTTGTGTGCGGGATCCTTTGTTAAGATGGTTATGCGGCCCACCAACAAAATTAATATTATAATTATTAAATCAACTGAAACCATTCCAGAAATATATACTTTTCTTAACATAATCAATCGCCAACCTCATGCCATCATGATATTAAACGTCAAACAATTGTTAGGATATACAAGGAAAAAATCAGAAGTCACTGTCGAGAGATGAACCCGAAATTCCAAGTCTCCAGCTGGTTGAGTTAGTAACTCAACCAGCCGGAGACTGGGAATTTCGGGTCCATGTCCCGACAGTATATTCTGATTTTTTCCTTGTATATTGGTTTCAGTTGATTTAATAATTATTATATTATTGTCCACAATTACCTCATATGTTGTATTTAAAATTAATATCGCTGATCTGTGTAAATGTGATTCTTCATTTGTATAATAACTTAAGGTACGTGCAGTATGGAGCTGGGATTCTAGATGGTAGCGTAGATCATAGCAGGGCTTGCTTAAATTAATGCATTGTTATATAAATGCTAGCGTACACAACGAAGCAGTGAGTGTAGCAAGTATAAGCGCTGTTACAAGAGCTGGTAGATAGAAGAATGTATCTTACCATTCTTTCAGCGCGCTGACTACTATAATCAACGTGTGACAACTGTCAAATGGCCGTTACAAGTTTCGCAATGGATGTGACTAGTTTAATAAGTGAAATTTTACCCGTTTTTATTTAATTTGTTTTGAGTTTTTTCTAAGTCGTATTTAAAAGTATTAGGTTCCATACGTAAATATTCAATAAAACGGTTTGGGTAAAATTTTAATTCTTGGTATAAATGATGAAATTCGCCATGTTTAGATCGTTTTCTATTAATAGGGTGGACATAATAGCTCCTACCCAAATTTTTATTTAAAATATACCACTTTATAGCAGAAGAACACAAATATTCGTCTTCGCTAATCGCTATATGACATTTCAAACGCGACTTAAGCTTGTATCAAAGCTTCGTTGTGCAAACCTATAAGCTCTTATAAGTTCAGCCACCAGCTACCATACATGCTACCATCTAGAATCCCAGCTGCGTACTGCACGTACCTTTAGTGACCAGTAGTTTTTCCAATCCTTGGTGGGTAATGGTGTAATCCATTCCATCATGCCAACCGCGACGATATAGCGTATCTGCTATTCCTTCTTTTATTTTATATGTATTTCTCCTCAATCATTAAAATAATTGCGACCTTATTTGTATTAATTTATGCGAACGGCGAAGCCACAATGGCGTGAAGAAGATATTACCATTCATTCCGTCCTAATTGGGACATTTTAAATACCTGCTACTGTGACTCAACACTTTAAGGTGCCACGTTTTCCTATATCATCTTTTAAAACGTACGACTCTCTTAAATTGGTTCAATTTAATTTTTTTTAATGGAGAAATACAAATTATTATCAAGCCGTGAGGCGGGTTGTTTATTAGAACTAAAATTACTTTTAATTGGGACTCTACTAGTGCGACCCTTGAGGTCCACACGACGAACTTCCCAGTTTAATAAATATTTAATAATAATAATTAAATTAGATATTACACAGAAAAGTAATCATTTTAATCATTAAAACATAATTATTATTTATTTTTAACAATAATTTAAAAAAAACGGCTGAACCGATTTTTATAACATTTATGTCGGATCAAAACGGCGTTAACACGCATCGATTGACACCCTTACGAAGTCGATATAATTTTTTATTCGCGAGATATTGTGTAAAATCTACTTTTTTGGAGTCTATTTGGTTACGAAAAAAGAACGGCTGAACCGATTTTGAAAAAATTTCTTTCAGATCATATTTACGTTAATACGCGTCGATTGGCACCTTAACGTAGTGGATATCATTTTTCATTCTCGAGATTTCGTCTTAGAAAGAAATGGACACATACGTACACACACACAGAGAGACATCTTTCTAAAAATAGTGTAAAAATAGTGTAATGACCTTGAAACTTAAAAATTTGTTATACATTTTGATTTCGATTTTCGGACCCATTACAGTAACTTCCAATGGGAAGTTAATAATTGATATTTCTCTATAATCTGCACTCTTCACCTCAAACGGATACCGCTCTTTCGATGCTATTTTTAAAGCTAAAGGGTTCGGGTCAACGCCAAATGAAGGACCAAGAATCACATTATAGATCCTACAGGCGAATTTTTTTTAAGTTTTAGCTACAAGTGAAAGTTACCTAATTTTTATTAGTAGTAAGTGTTTCCAGGATTTCTTTTAGTTTTTAGGACCTGTAGTGTGATTCTCGGTTCTTCATTTGGTGTTGACCCGAACCCTTTATAGCCTTGAAAGAGCTGTAACCGTTTTTAGGCGAGGGGAAAGGATTTGAGATGAAGAGTGCAGGGGGTAACTTCCGGTAGGGAATACTCTTAAAAAAATAAATTAGTCTGCCACCGATTTTATGTTTTTGATCATATTATCTGCTGTTAATTGAAAATTTTTGTTGGAAAGCAGCCAATTATATAATTGATTCCAAATATATCGGAAAAAATCATTTTACCAACCATAGTCACAACTCACAGTCAGGATTCTAACCTGAACCTTTCCACTTTCGCGGCGGAATGAGCTTACAGTTACTCAACCGTGACTTGATTACTAATTTAACAATAATCTCCTTATATGCATAGGAATCAATTGATTTTCACTACATGCGAGTGTTAATTCATTATAGCTAGGTTGTAGATGTGAATCTTTGTACTAGCGAGAGCTCATCATTAAAGTGAAAATTATTTCAAACACCCTAATGGGATGCACGAAATAATAATAAATCTATTAATTTATATGATCTGTTGAATTCTTTTGCACGGTCAGGGTTTGGAATATTATTTATCGATGTGACATTGACAGACGTTCCTCCTTAAAAATATACAATTAATGAATATGACGGAAGAAAAATATTTTTTTATAATTTGGCTGTTCGTAATGTGTGACCATCCGCTGTTGTTTAATTATTGTCGGTCTTTATTCAAATTGAGTGATAAAAAAGCATTAATTCACACGATTTGTATACAGAATAATCGGTGTTATGTTACCGCGTTGTTTACTTCAGTAACGTTGTCCTATATGTAAACAACATTGCTGTCGACTATACTCCCAAGATAAACTGAATACAGGGGTGGCCACAAACAAGCGTCTAGCCCCCGGTACATAACTAACAGTCCTGGCTTCTGACACGCACAATTTATAGATCTGTCTTGGAATAATTCACTAGATCTTCACCCCGCCCAACGTACGTTTTTTGGGGAACGCTCCCCTGAACCACCCTTCCTTTCACTTTGCAAAAAACGCCACAACACACCAAAACTGCCCTGCGTACGTTTTTTCCTGAACCAGCCCCCTTGCACTTCGCAAAAAACTCCACATCATAACAAAAAACCCCTCGTACATTTTTGGGGAACTCTCTCCTTTTCACCCCGCAAAAAATGTCATAGCACCAACACCTCCCTCCCACTGCCAAAAAGTGTAAAAAAATACCAAGTGAAATATGGAATAGTTTAAAAAAACAAAAATGTTACTGGCGCCAATTGGATTCCAACCATGGACCTTGTCCATGCGAGGTACGCGCGCTACCAGGTCGATTATCGAGCTGTTTAGATCAGAACCCTTGTGCCTCCGACTGCATGTTATCATTTGATCTTGTTTTCATCTTTTATGTTCGATTTTTACGCAGTCGGGTTTTTTGTTTTTTTAATAAATTTTTTTTTAATACTTTTTAGTTATGAGTACCTAGCTAGCTATTTACCAGACTAGATTTCCTATCAGCATCAGTACTACATCACAATTGCACTGGAATTTAAGTTTAAATTATGTGATTTTTTCAAATGTTTTTAATTAAAAATAAATCGATATAAATCCTAAACGGTCATTCGAATCGAAAAATGTTGAGGGAAAACTAAAAATGATTTTTAAATACCTATTCAACGATACCCCACTTGACATAGTTTGTTGACTTTCATTTTTTTCATTTTCACATTATGGCGTCCTGTAGTCGCCATATTGAATTTTCACTAACGTCATGTCTTAAATGACACTCGCCGGACTAAGGGGAATCGATTGACGTATGAATCATAAAAATCGGCCCAGGCGTTTGGTCTGTATAGTGCTTCAAAGGAACATAAATTACTTTTGCATTCTGACAAAATGGCGTCTAGCGTCCGCCATATTGAATTTTCCGTGACGTCATGCCTTTCGTGACACTCGCCGGACTAAGGGGAATCGATTGACGTGTGAATCATAAAAATCGGCCCAGGCGTTTGGTCTGTATAGTGCTTCAAAGGAACATAAATTACTTTTGCATTCTGACAAAATGGCGTCTAGCGTCCGCCATATTGAATTTTCCGTGACGTTGTGTCTTTCGTGACACTCGCCGGACTAAGGGGAATCGATTGACGTGTGAATCATAAAAATCGGCCCAGGCGTTTGGTCTGTATACTGCTTCAAAGGAACATAAATTACTTTTGCATTCTGACAAAATGGCGTCTAGCGTCCGCCATATTGAATTTTCCGTGACGTCATGTCTTTCGTGGCACTCGCCACTATACGCATACATAGCTATACATACATACATACCATAGGCTGTTAAACACATTACCACTGCTTTGCGTGCGCAGTCGGGTAAAAGCAAGCACTTAGATGTCCGGTGGTCTAGAATTCTATAATTATTATTGAATGAATCCTATTGAAGAAAATTAAATATATTCTAATAGTGGAACATAACAACTGAACAGTCGGGATCCATTATTCGACAGCCAATCAAATTTTTCAATGGATCCGAATGTTCAGTTGTTATGTTCCACTATTAGAATATATTTTATTTTCTTCAATAATAGGATTTATTCAATAATATATTATAGAATTCTAGACCACCGGACATCTAAGTGCTTGTTTTTTTCTTTTCAGTTACGCAGTCGGGTTTTTTGATTTTTTAAATTATTTTTTTTTACAAAAGTACATTTTGCCGCCATTTTGAAATCTGACGCCATTTTATTTTTTTGTGTCCTATAAAACTCTCAGATATTAATTTTCAAAAGGATCGGACAGTAGATATACTTTTAACATGAGCATGTCGGTGACGTGACGCGAATCCATAAGTTTTTCCCCTCCCAGAAATCGTCTAACGCGCCTAGGGTGGTTGATTTTTCATTATCCAGCTTATATCTGCTGAAATATTAAAGATACAAGAAAGAGTTAGATAAGAGACTTGTGTAACTGAATCTGATTTATAAAATGGCGCAAACAATTTTTTTCCATGGCCTACATATTTTCCGGAAAAATATCTAACTTTGGTTTTTTAAGTACGACGCTCTGTATATTTTTCCGGAATAAGATTCTAAATAAATTTCTATTTACAACGAAGTAGAAAAAGTATAGGGTTTTGCCTTTAAATTACAAGTCTCTTATCTAACTTTTTTTTGTATCTTTAATATTTCACCAGATATAAGCTGGACAATGAAAAATCAGCCACCCTGTAGAAGCATAGCTTCAAAAACACAACTGTAGGGAAATGTCCGGTCGATTTAATATAAGATGACCGTGCCGTAATGACAAGGCCTAATTGATAGACCGTTTGCTATTGGCACAGTAACAATTAGCATATAATTTGACCAGTGATAATTTATGATAATTATTTGATTTGTAGCTGGACACCCCTGTGCTGACTAATACTTACAAGTGTTTTTAACAGGTTTCATTTAAGGCTTAACTTAAGTCACCGACAAGGTAAGGTGCCAAATTCAAACAGGATGTCCGGGTTATTTGGCTGAATGAGTTTTTATCATTATTTTCCTCATTTTGAATACTTATTTGTTCTTTCATCTCACACAAAATATCACTTGGATAATTTTTACTTTCATTTTCTGTAAGGAAATTGAAGTATAGCGTAAATTAAAGTGATGTTCCGTCTGTCTGTGGAAAAATGCGCCAATTTGAATGATTTTTTTTTTAAATGTTTGTCTCAGTAAGGATTCCAGGCCTATTTATTTTTGGTGCTAATTGGATCGGTGGTTTTGCAAATATCCGAAATGTTGTGCATATGTTCTAGGTACCTACTTCTATAACAATATCGTCTAAGTACTTATAAGGAATTTCTGATAAAATGCACTGGAATTTTTCATGTTAAAATTTATTTTGAGTAATGATTTTGCCATATGGAAGCATGTATTGTTTTCTATACCGATATTTTTAATGTAATTGAAGTAGCTCAAAAGTTTTATCAAATCAAGGACGTCACATTGGGATTTCCCTATGATTGAGTATCTAAATCAGGCAAGCGTATATCGACAGATAAAAATAGGATAGATCGAACCTCCGTGAAGCAGAAGCTATTTTCGTTTTTAAATAATATTCTACTGTAGTTGACCTGCGCGTACGTGTCAGCGTGTTTAAATTAACGTTGAGATGATGCGACACAAATAAAAGCTCGTTTCACGTTACTAATGTTCATTTTGTGGCACCTCACAAAGAATATGGAGTGTCAAATATATTATGTGTTATGGTTTCTGTCGACCACCCATAGAAGTTTAATTTAAAACCCGTTTTAGGCAAAAAGCCTTTGACGTTTGCAACAGATACAAATTAGCTGACATTAATTAAGCGGACAAATCTCTCTTCTACGAATTGTTTTGAATCATTTCTGTTTCCCGGTAGGTATATTATTTATATTGAGGTTCTTTATGGCTAATCAAAATACCGGCAAAGGTTTTTGAATTATATTCTTACAAAAAAAAAACAACTAAAACGATATGAACATTGAACACTTCCGTAGAATTTCGGAGGAAAAATGGAGAAACAGTGAATTCGATTGCATTTGTGACAAAAGAGTGTGTTGAAAAAGAAGAGGATCTACATAGAAGATCAGGTTTACGATTGAGAACTATATCTAGAATCCAGAAAAAACAACGGAAATTATATAAACACTTTCGGAGGAAATATGGAGAAAAAAGGAATTTGATTTCACCGGTGACAAAGAAGTGTAGAAAAAGAAGAGGATCAACATAGAAGATACGGTTTACGATTGAGAATTATATCTAGAATCCAGAAAAAAAAATAACGGAAATTATATAAACACTTTCGTAGAATTTCGAAAGAAAGATGGAGAAAAAAGGAATTCGATTGCATTTGTGACAAAAAAGTGTATAGAAAAAGAAGAGGATTTACATAGAAGATCCGGTTTACGATTGAGAATTATATCTAGAATCCAGAAAAAAACAACGGAAACAATATGGATACTTTCGTAGAATTTCGGAAGAAAGATGGAGGAAAATGGAATTAGAATTAGTGACAGAGAAACGTAGAAAAAGAAGACGAACTGCATAGAAGATCCAGTTTACGATTGAGAATTATACCCAGATTCCAAAAAAAATCAACGGAAATAACAAGAACACTTCCGATAATTTCGAATTCGATTGCATTGATGACAAAGAAGTGGAGAAAAAAAAGGATCTACAAAGAAAATCCGGTTTCCGATTGAGAATTATATCCAAAATCTTGAAAAAACAACGGAAATTATATAAACAGCTCTGTAGAATTTCGGAGGAAAGATGAAGTAAAAGGAAGATTAGATTAGCGACAAAGAAGCATATAGAAAAAGAAGACGATCTAGAAAGGGAATGTAAACACTTCTATTGAATTTCGGGGGAAAGATGGAGACTGCATTGGTGACAAAGAAGTACAGAAAAATAACACGATTTACATAGAAGATCCGGTTTACGGTTGATAATTATATCTAGTGATTGCAAAGTTCGGATACTTCTCTAAAACTTATCAGGAAAGATAAAAAGAAAATCAGAATTGATGACAAAAGAGAGTAGGAAAACCAGACCTCCGTAGAAAGACCGGGGGACTTAAGAGGGTTGTATTAATACAAATACAACTGAAACAATATGAATGATGCCGTAGAATTTCAGAGGAAAGATGGAGGAAAAGGGAATAAGATTGGTGACGAAGAAGCGTAGAAAAAGAAGAGAATCCACACAGAAAATCCAGTTTACGGTTGAGAAATACATTCAGAAAAAACAGTGGAAACGATATGAACACTTCCATGGAATTTCGAAAGGAAGATGAACAGAAAGGACTCAGTCGGTGGCGGTAATCGGTTGAGGGATTAAGACGCAGACTTCCCGATCACAAGTCTAGGGCCGTATCTCGAGCAAAAAAAATTTGAAGGACACATTTATGGCCAATTTTGATTAAGGATGCCCTACCTAGCTCGGACTGTGATCTTCGGGTGGACTCGACTGGGAAAAACCCAGACCTCCTGATCAAGTCTAAGGCTGCATGGTGCACCTTGAACAAGGTGAAGAAAAGATTCATGGTCGATTCAAATAAAGACCTGCCTTGATATTTGGTTGATGAAAACTATAAAACATCTTATGTAAGGTAGACGGCCGCGGGATTAGAACCCGGACCTCTAGCGCCATACCTCTATGCCATGATACTCGGTAATGTAAATACCTATTTCATTTAATTAATAGTATTAACAAATCCATCTGAACTAAAGCATAGCATAAAAAACTGCACTTAGCTATGTTATTAAGTTTCTAATTTATTTACATAATATTGTTATCGTCTTAAAGAATCTTAATATTTTTATATATTTTGTGGAAAGACACTAATTAGCAGCGATATGTCGTTTTAGATTTGCAACATAATTACCAAATACAGTTAATTAATGCAATCAGCTTTTACAAAAATAAATGTCGCCAAATTCAAGGTAATATATTATGTAATCAAAAAACGGTAAATTAATTGTAGTACAAGTTTAAACATAACATAACATCCTTGAGCAATAAAAATATTTTATTTCTAGAACATTTTGTCAACGCTAAAAAAAACGTCTCTTTAATCCATGTGAACTGCTTCAATTTCATGACGCTATAGTAAAACCTGTTTTATTTGTGAAACGGAAACATTTGACTGGTACACTGAGACCACCGTTTTGCGTCGAGTTTACTTTCTTAAAACATGAAATATAGGAATATAGTTGCTATGGTAACGAACTAAATAAATATTGGATCAAGGTCAATAGCTGTCAGTGAGATTTCGGTGTTTGAAATTAATTCAATAAAGCTCTAAAGTCGAAAATGTTGTACCTTTCAAACATGTGTTACAAGAAATAATGTATACAACTCTTACAATTAAGTATAAGACGCGAGGGGTGAAGTTGGTACGCGAGCACCCCTCGCGTCTTACTTTCTTAAAACGAGAAATATAGGAATATAGTTGCTATGGTAACGAAATAAATAAATAATGGATCAAGGCCAATAGCTGTCAGTGAGATTTCGGTGTTTGAAATTAATTCAATAAAGCTCTAAAGTCGAAAATGTTGTACCTTTCAAACATGTGTTACAAGAAATAATGTATACGACTCGTACAATTAAGTATAAGACGCGAGGGGTGAAGTTGGTACGCGAGCACCCCTCGAGTCTTACTTTCTTAAAACGAGAAATATTGGAATATAGTTGCTATGGCCAATAGCTGTCAGTGAGATTTCGGTGTTTGAAATTAATTCAATAAAGTTCTAAAGTCGAAAATGTTGTACATTTCATATATGTGTTACAATGTAATAATGTATACAACTCGTAAAATTAAGTATAAGACGCGAGGGGTGAAGTTGGTACACGAGCACCCCTCGCGTCATCTACTTAATTGTACTAGTTGTATAAACTACCACTAAATTATTAGGATTTAACGACTAAAGTTTACCCAAACTTATATGTATAATATAATTTTTTTTAGACCACCAACAACTGGAGTTATTTGGACCTAGTATCATTTCAATTTATTATTGTTTTTAATAACAAACTGAAAATACAATTAATACTTTTAGAACCTGGGAACTGGATTATTCTCAAGCCCCGTTAATAATTAATTAATACAAATTTTTCTAAGTGTCTGGGTCAAAATTTTGTCTTTAATTCCTAATTTAATATTAATGTGGTCAAAACATTTCTTTTACAACACTTAATTCATGATCATACTGTATATGAACACGAAATGTATAAATTCTTGCGAAATAAATTTTATTGCAGATTAATTTTATAAGTTAATTATAATTAATAGCCTTATTACGTATCAAAGTACTTAATATTTATATTTATTTATTTTAAAAAGTGAAAAATAAAGCCAGCAGTTCATTTACGTGAATTGAACGTCCCGAAAAATACAAGAAAATTTATTTTTGTAATAATGATTAGTAGATATGGTAATCATGGAACAATAAAATTTATTTCTTCCATAATGGAAATCGTCAATAACATCCCTGCAGTTTAAACGGAAAATAATGAGAGAAAGGGAGAGAGTTTCACTTCTGCCGTATAGTCTTCCTCACTCTTTTTTATTATATTTTGAATATAATGTCTCAATCTGAACTCTGAAGTAGTTAGGTCAATTTTTGGATGTTACATCCTGTTGTGATCACTAAGGCCCGTATTCACCAAACACTGTTAAAGATAGAAGTTACTAATCTTAGAATAAATTTATTCCTTGAAATAAAATTAACTTTCAATTCACCAAGCAATTCATTCGATAGAACAGTAACTTCAGGTACAAATTTACTTTATACCATACGCACCTTGGACATTTTGTCAAATATTTTGATTCTAAAGCACGTTTACCAAAGATTCGACCGATGGCGCATCGATCGAAAATGTAAATTTATTTTATTTTACTGCAAAAGCCTTTACCTGAAAGATATGGAATTAATAATAGTTTTTTTATACGGCTGAAATGCAATTGAAAGATTTTTTCGTTGGAGAGCAGTCAATTATATAATTGTTTCGAAACATATAGGAAAAAATCATTTTACCAACCAGTGGTCACAATCAGGATTCTAACCTGAACCTTTCCACTTTCGCGGCGGAATGAGCTTACAATACTTAATCGTGACAAGATTGCTAAAGTAATATTCTCCATATATGCTTCAGAGTCAATAGATTTTGTTTGCTCGCATGTAGTGAAAATCTATTGATTCTGAAGCATATATGGAGAATATTAGTTTAGCAATCTTGTCACGATTGAGTATGGTAAGCTCATTCCGCCGCGAAAGTGGAAAGGTTCAGGTTAGAATCCTGATTGTGACCACTGGTTGGTAAAATGATTTTTTCCTATATGTTTCGAAACAATTATATAATTGGCTGCTCTCCAACGAAAAAATCTTTCATATGGAATTAATATTTACCTGAAAAGGTCGCCAGGTCATAAAGTTATTTGTGCATTTCGTGCCCATCCTATTTTACTAAGCGAATAAATATTTATACTCACTCAGATTTGTATGAAACAAAATTGTTTTTTGCATAATAGTAATATTTATGAACAGCATGAAGGGACAGCAATGGGGAACCCTCTATCTCCTTTTATTGCCAGTCTTTTCATGAATAAGTTTGAAACAGATGCAAAAGAAACTTTTGATTACTTCCCTAGAGTATGGCTTAGGTATGTGGATGATATTTTCGCAGTATTTGACACTAAAAGTGAGAATGTAGACAATTTTGTTTCCAAATTAAATAATTGTTTCCCTTCAATAAAATTCACTTATGAAATTGAAAACAACGGAAGACTGCCATAGCCATTTTTAGATGTATTAGTCATAAAGAATGAGACAAATAATTTAGAATTTGATATATACAGAAAGGACACCAATACACTAAGATATATCCCTAAAGACTCACATCATTGCCCTCAACATAAAATGGCAAGTTTCAACTTTTTAATACACCGGTTACTCAGCTTCCCTCTCAACAAGGAAAGGTTTGAGAAAGAAAAAACTTTAATTAAGGACATAGCTTTGTGTAATAGTTATAATGTAGATTTAATAGATAAAATGATTAGAAAACGTAGTTTTAAGAATGCTTTGGAAAATTCTTCGACTTTTCGTAATGAAACAGAAATTTCTAGATATGTATCGATTCCATTTGAATCGCGCTTCACCAGAGGGTTAAAAAAGATTTTTAAAGAAGTAGGATTAAATATTGTATACTCTTCAAGTAATAGTTTGAAAGAAAAATTAGGGAACCCTAAAGAAAAAGTAGAAGAAAAAGAAAAGTCTGGGATTTATGAAATTAGTTGTCAAAATTGTAATAAAAAGTATGTTGGCCAAACGAGAAGATCTATTTCAGTAAGATTTAAAGAGCATATGGCTCATCTAAAATATGGCAGGTTTGATAAATCTAGTGTTGCCCAACATGCATTTGAAAATGACCATAAAATAGACAATAGTAATTTAAAATTAATTAGAAACGTCATTAATATTAGACAACTAGACGCCGTAGAGAGTCTAGAGATTCATAAGTGTAAACATAATATTATGAACAGTGACAAAGGCCCAATTCCAGGTAGCCTGTTTTTTGATTTAGTAAATTAGTTTAGTTTTCAGGTAATTAAAATTAGGTAACCTATAAATAGGCAGTAATTTTTGTTTAGTCTTTAGTTTTAATCATCTCCTGATGATGCCAACTTGGTTGGCGAAACGTACGTCGAGAGTGTTTGTTATGGTTTGGTGTTTTGTGGTAATTGTAACATTTCGTATTGGACAGAATAGTTATTCTTACGATTTATACCTGCAGTAAACTTAACTACGTTTGGTGAATTGAATTATCGCTATTTATTCCGAGTAATAGTTACCAGGGGAATAAATCAACAGAATAAATAACTAACTAGGCTCGGTGAATACGGGCCTAAATAGAAGTTTATGACGGATTTATGTTGTTTCACTGTAATTATATTCTAAATCAATAAATATATCTTAAAAGGTTGATATTGAAAAGTAATTATGTTTGTCAGTAGAGTTTAAAATCCGTTATTTTTATCAGTTTAACTGACATAGTGCACTGGCTACTACAAATAATCTTTTAATTTATTGCAGCATCTTCCAGCGGTGGTCATTGCACCTGTAACATGTGTATAGGTAAGTAAAATCAGCTGTGTGTCTACACTGGTACTTATAAATGGCCATATAAATTCGTCCGTCTTATGAAGTAGGGTGACGATGGAAGTTTTTCAAAGTGAATTATTAGCCTCGTTTTTTTCCCGTTAGATTACGCATTTCGAGCGTCACGTCATGTCAAATCGAAGCGATCGACCAGACCGGTACTCATCGAAAAGCAGCGACGTTTTGTTCATAGCCTACCTATATTGTACGACTGCATACAAGTGTTATGGTAGTCGACCAGATCAGTACTCGTAGAAAAGCAACGACGTTATGTTCATAAATATTTTGTTACACGCATCAAGAGCAGTGGCGCTTCAGTTCGGCTGATGACTATTGTACTACCGATTTAGGTTCACTGGCGTATAACCATAGACAATTACCACAACCATAGACAATAACAACAAGGCACGTATGTATTAGCCTAGCGGCACTGGCGAGAACTAATTTTGCCAACACGGCACAAGGTGAATGGTCTCCAGGCAGATATGGAGGGGATTGGATTGGGGCATCCCGGCGAACGGCGCCGCGCGTTCCACACGTGTATAACTACGTAGCTAATAAAAGAGTATTTTACGGCCATAATAAAACGGTATAAACAATTTCCGTAACAATATTGTATAATATGTCTACATAGTTAAAATCGTACGAAAATTCATTCGAGCAGCACATCAAATACCCATTGACCAACAATGATAGTATCTGGATTCTTACTGGTCAGGGTTCAAATTAGATTACCAAAACCACATACACACAAAATTGTATATACTTTCGGTGATTTCGGGTTCATTAGTTACTCAGATTATCCGCATCAAACAAACAAACAAACATAAACATTTTAGAAGTGTTTTTATGCGATTTGGAAAAAAATCGACTCAACTTACACAAATTACTGATCACAAAAATATAATTTCTCTAATAAATCATGGAAATAAATAAAAACAGTTATTTATATAACATTTTATAAGTATAAATAAAAATTACCTGTATAATAATCTTAAAAATAAAAAATCATTTCTTCGTTTCAATTAATAAAATTTACTTTTTCTTTCAAACTATTTAATAACAGATTAACTAATTATGATTTATATGACTACTTAAAAACATTGAAGTACAGTAAAATTTATTTTCCTCGTTTTTTTACCTGGAGTTTAGGCTTTAAAGATGTGCAAAATCCCTCGAAAATAGGCCTACGTTTTTTTAAACACTGTAGTTAACATTAGAAAAAGAATTGTATTACGCAAAATCTACATCTAAATTTTATAAATGGACCTATCACTCGAAATAAGAGCGAGAGATAGTTATTGCTTGTTCTGCAAGAAAAAGAGAGAAAAAATATGGTCGCGCACGCACACCATATCCTGCCACCTAGCCAGCAGCAGTCAGTGACAACCGATATAGACAGACTATTGCCTATAAAGTTACCAGATCATCATGCGCGCGCAATCCAAGTAAAAAAGATTAGTGATGGGCGATACGAGATGTTTTTACAATCGAAACAACTGTAATCGTTCATTATAACAATCGAGTCCACAATCGACTCGGAGTTTGATTTTACAATCGCAATGTTCGATTGTCCAAGTCGATTATTTGCCACATAGGTTATAGCCATAGCAGCGAATGAAGAATACATAGGTATATCGCGATTCAAGGTTATATGCTAGTCGACTGACGTTCACGCGACTCGTTGATTGTTCACTGTGCACACTGTTTAGTCGGTACTCACTACCTACTCTGTGATATCTTCACTATTGAATTCGTATTATGCGATTACTGCACAATCGACCATCGACTCGACCACAGTTGTTGAGTGGTGAACGATTGTATATATAATGTGGCTCTTAACAGTGTATGATTCAGTACTATGCGACTCGGTCTTGGTGAACTATGAAACAACAACAATCGAGTCCAAGTGACCACCATCGAGAGTCATCGAGATGTTTGAACAATCGATTAAAAAATTTCGTAATGGCGCATCACTAAAAAAGATACGTGGAATATGACATTTACAAAAAAATATCTATTGTATGATATTGTTTTTCATTACCATGGTTGCACCGTTAATCGTTATATATTTAACGCGTCAAACGGCCCGAACTCGCATAAGAAGGTACACTTCAAAAAAAATCACAAAACTCCCGGACATACCCTATTTGCAGAAATCAATATCCGGCTTGGAATTCTGCAATCGGTAAACATCAGACTGCTACTTAAAAATGTATTGCTTTTTAAATCAGTGTCCAGAAAAAAAGAAACAGACATAATTTTTATATAAATAGCCGATATTCTTTCTCTATTAATTGTAAATCATTATAATACTATTAATGTCAGTTAAAAACAGTGGGAATCCAATGTTGTTCGAATTTATTTTCATATTTCACGGTAGCGCAAAAAATTGTTATATTCGAGCGTGTTTAAAACGTCTTTTTTGACAGGTCAGCGTAGTTTTTTGATGTGAAACATCTTATGTCGGGCTGTGAATAGCCGCGTGAGGGGAAATATGCAACGAAATTTATGGTCCGCTCCTTCGCTGCTATTCTCCCCACCACTGCGGCACTCTCTCTCTCTCTCTCTCTCTCTCGGCTTCCACGCGCTCGGGCATGGGAAGACAACAGCGTGTGTTACAGTGCAGTATATAGGATTACGTAAGCATAACAGCTAGTTGCTGCTTTTGAAAAAATGTATACTACTACTTAGAGAATACCACCGAGTTCAATAACGTTTTCTTTGATGTTTCACATCTGTCGGGGGTCCCGAGACCCACACCCTTATTTTTTTCTCTATTAAACTGAAAATCGACAAACAACGTCCCGATAACTTAATGGAAGTAAGTATTTCCGATCGATTTTTAAGGCCACCGACAGTCAGGGATATTTGGGCCTAGCACCAATTCATATTTTTCATTTATTATTTTTAAATTTAAAATACCATCAAAACTTTTGCCAGTACTCAGATTAAAACCTGGCAACTGGGGGCTTGTACTAGAGGAACCATGGAAACGCCGTATAAACAGCGGTATTGTTACACTCTCGAAATAAAAGCGAGAGTTCGTCATTGCTTGTTCTGCAAGAAAAAGTGAGAAAAAATATAGTTTGCGTACGCATAGCGTATCCTGCCATCAAGTCCTATTTTGTTGTGACTAACGAAATTTGCAAAGCATATTTTTGTGACAGAATTTATAGGCCGAGAGCTAGTGACAATTTTTTGGTGTTATTTATTCAAGCCCTTATTTTTGTGAAGATGTTGAGGGAGACATATTAAAGTGCCCTAACTAAGGGATTTTGCTAGATAACGGCATATGGGAGGGATGCCGACCGCCCCCAATAAGTAACAAAAAAAATTGTCACAATTATTATTGCTTCAAGGCTGAAATTGTTTGTATAGCTTGTCGGTGACCCAATAATGCCATTATAATATTTGCAGATCGAATGGTCAGTATTAAAGGGGTGGCAGATCACCCTAAGCGTGTCATGTACCCGACGGAATTTATATTATTTAATTTTAATTTGTTGTTACGGCGACTGTTTTAAGCATATATTTCAATTTGCAGAACAAAATGTCGGTATAAACCCCCTCTGCTTAGAGGGATACTATGCTCGCTAGGCGTGCAAGTTTCCGTCTTTGCAGAGGGGGTTTATACCGACATTTTGTTCTGCAAATTTAATTATATGCTTAAACAGTCACCGTAACAATCATATTAAAATTTGAACCTTGAACTAATAATATAATTTTCGTCGGGTACTTGACACGTTTAGGGTGATCTGCCAGTCCTTTAATACTGACCAATCGATCTGCAAATATTATAATGACATTATTGGGTCACCGACAAGCTATACAAACAATTTCAGTCTTGAAGCAGTAATAATTGTGACCATTTTTTTTGTTACATGTTGGGGGCGGTCTACATCCTTCCTATCCCGCTATCTAGTAAAATCCCTTACCCAGGGCACTTTAATATGCCTCTCTCAACATCTTCACAAAAATAAGGCCTTAAATAAATAACACCAAAAAATTGTCACTAGCTCTCGCCCTATTAAGTCGGCTAAGAATTGCACGACATTGGACTCCCGCAACGATGGTACTTTAATACGCTGTGATGTCATTTACTAATTGGTGATTTCGGTATAGACACTCTTTGCATTTTAATTAATTTTTATGTTAAAATAGTACCATACTAGAACTGGTTGAGTAAAAGTGAACATTTAACTAATTTAATAGTGGATCCCGGATCTAAATCATATATATCCAAAATAACTGGAGGCGATTTGTTTATTTAAAGAGCTCATTTTTAAAAACAACTATAAACCATTTGATAGATACTTACTAGAAATATTTTAAAGAAGTTTTAAAAAGATTTTTCTTTTTCATTTATATGTGATAGATTGGTACACGATTATTATAACTGTTTTATAGTACAACATAAAAATTTTATACCAGGATACACGACTATGAAATTAATTTATATAATAAAAGTTTAATTACATAATAATTAAAGGTCAAGCTTTTAAATTAGTTAATATTTACACGAAAGGTGAAATATTCATTTGTAAAAATTAGAAAAAAAATTGATCAAATTTTATTCGTGATTAAATTCAAATGGCTGACCTCTATAGTCGGTAACTGAAATTAATTCTAAGCGGGATGAACTCGAAACAAATATGGCCGCTACTGAATGTCAGAGCCTTAGACCATTATAAACCTATATGTTAGCGAAAAAATATTATTATTGGTTATTGGTTATTATTTATGTCCCGTCTAGTTATTAATACTTAATTAATGAAAGGCTGAGACGTCATTGCAAGAAGTTCAGTCTACAGATGTTTGTTTATATAAGGAAATACTCGTGTCGTCATAAGCGCTGGTCATTAAGATAAGGACACACAGAGGGTATGGATTTTTACATCTGACTAGAGATCATTATGTTGTGTCGACCAGCGAACGAGACGCTGCGATATATTATATTTTGTTAAAATAATACTTTGCCCGTTTTGAGTCTGGCTTTTGATTTGGATTATTATATTTTGCTCTAACATATATATATAGAAATGGGCAGGTAGAATCAAGTACTCTACAACCTTCTTCAATACACCTCACTCGATGTTTTTCATGCATGTTACCTTCACTAATGCCGGGTTTATCATACATTATTAATCACGCTGTTTTGTTAATTTGCTGTTATTTCTATGGTTACTTATAGTTACTGCGTATGTTTTATGTGTAAAAATTTAACAGCGATTAACAAAACAGCGTGTTAAATGTACGATAAACCCGACAATAGTCCCAATATTTTTCCATACATCGATATAATTTAAATGTTTTGTTGACGGATCCAAAGTGAAGTTACGCGTTGCTAATCCATAGTTGTATCGTCTAAGGTCAGAGCAGGATGAAGATTCCTTTGACGTGTTAAAATCACAAGGTCATTCCGCCTAGAACATTACCCAAGCTGCCACCTATAGTTCGATTTAATTGCTAATTGATTTTATAATTATTTCACTTATAGGTACAGTATAACTTTATCTGAGGACAGTGTGGTGTAATGGTCAGCATGCTAGGCCTTTGGATCAGACTGTCGTGGATTCGAATCCCACCTCTGCTCAATGATATTTTGTGATGTCGTTTAAACTTAGCTTCAGTATGATACTGGCCAGATACCTTATTTGGTGGGACCAACCACCAAGTGATATTATTAAATTAATTAAGTTTTACCACTAAAATGACACGACACGACACTAATGGGGAATAAATAATGTTTGTACCTAACACAAGTGCTCCCTCTCATGGATAACTGAAGGAACTACTTTCAGGAAAATGGCTCAGTGGATATAATATCTTATAAAAAAATAATGACTTTACCTATTTAATGACCAATTTTCTGGAGGCCCAGATTCGTCATATAGCCTATAATATACTATTACTACGCAATGATTAAAAGGGGGATGAGCAGTGAGAGAACATGTAAAGCAAGTTGGGACCTAAATTGCTGTCAAGTGAAACAGTGCAGTGAATATGAGAGATTTATTGATTTTGATTATTTCGTTACTAAACCAAAATCTACTCGGGCGAAGCCTGACAACACTTTATGTGTCGCGTTGTCCTAAACGTAAATATTATTAAAAACTTCGGATCGAAATAGCTATAGTATAGATTCGAAAACAGGTTTTTTGTTCAATATTTATAAAAGAGATAATTGAAATTTGATAACGTGGAAACAATGCCGAGGAAAATTAATTATAACTTAAATTTTATTCTGTTAGACAATTATTTAAATATATTATAAACAAAAATAACACTTATAGTCTTAAAAACGAATCGTAAACATAAATATAATGATATTTTTAATATAATATTCAAATTTAAAGACATAATAAAATAGCCACATACTGGGAAACAGCCTTATTTATGTCTTATGGCATTCTCAGATTCAACACTTCTGTTTCAATTATACTGAACGTGGGAAATTAATAAATAATCGGAGAGGACAATGTGATCCAGTGGTTAGCGTCGCGGCCTCTGGATCAGACTGTCGTGGGTTCGAATCCCGCCTCCGCTCATTGATGTTTTTAGATGTCATTTAGTTTTTAGTTAATTGTTATTTAATGTACCTAATCAAGACGCTATAATGACCTAAGTTGTCGACGCGTCTATAATTATTTACAATAAATAAAAATAATTAATAATGGACCTCTCTTTCGTAATAAGAGAGAGAAATCGGTTATTGCTTGTTCTGCAAGAAAAAGAGAAAAAATATCGTTGCGCGCATTCCGTGTACTGTCACCTAGCCAGTAGCAGTCAGTACAGACGGTATGCACGCGCAATCCAAGTAAGAAAGATACGTGGAAAGCCCTCTTAAGACGTAAAATGGAACTGTTTTTAACCGACTTCAAAAAAAGGAGGAGGTTCTATGTTCGACTGTATGTATTTTTTTTATGTATGTTCACCGATTTCTTCGTCGCTTCGTCGTTTATAAACCGATTTGGAAAATTATGTTTTTATTGGATAGGGTATACCTCGAAGTTGGTCCCATATAAATTTTAGTTAAATCGGTTCAGTAGTTCGGCTGATTTTAATAAAAGTGAGTAGGGGCGTGTAATTCCTCTAAGGTAAATGTCACTTTTTGACACATCACACAGCATAAGATGATAAGAAAGTCGGTTTAATAAAAGTGAGTAACGGCGTGTGATTCCTTTAAGGTAAATGTCACACAGCGAAAGAAGTCAGTTAAGTAAGTGAATCTATTGGCAAGAGACTAAACTACGTATTGTAATTTTGTAAAGCCACTAAAAAGTAAAAAATAAAAAACTTTTTAACAAAAAAAACCTCCTTAAAAAATCACCAAAAAGAGAAAAATAATGAAATTTTGAGGTCTGTGCCAATTTAATAAAATATGAAGTCGGTTAAAAAGAACGATATTAATCAGTAATCACTATATACAGGGTGAGTTCGACCACCCGTATCAGTCGTTTTTTTCGAAAACGGTTAATCGTAGAGAGTTGTATCAAAAATATGTATTATAAAAGCCCTAATAAAGAACTGAATGGTGATAATTTTTTTTTCCGGGAAGGTCGGCTTCCCTATTAGTTTGCTCCAGAATGTCCAAAACTCCGGAATTATAAATGTAACGATAGGTCGAAAGTGGTATTGTTGAAAAGATCTTTAAAAAATAAGCAAGTTTTGTAGGAAAAATTTTTTTATTACTGCCACCCCTGTTAAGTAATATTTGTTTGAAATTACTAAATTAAAATGTCATAATAACGAACTTTTTAAAAGTCCGCATTTAAAATCTAGTTACCTATCTATCGATCATTAAACACTGAAGAAGTACACTCACAGTATAACTAGAAGAGCTCAGTAGTATGTTTTAAAGAGTAAATGGAAGACAGTTTGAACACTTGTGACAATGTCTAAGGTTCCTAGATTTTTAATGCCGACTTCGATCGTTATTATGAAATTTTGATTTAATAATTTCAAACGATTGTTACTTAACAGGGGTGGCAGTAATTAAATAATTTTTCCTACAAAACTTGCCTATTTTTTAAAGAGCTTTTCAACAGCACCACTTTCAACCTATCGTGCTTTCTAAAATTCCGGAGTTTTGAACATATAATAATTTATATTTATACTTATAGAAATTTACAGGGGTGGCAGTAATAAAAAAAATGTTCCTACAAAACTTGCTTATTTTTTAAAGATCTTTTCAACAATACCACTTTCGACCTATCGTTACATTTATAATTCCGGAGTTCTGGACATTCTGGAGCAAACTAATAGGGAAGCCGACCTTCCCGGAAAAAAAATTATCACCATTCGATTCTTTATTAGGGCTTTTATAATACAAATTTTTGACACAACTCTCTTCGACTAACCGTTTTCGAAAAAAACGCCTGATACAGGTGGTCGAACTCACCCTGTATACTATACTTTTTAACCGACTTATTTTATTAAATTGACACAGACCTCAAAATGTCATTATTTTCCTCTTTTTGGTGGCTTTTCTAGAATACTTTTGAAGGTGGACTATTTATATGCTTTTGTTTCTGAATTTTAGGATTATAGGGTTTCAATCCGGGTATCAATATTTTAGTCCCGATATTCTCGGGATTAGAGATAACAGTTCCGATCTCGGGATCGGGATTTTCCCGAACTACTTACGCTTCAACTCAATCCCGACACTTCGCCCTTCGGGATTGGAATGATAGTCTGAAATGTGTTCACTCTTAAGAAAATAATGCGGGCTTAGTTTTTAACCGACTTCAAAAAAGGAGATGATTCTCAATTCGGTTGTATTTTTTTTTATGTTTGTTACCTCAGAACTCCGTCATTTATAAACCGATTTGGAAATTTTTTTTTTATTTGAAAGGATATACCTACTTTCAGATTGGTTCCATAGAAATTTCATCAAAATCGGTTCAGTAGTTCGGCTGATTTTAATAAAAGTTAGTAACGGCGTGTGATTCCTTAAGGTAAATGTCACTTTTTGACACATATCAGACAGCGTAAGAAAGTCGGTTTAATAAAAGTGAGTAACGGCGTGTGATTCCTTTAAGGTAAATGTTACTTTTTGACACTAAAAAGTAAAAAATAAAAAACTTTTTAACAAAAAAAAAACTCCTTCAAAAAGCCACTAAAAAGAGGAAAATAATGAAATTTTGAGGTCTGCGCCAATTTAATAAAATTGGTTAAAAAGAAGATATTAATCACTATACTTACTATACTTTTTAATCGATTTCATATTTTATTAAACTGGCGCAGACCTCAAAATTTCATTATTTTCCTCTTTTTAGTGGCTTTTTGAAGGAGGTTTTTTTTTTGTTAAAAAGTTTTTTGTGCCAATCAATTTGAGCCAAGCTTAATAATTCATTGTGGAAATAGAATATCACGGCATGTAAAATAAATGCAAAGGGTAACCACAGTGTCGTGACGATGTCAATCTGTGAAAAACTTCCGTCCAATAAGGGAAATTGTTTAATTTCCGGTGTTGCGCTCTGAGTACAGTCGGAAGTAATGAACGTTCATATACATACGTTCCATGTAGGTACTCGCCTTGTCACATGGTAAGTATATTATACAGGGTGTTTGTTTTATATCTATCAGCTGTAATAACTAGTCACTATCCCATGAATCGATATAGCAATAAAACTGCGTGATCAGCATTTGATTGGTGGCTTGAAACTCAACACAGCAGAATAACCAATCACAGATTCTATAGCCATACCGCAACGCTGTTCACGTGATATTCTATATCTGTTGGTGGACTATAGATATTCGATTTTTGAAGTTAAAACTTCCTTAGGCGCGCTTTGCCTGAGTAATGAACGAAAGTGAACTGTCACACTTCGGGTCGGTGACGCTGAATCGGGTTTACTCGATTCAAACACGAACACGTATTTGTAGTATGCTGGTAATAATTTGTAGTTCATAAGTGCACTAATAGATGACACTAAAACTAAATACGCGTTATTAAGTTATTTGTAGTTCACAAGTGCGCTAATAGATGACACTAAAACATATATGTTTTTTAATTTGTAGTAGGTACATAAGTGCGGTAATAGATGACACTAAAACTTAATACGCGTATTAAGTTATTTGTAGTTCACAAGTGCGCTAATAGATGACGCTAAAACATATATGTATATTTTAATTTGTAGTTCATAAGTGCGCTAATAGATGACACTAAATCTTAATATGCGTATTAAGTTATTTGTTGTTCACAAGTGCGCTAATAGATGACACTAAAACATATATATATTTTAAAATTATAAAATCAAAAATGTTCACTTCTGTCGTGTGGTAATAAGCACACATCCACTTTTTTTCAAAGTTTCTTTCTGGTTTTATAGTTTTCAGGCTGTCTAATAATAACTATGCGTGTCATATTTTTGTTTTCGGTATAGCCCACGGACTATTTAAAACAACCCAGGGACATACATAATATATTATACGCGATTCTTCGATTGGACGTGACGTGACGTGACCTTGACATGTTGCGTAACCGAACGAAAAAAAACGAGGCTAAAAAGTTTCAATTAAAACTGTACACTATTTATGACGTCCGGACAAAATAATTCTAATAAAATTACTCCTATAGCATATTTTGACAAAATGTAAAAGTTCACGAATATTTTTCAGCATTCTTACTTTTACGTAACGTCGTCAGAAAAAAGGAGGTAAAAGGAAAATTTTAACAGACATTATATAATATATTATTGGAAGTTGCATGATTTGCGTGCCAACTCACCAACTGATAGCGACAGCACATGTCCAACAAGGAGGAAGGCACACGTCACCTAGTTGGGTAAGCGCAGTTCGCAATTACCAGACACTTGCTCTGAAACAAAACAACAAAATTAGTTATACATGCGCTAAATAACTAAGTCCTTGTAAACCGATTTTTAAATAAAGATTATAATCACAGACTATTTGTCACGCGATCTACAAACTACTGCAAATATAATGCGTGGTTGTTAATTGGTATCGAATTCACAGCTGATATAATTCATTTTTATTTGTTTTCTTCTTCTTTTGTTTCAGAAAATAAACATATTTTTGCAACACTTGCATCAAAAGTACAATTTTAGATGACTGTATATACCTTTTGAAAAGTGATTCTTTATGGAAGCGTCTGATGCGTTCGAACGGTAGTGTTTAAAGTAAATTTTAGCGCACTCCGTTCTATAAATTCTATAGAATTATCGCTAGGCACTTGGTAGAACATGATTGAATAAAAATTAATAAACAAACACTTGAAAAATTCTACACATTTATTCATCTCAACGATCGTTTCGGGTTTCTAACCCATCATCAGGAGTTTACATTAAAACTCACTCCGTTCTATAAAGTAACACTGTTTTGTTTTACTTTAAAACACACGTGCGTAAAATAGTACTTTATAGATTACTTTGCTGTAATGTCACTAATAATATATGTATGCAAATTGTGTTTTATTTGCTTAAAATTGAACTTTTGAGGCAGTAGTTGCAAAAAATATTGTATGTAACGCGTGTCTAAAGTGACGAATCTGACAGTCGCGATTTTACGATACTGTCTTAAGGTTATGTTGCATTTATACCAGAACCTTAGGATCGTATCGCAAAATCGCGACTGTCACATAATTCGTCACTTAAGACACTAGTTGTATAAATTACTATTACTAATAATTCACTTAATGTTACAGCGTTGTATTATACTGACTTTGAAAAAAAATTTAAAGATAAATATAAGAAAAACTGCATAAAATGTAAGGTGCTTTAAACATGGGCGCAGCGAGTGGGATGCAAGGTGATGCGATTGTACCCCCCTGGCTTAGAGGCGGAGGAAGAAAAATAGAAAGCTGCAACTTGGAAGAAGGAAGAGAAAAAATAGCATAGTTTTATTATAGGTCATTAAAATTTATTTCAGTGAACATTTTGCATTTTGCACCGCCTTGGAATCAATTTTGCCGGCGCCCATGGCTCCAAACATGTTATAAAGATGGCTGTCTATTAGTTACCCGGATGGGGAAAATAAACAATTTTAAATTGAATATACTTGAACGATATTATTATTAAAAGTTTTCTTTGTACAGGAGGACGGGATCCTTTGTGGGGAATGATTTCTTCGAAATATTTCCAGTCCCTTTGTACTGCTGAATTTAGGGAATGCAATCTCGATCTCGCGAGATCTCGATTTAGCGAGATCTCCAACTCGAGCCATTTTTCGAGATTTAATCTCGTGGGCAGGCACTCTCGTTTTTGAAATCTCTTTTTAAAAGTAGGCGAAACATCGATATTGTCGAGATTTATCTCGAACCCAGACTTATCTCGCGAAATCTCGAATTGCCAATCTCGGCTCGAGATTGCATTCCCTACTGCTAATGTATGAATATGTGTGTCTTTTTTGATATGCATTTATTTTTGACGTTTGTATGCACAGTAGTGTGGATGTATGACTTGAATGCTATCCCTCGGGAACATTTTTTCTGGATAAAAAGTAGCCTATGTCCTTTGTCGGGCTTCAAGGAATCTTTTTTCCAATTTTCGTCGAAATCGGTTCAGTTGTTAAGCCGTGAAGAGGTAATAAACAGACAGACAGACTCACTTTCGTTTTTATAAAATTAGTTTGGATCCCTGACAAGAAATCTCGTTAACAGCGAAGTGTGCTGTGGTAAATTGAGTATGATATCCCCTTAAATTGGAATTAATTTAGCGTTAATATGCATTAAAGAATACGTTCGGTAAAAACATTTATATAAGAAACAAATTACTTAACAAAACATGTATGCACTAATACCACCTTAAAAACAATCCATATTATGTGTATATTATGTTTATACGAGGCGTTAATACAATAGCGTGTTCAATACATCATGTATTATGTCATAACCCGCAATGATTTTTCATGTTGGCACCCTTGTTTCTTGTTTGCGCGCTCCGTTTGTAAGTCTGTCAATCTAGCTAAACGCAATTTAGTGAGACTCGCCAGAGAGTATGGTGTAAAATACGGAGTTGTCTCAAATAATGTGACTACTAGCGTCAGGCCCGGACTTAAATACCCAGGGCCCTAAGTACTTGACAGTTGGGCTCCCCAAGCCCAAAAGGGGAAAATGGAATTGGGTGGAAATTTAGCAAAAAAAAAAGTCGTCAATTGGGTTATCTTACAACATTTTTGGACTTTTTTTCTTTAATTTCCATCTCCGCCCTGGCCGGGGCCCTCTCGGCGGCTGGGCGCCTAGGCCGGTACCTTGTTGGCCTAGACAGAAATTCGGGCCTGATTAGCGTAGAGTACATACTACTTACTAAAATAGGTTTATTAATTAGTGAAACTTTTTAGCCTCCTTTTTTCCCGTTCGATTACGCATATCGAGGTTACGTCACGTCACGTCCAATCGAAGAATCGCGTATATATCTCAATACTATTATAGAACAGCTGCGTCATCCCAAACAGACAACTTGGTGGCCCAACGAAAAGTTTCCAGGATTATCTTATAATCTGTATTTATGTCAAAATTCGGCGATTTTGGGTTAAAAGTTTTGAGGGTTATGGCAAAAAGTTTCACTTACACAGTGGTTTCATAAAACCGCACTCCAGTTTTTCGTACTGTAACTGTGATTGTCGAATTTCTGAAGATATTTGCAGTGCAATTGACGTTTTCCGTCAAAATGCGGGACGGCCCCATAACACATTACAGAGCTTCAAATGATTTAATTTTGATATAACCCCGTAGAGAGGGTATAGCACCGCATTTAGGTTGCACTGTATAACTATATGATATCGTATAAGCCAGAGAGAAGTATGGTGGTGCGGGGTTTGTTTTTATTCGGGCGTTTGGTGATTGCTCGCTAGTGCGTGCTTCTACCACGACACTTCCAGTGGCGCTGCCATCCATCACTCTGACTACTGCATGCGGCTGCGACTAATGACACTTCCAACTCAGACCCAAGAAAATAATTAATATATCAACATGAACGCAACACGACAGGGTTAACAAATTTACTTCTTCTTCTCAAATAATCACTCTTCACTCGGAACAATTAGCGGTAACAAATTAGATTTAGGAGAATCCCACGAAATATTATATTGAACTATAAAATAGCGATGCCGGGGCAAAAAATTGTACTCTGTAGATCGATTAAACATAAAATATTAGTAAAAAAAACTTTTTAGAGACAAGCTTTTAGTACATTTCAAAAAAAACTTGTCTCTAAAAAATTTTTTTTCTAATATTTTATGTTTAATCGATTTACAGAGTACAAGTTTTTGCCCCGGCATCGCTATTTTATAGTTCAATATAATATTTCGTGGGATTCTCCTATAAATCTAAATTGTGACCGCTTGACGAATTTTGAAAAATGAGGTATCTATAGATTCATCATAGTCTCACGAGTGCTACTGGGTAAGTGATATCACGAAAATTTCAACATGGCGGACGCTAGACGCTATTTTGTCAGAATGCAAAAGTAATTTTCCTTCTAAATAGATTGATATGGGTATCAAAAGAAAGGTTTCGTTGAGAAGATTTCAAATAAGGTACATGACGTCACGGAAAATTTAATATGGCGGACGCTAGACGCCATTTTGTCAGTACGCAAAAAATCGGTAAAACCTTTTGTGTACGCAAGGTTTGATGAGCAGATTCAACTAAAAGGAAATTAATAAAAAAAATTATTTGAAAAAAACAAAAAATCGAACTTAAAAGATGGAAACAAGATCATATGATAACATGCAGTCGAAGGCATAGTACCTATAGTAACAAGTTGAACAGAAACGTCTGATGCCTCCGACTGCATGTTATCATTTGATCTTGTTTCAATTTTTTAAGTTCGATTTTTACGCAGTCGGGCTTTTGTATATTCATTTTAAAAAAGATATGTTGTAGGTAATTACCATAATAATTTTTTCTAATTGAAGTTGTCCTTATACATCTGTTAAGTATAAAAAATTGATCAACAATATAAAGTTCCACCCCAGTCTCCAAGCCCTGCCAATATCGTTAAAAGAATGTTGTGTATGGGTTAAAATATGTTTGCCTGCTTCGTGGATGCTTGACAAGCAACTTTTACCACTAAAGTTATTGCTTTTGACGCCCTACTCTGGAGCAAATTTGTTCAACTCCAAAATTAACAACAGATTTCTTTATTTGTATGTCTAAAAAATAATCAATTTTAATGTATGGTAAATTCTTAGGTATTTAACAAAAATAAGCTTTCCATCAGCTGTCTCATTTTTTTCCAAATACCTAATAGACCGACAGCTAGTGACAATTTTTTGGTGTTATTTATTCAAGGCCTTATTTTTGTGAAGATGTTGAGGGAGGTATATTAAAATACCCTGAGTAAGGGATTTTCCTAGATAGCGGTGTGGGAGGAATGCAGACCGCCCCCAACATGTAACAAAAAAAATGGTCACAATTATTATTGCTTCAAGGCTGAAATTGTTTGTATAGCTTGTCGGTGACCCAATAATGTCATTATAATAAAACGTGTTATGTACCCGACGAAATTTATATTATTAATTCAAGGTTCAAATTTTAATATGTTGTTACGGCGACTGTTTTAAGCATATATTTCAATTTGCAGAACAAAATGTCGGTATTAAACCCCTCTTTCAGAGGGAAACTTGCTCGCCTAGGTGTTTATATCGTTCTGCAAGGGGGTTAATTTAATTTGTTCTGCAAATTGAAATATATGCTTAAAACAGTCTCCCTCAACATCTTCACAAAAATAAGGCCTTGAATAAATAACACCAAAAAATTGTCACTAGCTCTCGGACTATAAGAATTTACCATACATTAATTATATTAATATGGACACGAAATCTAATAATAATAAATTTTTATCTAGTTATATAACTGCTATTTCTTTACTCTACAAATAATTCATTGATAGTGAAATTATTAAATTAATAAATTTATAATTACCTAACTATTTAATGGTAAATAACAAAAGTATATTTATAAAATAAACAAAACAAAATAAATAATATCGATCTAATGATGCTCGTAATATTTCAAAAAGACGTGTATCTAGTGAAAAGAATATTTGAATTTTCATTTTATGTACTTTCGTGATGAAAAGATAGAATATATATTTTGTATGAATAAATTCTATAGAAAGCCTCTTTTTCATGTAACGCTGCGAAGACCAACTCACGAGTACAAATATTTTCTCTTAACTATATATATAAGTATAATTAATGCGGACATTTACACGCTGTCTTATTTTTCGCTTTTTAGGGTTCCGTACCTCCAAACCCTATTACCCTGCCTACGATGTCTGTTCGTCCATCCGTCCGTCCGTGTGTCCGTCCCAGGACTCTATCTCACAAACGGTAAGAGTAGCTATTTGAAATGTTCACAGATTGTGTGTTGTTGTGGCATGAATCCTGGCAAATAATAATTAGAATTAAATAATTAATAAATTAATATTGTTGTTTAGACGTTCACAGTACATTCAGAGTACTATAGAGAATTTATTAGTAACTCTCTACTATGACTGTACTGTAAACTGTATACTTATAGCATAGCAATAGCAGTAACTGCTAAATAGCATTAAGCGCGCGTACTAAGACCGCCCGAATAGCTTAGTGGTAGTAGACTGAAGATTGAAGGGTCCCTGGCTCGATCCTGGGTTTCGGATCGCAATAATTGTTTTTATTCATTAAATATTCTGTTAAAATATTTTTTTTTACTTTAAAAATATACTTTATTTAAATTTGATAGGGAAAATATTTGAAGCACTAAAAAGAACAAAATAAAATGTAATTAAAAAAACTTTTTAAAAACAAATCTGTTAATGTTTTACCCCTACCTAACTTCTTATTTTTATCAAATTAATACGTGAACACTGAATATTGTTGTACTCTTTTTACTATTTATCATTGAAGGAAGGTAATGAAACTTATATCATTTGAAAGGTACTGTGCCATAGATGTGCACAAAAAAATTTATGTATATATGTTGCCGTTATATAAGGTATGTAAAATAAAGTTTACCTGCACGGGAGAATATTACGTGCGAACAAATACATAGCGTTGTTTCTCTCGCTGTTTGGTGTAATTTGAAACCTCTGGTGACACACCATGGAGATTCTATGAATCAATACCTATATGTATTTCTTCGTTGTCGGTAGGTACAGTTATGTTGATGCTATAAATTCCAGTTAGAATTAGTGATGAGCAAAGCAAGACCAAGACCAAGACTTGAACAGTCTTGGTCTTGCTGATTCAGTCTTGGTTTTGGTCTTGCTCAAATATGTCTGGTCTTGGTCTTGCTTATTTAGTCTTGGTCTTGGTCTTGTGTATCAAGTCTTGGTCTTGCTCATTTTATCTGTCTTTTTTTTTAGTTCTTTACTGGCTCGGAAGTAAGAATTTTTAGTTTAGTCTTGCATATTCGGTCTTGGTATTGGTCTTGTTCTTGTTCATTCGATCTTGGTATTGGTTTTGCTAGTCTAATGATAGTCTTGGTCTTGCTTTTTCGCAAGACCAAGACCAAGACTGCAAGACCAAGACCAATTTTGCTCATCACTAGTTAGAATTTCGTTACTTTACAGACACAATTGGTCAGGCGATACTAGTTTTTATTATTGTACAGAACCCTCGATGCGCGAGTCTGACTCGGACTTGGTCGGTTTTTTTTATAAAATTTGCCTTATTTTTACTCTCTATTAACAGTTAACACTACTGTGAGATATGTAATAATTTTAAAATAATGAAATGCAGGGTGGTCCAGTTTATATTTCACTAGCCAATAGTTTATCGACAATTAAAGATTAAAGTAAACAAAACCCACCTATGTAGCGTCTTAAGTGAAATTCACTGTATTATAAAGTAATAGGCGATAATGGGGAAGCTATATATTTCAAAAAAATCATTTAGCAACCACATTAGAAAATAGAGAGATACCGAAAAAAAAGGTACAAGTACTTCATATTAGCATCATATAGCGCTCCATCAGCTTCAATTTGACGCAAACATATCTATTCTCGGATCAAGAATATACGATCGGGAGCGTGTAATAAACTTTTAGGAGGAAAAGTGGGCGCTCAACCCCTCTTAAGGTCTTGCGCTAATTAGTGAAAGTTCTTTTTTCAGAATGAAGCAACGTAATTTGACATTAAATGAGACAGAGTCTGTATAATATATTATTTAACATCGACATAATTAGATGGGTCTTTTAATTAAAATAAAACTGCACAAAAGCCGTTTTACATGCACGAAGGAGGTACTTACAGAAACGTATGTAGCCTATATTATAATATACAGGGTATTACACAGTTATGTTCACTAACTTTGGAAAACATTGTAACCACTCTTATAAAGGGTGTCTCAGCAAGAACTTGAATTTTGAATCGCGCGCCATTTTCGACTGTTACTTGTTGAGCCAGCCATATTTGGTATTTGTTTAATTAAAACATTGACATTTACGAAAATGGTGAGTTACAGGTCAGATGAACGTTTATTAATAGTGAAAACCCATTACAAAGAAATTGCACGCCAAATTCGTGAAATCCAGCAGCCCTTACTGCAAAATCGGAGCAACGGTGGTCATTTAACCGATATTTTGTTTCAGCAAGAAATTGAATTTTAAAAACTTAAAAAATTTTATGTTAATTTAATGATTTATTTACATTTTTTTCTTCATATGTAGATACATTTACACATGAAACAAAATATATCGGTTAAATGACCACCGTAATTAAACAAATACCAAATATGGCTGACTCAACAATTAACAGTCGAAAATGGCGCGCGATTCAAAATTCAAGTTCTTGCTGAGACACTCTTTATGTACACAGGATCTGTAGTGTGATTCTCGGTCCTTCAATTAGCGTTTACCTGAACTAAAATAGCGTTGGGAGAGCCGTAACCGTTTTCAGACGAGTGTAAAAAATTTGAGTTGAAGAGGACAGGAGGTAAGTTCCGGTAGAGAATACTCAATTAAGTAGCACCTCATATTTTTTTCGACTAATTCAAAAGAAAAATCTCATTTTGAGCATTTTGCATGCAATAAAGTACCACACGCTAAGAAATAATTCGCTCTGGCAGTTAAACTATTTAGTACAAATAGGGACACTTAAGGAAATTTACTAAAGAAGTGAACATTTTTCAACTACAAAATTTCATCAAAACAGTGAATGACGATCACTGTATTAAATAAATTTACTTCATTATTATAACAAATAAGTCGTTCACTGCTCTAGTAAAAATAAAATTTGTCATAAGTTAGAATCTTATAACAACTGGCGTAAAATGAAAATACTGACCGAGTCAAAATGTTTAACTAACTCTGTAGAAATAGAAACACTGAATTAGTGATACTTTCCTACTGGAATAAAAATACATTATTAATTCACACAGTGAATTTTAATCACTGGATTTAGTATTTATTTTAACTGTTCCATTTAATATAACTTACTGTAGCGGATCAGCCTATACTAAAAACTTCTACTGCTGATTCTACAAGCCATTTTTTAGAAATAATTTTATATGAAACATGTATCTAATATCAATTTTTTGTATTTTCAAAAATGTTATGATTAATTATTAATCATGACATTTTTGAAAATACAAAAAATTGATATTACATGTTTCATATAAAATTATTTCTATAAAATGACTTGATAGAATCATCAGTAGAAGTTTTTAATAGGCTAATCCGCTACAGTAAGTTATATTAAATGCCGATGTGCTTTCTTTCTGTACAATTATTGTACAGAAAGAAAGCAAATCGGCTTCTTTACAGTTCTGTAATGCAAGACTGCAGCTGATAAATATAATTCCACATAAAATTTTAATAAAACAACTTTTCCAATTATTTATAAAAATTTTTAATACTAGTTATCAATCATAATAATATAATATAATTTTCAATAAAAACTGAAAATAACAGCAGACAATTGGCAGGGGTTGTAACGTGAGGCTTAACTTTTGCAATGTTTCTTGGCTTGCGGCGATCCTTTTATTCAATGAACTGCTATCCTAAAAAATAAACAAGAAATAGTAAAATATTCTTGCCTCTTGGAAAATAAGACATATTATGTATAATAGCTAATAATTTAATTTACCGTTAAATGAAGCAGGAAACTCTCCTGTACTTCTAATTTGGACCGTCACCAGTTTTTTTTTAATTGATTTTTGTTATACATAGGTTTCGCACGTACTAGTTCCTATAAAAATCCAACGACATTGACAGCATCTACAAAAATAAAATTACATTGGATTTGAAAAAGGAATTATAATTAAGAATTAAATGAAACAATTTTTTTGTCGAAAATGTTTTTTCCAGCTTGCACAATTATAATCAAGTAATGAATTATGCTCATCGTTTGCTTCTAAATTTTTATTTAGCTTTTTTTTATAACTTGTACCATTTTTTTTATCATATTGCTGTAAAAACAGGCCATTCCGAAAATAATGTTAACTCTTTCCCTGGGTATAAGTAATTAAAACCCTTGAGTAACTGAAAAATATAAATTATCGTTGTCTGTCGTTACCTGTTTCCATTTTTTTATTATAAATATATAGTCTACAACTGATACGTAAGAAAAAAACATTTTCGATATTACTTTATTATAGTACCCCTATTACAAGTTGTAAACATAATATTATGCGTACTTACCAAAACAAAACACCTTTATTTATCTCACAGAATATTAATCTGTTAATATTATTAATTTCAATACCCGCTCTATCAGTTTAACACTAACATCGGATTAATAATGTCGGCAGTTGAATGGCGTCTGTAAAATTTATAATTTATATTGCGCAATGTCATGTAAACTAATAAATGATTCCATCGAGAAGCAATTTTTCTCAGTTTCTCTTAAAGCGATTTATATGACACTATCCTTTTCTTCAATCTTTTAATAAAAATAATCGGGTAAGTACAGTTTTACTAGAATAATCAACACTATTCACTAAACCGACGGATCTCCAGTGAATAAATTTAACAAAAGTAATACAATTAGAACGTTTTAACTGGGTTGTTAAACAATGTTTTAATTTTCACTGAAAATACTTAACAAAAACGAAACAAACGAAAAAAATCAACTATTCGAGTTAAAACAAAATCGACTAGCAGAGTATTTCTTGTTTCTCTATCTAACTCAAAGACCAATTCGGTAGTATAGTAATTAAATGTAACTGATCTAGCTAACGACGTCAGTTATTTTTTCTTCACTGTAGGTTTAAATCGTCATTAACTAAGTTGTTAACATTTTATCTAGAGGAGTTAATTTTTCAGCTATTCTAGTTAACATTTTGCAGTTAAAATAATTTCGTTCTGAAAGCGAATGCTTTTCTTAGCGTGCAGGCTAAAGCAATTAATGGTTTCTTGAATATTTGAGGTTTAAGTTGAAGAAATAACCAAATTTTTAATAGTTTTGACTTTTGAAGTAAATAACTGAAGTAAGCAGAATTTTTTTTCTGAAATGAAAATTTATTTGCTCTATACAGGATGTCCCAAAAAGAATGGGACATAAAGTAACAGCTGATTCCTTACAAAAAAATATTGCGAAGGACCCCAACTTGTCTAGTCCGAAAGTTGATATTAAAAGAGATACAGGGTGTCAAAGTTTAATTTTTACTTTTGATTTTCTTAAATAACTTTTAAGATAATTTAGGCATTTTAATGAAATTTGGTATAGGTATGGGGACTTTTTGACATGAGAAATTCAAATCTGACCTTGGTATGGCTCTTACTTGTAGGGAGCGCCACTTACACACCTTTTCACTCATTCAAATAGTCATAACTTTTTTGTGCGCACTCGTACTATTTTTTTGAATTAAAAAATTGATTTTTCCGTCATTTTTACGTGAAAAAGGTATACTTTGTAAAAGTGGCTAGGAGTAACCTTTTTCAAGATATTTGCACTTAAAGTAATCGATGCAATGTGGTTTTCAATGACAAATTTTGAAAATGAACATAGGCGCGGCGTTATCATGGCAATTTTGACAGTTTTATTTAAAAATGCAATGTTTCTTATTAAAATGCCGCGTCATAATGATAAAAATAAAAATTAAACTTTGACACTCTGTATCTCTTTTAATATCAACTTTCGGTATAGACATGTTGGGGTCTATCGCAATATTTTTTTGTAAGGAATCAGCTGTTACTTTATGTCCCATTCTTTTTAGGACACCCTGTATATGTGATACGGTACTCGGTAGTAACTGTGGTTAATGCGGAGATATACTCAAATATACAAGTTCTATTCAAAAACATTCATATATAGGTATTAAAACGAATATGCAGTACGTTTTAACATTTTGCTCTTTTCATATTGAAAAACATTTTGGACCATGAAACATATGCATATAAGTTATAACAGGAATACGCTCGGCGTTTTAAACAGTGAAGCATAGTGTGCGCGTTTACGAGATGTTTTAGTCGATTGTCTCGATTATTCAAACATCTCGATGACTCTCAATGTTTGTCACTTGTACTCGATTGTTGTTGTTTCATAGTTCACCGAGACCGAGTCGCATAGTACTGAATCTAACACTGTCAAGAGCCACCTAATATACAATCGTTCATCACTCAACAACTGGTCGAGTCAATGGTCGATTGTGCAGTAATCGCGTAATACGAATTCAATATAGTGAAGAGATCACAGAATAATATTGTGAGTACCGACTGAACAGTGTGAACAGTGAACAATCAACGAGTCGCGCGAACGTCAGTCGACTAGCATATAACCTTGAATCGCGATTATATGTATTCTCATTCGCTGCTATTGCTATAACCTATGTGGCAAATAATCGACTTGAATAATCGAAAATTTCGATTGTAAAATCAAACTCCGAATCGGTTGTGAACTCGATTGTTATTATGAACGATTACAATTGTTTCGATTGTAAAAACATCTCGTAATTGCCCAACACTAGCGAAGCATATTCCTTTATTTATTTATTTATTTATTTATTGTAGATTATAGACGCGTCGACAACTTAGGTCATTAGCGTCTTTAAATAACAACATTAAATAACAACATCCTTAAAACTAAATGAAATCACAAAACATCCATGAGCGGAGGTGGGATTCGAACCCATGACAATGTGATCCAAAGGTGAAGCATATTCCTGTCGCTTATAGCGTTTTCAGCTGGTATGCACACTATTGGAGCGTAGTTTTGCACGAACGTGTAACACTATAGAACCGTGTCAGTGTTAAGTAGTGTACACGTTCTTCAGGTAGGCCATTACTCTGTCATCACCGCTGTCATGTTGCACTTTATTTACGACCTCCCTGCGACGGTGGTAAAAGTGTAACACTGAAGGTTACACTAGCATCCCGCCCAGCCGAACACGATACACTGTAGCACTGCTTTCTACACTGACCAGTCGAACACGGTTCTTGGTGAAAGTTTATACACTAGTGCGGCCTAGTGTAATCAGCTGAAAACGCATTTAGAGTTTAGACTTTAGAACTGCGTGGAACGAGATCGGTCCGCAATCCAAGGGTCTGCACCCGTAACATCATTTTTCAGATGACAATCTTAAATCTAGATCAAGTAATTCTTCAAATGACATACTAAAATCTAGGCCAAAGAATGTCAATCTTCAAATGAAATTCTTAAATTTAGATCAAAGAATGTAATTCTTCAAATGACATTCTTAAATATAGATCAAAGAATGACATTATTAAACCTAGATCATAGCAGGGCAAATAACATTTTACAATTTTGTAGTAGGCTATGGCTATAAGATCTGATGTAAATATGTAGTAGCTTTGCTTTGTTTTTTTTATTTATTTAGCAGGTTCCGAGCAAGGTTTGTAGAGTATAGACTGTGTGCAGGGGGGCGGAGTTATAATAATATCGACGCGAGCGCTTGTTGTGACATCCGTTGTAAACTCTGAACTGCAATTTTCTGTAACTGTCAGTGAGCATTATTGTTCAAAAAGTCAAGTAAGTAAAACCATGATTTTACTTCTAACTTATTTGTAAATTATTACTATAAATCTGATAAATTTGACACTTTTAAACCCGGTCCGCAAGATTACATGCGCCATGGTTTTAGGTTATATTTCCGTCTGTCAATATAAACCATAGACATAGGTGTAGGCACACCTCCATGTCTGATATAAATTAGTCAGTTATTTTTTATTATACGTCAAAATTGAAGAGGAAAAAAACTTAAAATCAATAATTTTTACGTACCCTTTTATGCTATGCTATTTATACTATTTACACACGGCTAGATAAAATGGTAATCGTTTATTAAAAAATTTCCCGATATAAGACAACAATAAAAAATAGTTCAATCGTACACTATTGCCCGCAAACGGCGCTAGTAGGCTTCGTGCACACAACCTATAGGTTGCCTCATTCCGATAGATAGTAGTGGGGGGATGACGTCACTCAGAATATACCATGCTTGTCACTTCAATAGAAAAGATCAGACCATGGACGCTGCTAATTTTTGGAAATAAAAATCACAGTAACCATGGTAGTGTGATATGTTTTTTCAATACCTAATAGAAACATGATTCTTCTGTTAGTGAAAAAAATATGATAAGTTGTCAATTTTGCGATAGCTGTTAAGTGTTATGGTGTTTTGTGGTTATTTTTAATATTTAGTGAATATAAAAGATAAAATAATTAATTTATCAATTTGTTAGTTAATTCTATTCGTTTCTTAAATTTAAAAAAATAGGTAATTAACAAGATCTGCCATTTCTTGAGCATTATTTAATTTTTTGTTTGTTATATTATAGATATTAAAACCTAAATTTTGTAATAAAAATAAAAATTATCCTATTTTTTAACATCTATTCTTCTATTTATTGTCTCCTGCCAATTTTAAGAAAAAATCTGCACGAAGCACCTAATATAAATAAGCATAATCTTCAACAATTTTTGTACTTGATTTAAACTAAATTCTAGCTGACGTCATTCCCGCGCTTACGCTGATTGGTCAGATGGAACGAGGCAACCTGTACTCTAATAACCTTGGGTTCCGAGTTACTCTTAATAGTCAACCGTTGCTATGGAAAATTGTTTAAAAAATTCACTGTACTATTTTCTCTATGTAATTTATTAGATTTTATGGCACATAGCCTACTACAAAATTGTAAATGTTCACAATGTTATTTTCCCTATATTCAATAAAATCGTTTCTACTTACAGTAGGTACCTATATAAATATGTCGCGCCTTGTAATTCTTGTATTATACTTATATGCTCCAATCCCCCAGGGGGAACATTGAAATGTAGTTGTTCTCGCAATTGCATTCCAATGTTCTTTGGGAATTGGCGTTCCCAGGAGCCCGAACTCGTACCAGTCGGTTTATGTATGCCGGCTGGCAGATTCTAATACACAAATGGATTATTAATTGTTGTGTTGAAGACTCTAATGACCTGAGTTGTCGACTATAATCTACAATAATAATATATGCTCCAAAATTTTCTACGTAATCCACTACATATTTACATTGGATCTTATATTAGAAATCGCGTCCATCGTGATTATAATAAAATTAAGAACAATCGCAGGATAGTGGACGAAATATTTGATTTATTAAATTAAATGTACGACGTTTCGTCTATAGATTTAGACTTTTTCAAGTACATACATAAAAATAACAATATTTATTAAAATTTATTGAAAAAGTCTAAATCTATAGACGAAACGTCGTACATTTAATTTAATAAATAAAATATTTTGACCACTATCCTGCGATTTTTCTTAATTTTATTGGATCTTATAGCCCATAGCCTACTTCAAAATAGTAAATGTTCTCAATGTTATTTTCCCTATATGTTCGATATAAGCATTTACAGACTGTATTTGTCAGTCTTCAATTTTTGAGTGTTTCATCTCTCCAAAACACGAGAGCAAATAAACTGCAATCACTAAATTGCAAACGCGTGACGCTGTCAATATTTACCTAGTCTTTTAGAGAGATGTCTACAGTTCAAACGTCAACCTTTAATGTAAATACTGCAAGGTTTGCAGAGAACCAGCGCGGCGACCAGCCGCTTCGAGGTGGGACGGCGGCAGCGGATTGCTTAGGTACTTTTGATGGCCCGCCGGCTGAAATGATCCGGGGGCATTAAAAGATTAGTCCACCGCCCATTCATTTACTAAATCTATGACCACAAAACAAAGTTACTCATGTCGACTTTTTAGGTTTTTTTCCCAAGCAGATTTCTGTTTTGCTTGTTTGAAAGTATTAATTGAAATATTTTAATTTATTGAAATAAAAAATATTACTAAAAAATTTTTTTAAAAGACAAGCTTTTATTGAAATGGAATAAAAAGGAAAATATAAATTTTAATAATTTAGATTCATAGTTATAAAAGCGTGGGCCGTGACAAATAAACTATCATAGAGTCTACAACCCACGCTATTATAATAGATTAGGAAAGGAAGGTGTAGCGGAGTCGCAGCTGTCTTCTTCTAACTAGAATCTGCGTGTACGTTCACCCATTGACACGACACAACTGTCAAATTTCATTCATTCTACTGACATAACCTCCGCGTTTTTTTAAACACGTCGTCGTTAATAATTAAAGCAATTTATTATGGTGTGGCGTTTTGTACCTACTTGAATGCAGTTATAATGAAAATTATGACTGCAAAAAGTTTAAATTTCCGACTGAGGAAAAAGCAAAAATAATACCTAGATATCCAATACCTAATAGATGAGAACATTTTTTTTCCTTTTAGCTTGCCCTCCCTTGATCTAGCGTAGCTCAGACGACTTCAGAACATTTTTTCAACTCCAAATGGAAAGAACAAACTCAATTTCTAATTATAATTGCTTAAATTATACCTCGACAAACGTCAACGAGGTTACGTTAGGTTAGAATAAACGTCACTGGCTGAATCAAGTTAGGACATTCATTTTTCATAAATTTTTAATTTCAATTAAAAAATTGTTTCACTCGAAATAATAAAGTTTTGTAGCCAATAATGACGGGATTTATTAATTATTTTTATGAAACAACCATTGTTTTGGTAAGAAATGTGTTTTAAGAGAATAGTAATGAATATTCCGTTAAACCCCACACATTTTTGAACGCCAATAGACTCCACTTTAAATTTCGCGCTCAAATTAGGACCGCCTACTTCTGTAGTCTATTATATATATTATAATTATAATGTAATCTAAATAGGTAGGTATATACTTATATAAAATGAGAGGACCGAACATAAGGGTTCTTAGTTTCTACGGAACCTTAAAAAGATTAACTCAAGGGAATAACAGTGCTGTCTCTTTCAAATTCAAATGACAAAGTGGTGTATGACAGTATGTGTTGTTTTTAGAAAAATACGATTAATTAGGTAGGTACAATTGCATCAAATTTTAAGTGGAAGGATTAACACAAATATTGTTAAATAAAAAAGCATACTTAGTTTTGCCGTTTGCCAACAGGAATATGTAGGTACAGTGTACACTCTATAGAAATGTTTAATATATTTGCATGTACCTGGCCAGTGGCATCAGAATGGTTGAATAACCATCAAAAGAACCGGGAATATTTAAATCGCAATACGCTAAACACTCCACTTAATTAGTTTCTTTTTTCATTTTAATCAATTAGGTACTTGTACATATCAATATATAATATTTATCCATTGAAATGTCAACTTACTAAATACAAGTTGACCCTGTCCACGAATAATCTTTCAAAAGCTATCATCAAAATCAATATTAATAATAAAGCTCATGTAAAGAGAGGTTTTGTTACAATTCACCTCCCCCGCGACAAATTTATCAAAATAAAATATAACATATCACTCAGGGATAGTGTAGCTTTCTATTAGTGAACATTTTTTTAGAATAGGTTCCGTACTTCCAGAGATAAGAATATTTATGATTTATTATCCTCTCCGCGAGATTTTCTCCCCCGGCGAAGCGAAGTCGGGCTGATGTTGTTTATAATATTAGTAGGATTCCGCCAATACGGTAAAATGCAAAAGAATTTCAGAGTTCCGTTTTGTTACTATCCCACAGGAATTATCCCCCCACGAGAAATGTATCAAAATAAAATATAGCCTATATCTCTCAGGGATTATAGTGTGGCTTTCTATTAGTGAAAGAATTTTTAGAATAGGTTCAGTAGTTCCAGAGATTACCCCCTACATACAAACAAATTTTACCTGTTTACATTACCCCTGCGAGAAATTTTTCAAAATAAAATATAGTCTATATACAGTATATAGCACTCAGGGATAGCTTTTTATTAATTAAAGAACTTTTAGAATCGGTTCAGTAGCTCCCCCTACATACAAACAAACACACAAACTCTTTTCCTCTTTATAATATTTAGTATAAATAATAAGTTTTTTTTTACTTAATTTACTACAGAATAGAAATTCCCAGGGCTGGGGGGAACGACCCTGATGTCACCTTTAAAACTGTGTTAAACACGATGAAAAATATTCGTAGCTAAAAATGCACCATAAAATGTTCAAGAAATAAGATAAATTCGCATCGGTATAAAAATATTATGCATTTCGGTGCAATATTGAAGATCTGCTGACTTCAGAAGACGATATCAATGAGAAATGTTTCTAACCAATACATCAAACTTACACTGGTGCAGCGCAGTACGAGCACTGCATGAAACCTATTTGCACCACCGTGAACGGGTTTGAAAAACAAAGCATAGAATAGAGATGGGCACTGCCAAACTTGACAGCTAGGGGCGTCAGCTATATAACCACCTCGGTATGTGGTTCATAGTAGTACTGTATACAGAATAAGTTTATTTACCAATGTTCAAATCATAAAGGTTTTGTATTTCCAAAGGATCCGGAACTGAAAAAAATGCTATCAGAAAGAAATAAACTTGATTCGCGCGTTTTTTTCTATGAAAACCAATTATGACTTAAGTAGCTATATAGCTGCTGCCATCTACATTACGTTTCTCATGTGTCCATCTCTAATTACTACTTCAAAATACTTGTATAATTCGATATAATATATTTGATGGATTACGAAAATTGTTATGTAATTAATGTCATTTAAATTTAACTTTCACTAATATTCTTGTCTACTTTTATTACAAAAATAGTAAGAAAGTAGCTCTTTACACTAAAAGACTGTATGTTTGTGAAAAACTCAAAAATCAGTTAAGTAACTATTTTTCATGGAATTTTTACCTAATTAATATACAATAAGATCATAGACGCTCGACAGTTGAGGTTATCATGGCTTTATCTAATTAATGAATCTATAATAATATTTAAAACATTAATTATATAATAGCTATATATAAAAAGTAATAAGATAGTTTACTAATAATAATTTTATTTAGATCATAATCGAAGGCCGGGTACCTATTATGTAACTCGTTTTTAGTGATTTCTCTCATGTTAGTTTGCTCACGCGATTGTGTATTTTCCACACAAGTGAAAAGTGAACTATTTCACGTGAAATTATTCGCCATCGAATTTGTCAGTGAAACGTGAAATAAGAGTGAGACAGAGATTGAATTGAAAAAGGACACATATAAAAATACGTTAACATGACAGCTTTGTTCTTATAGATAATAAAAGAAATGCAATAAACGATAATACACAAATTTGAAATATCATAATTTTTTAACATAATATAGGCAAAGACACATTATGAATTTATATATTTATTTATAACACACAAATTTGAAAATAAATTTCTCTTTAATTATACGCAAAAACACATTAAGAATAGATAATATAAGATCGATAAATTAAATTACAAAGTTCACTTTATTTATACACTTCATTAATTTTTGATTCTCTTTACGTTCATTGTTATTTATCTGTCAAACACCGCATAATATAACCTCATATCTGCATTAATTTGTATTTTTAAAGTGAAAATATCTAACAAAAAATAAAATCCCTACTTTGTGGCCTAGTGATTTCACGAGTGAATTTATATGTTACACAATCGAGTGAAAATTTTCACATGAAATGAAAATATGAAAATGAACAAATTCACAAAAGTTACACAATAGCTCCCCTGTTATAATAATTTATTTATTATTTACAAGTTTGTCAGACTGAGAATGAGACAAAAATAAGAGAATCGTTCTGTCATAAAGTAATTGCGTTAACAGTGAGTGTTTTTTAAAGTTTTAATGGTAAAATTTGCGTTATATAAACAATGTAAATATTGAATAACGTTTATAAACATCTCTTATTCATATTTGTTAGGTATGTTAGTTTAACGCGCGAATTTCTGTGGAAATTGGTATTTCGTTCGAAAATCTTGTGCATTAAAAATATCTATTGTATTAATAAATTCAGTTCCGATCATAGTCACCTATGCATCTAACCATGTAAAAACTGAGTGACGTTCATAAGTTGGTCACACTGCTACGACAATACAAAAGTTAAATATCATCTGTCACTTAATTATTGCGTTTATTAGTGTGTGATTTTTTTTTCGTTTTGTTGTAAAATATGTGTTATATAAACAATGTAAATATTGAATATTGTTTTTGAACATCTCTTATTGACATTTGTGATATGAATTCAGTTGTAAAATTTATGAAAATGAAAATTTTGTGTGGAAACGTTGACTGCCGTAACAGCCTATGGTGGACAGGACTATAGTTTCGAGTTTAAACCAGTTGCAGTAATGTTCAATGTAAGTACCTACCTAATTATCTAATATCATATTTACAAGGACAAGTATGTAATTCTATATGCGTATACTAGGTATTTAAAATGGTCAAAAAATACACACAGTATATTTGGAGTACCAAAAATAATTAATAATATGTGAAGATGTCAGTAAAGTATCTATCATTTGTTTTATACTTACATTAAATGTTTTAAAACCTTTAACTGAGGTATTTTTCAGATTAAAAAAACTGTTTTGATAAAACATATTATGGAATAATACATTTTATGAACATAATATATAGGTAGGTACCTATTCGTTTTTAATGAATTGACACAAAATAATTTTAACAGAAACAATGTTTTTAAATTGATTTTTTTGTTATTATTACCAACTTCATTATTAGTATTATTACTAAAACTAAATGCTTTTTTACACGAAATTAAAAACGGTTAATGTATTTCAAAGTTATTTTCAACAAAAAGCAGGCATTTTGTAAAATTCATACACATACAGAAAATACATTGCCAAATTATTATTCGAAGAATTTGATATGTTGTTTTTTTGAAGTGAAAACTTCCTTAGGCGCGCTTTGCCTGGGCAGTTAGAACAGTGATGTGAAACTCACTCGACGGTGACAATCGGGGCTACTCGGATCAAACACGAACACGTATTTGCAATATGCTGGTAATAGTGTGTAGTCCATAAGTGTGCTAATAGATAACACTAAAAACTTAATACGAGTAAAAAGTCATTTGTATTTCACAAGTGCGCTAACAAATGACACTAAAACATACCTATATTTTGTAGTTCACAAGTGCGCTAACAGATGACACTAAAACTTAATATTACCGTTAAGGCATTATATTCATTAATTTAATTGTAACTACAGGCCGATTTTAATATATTTATGATTAAACTGTGTGATAAAAAAATTATATATATATTTTAAAATTAGAAAATCTGAAGTTTTCACTTCTGTCGTGTGGTCATAAGCACACCACCTGCATTTTTTACTTTTTTAATTTCTAAAATAGCGGCCAGTTTTGTGTCTGTTTAAGACACAGTAAAAGTTAAAAATCATTGAAAAACTCAATCGTGCTAAGTGAAACAAGCCGTGAGGTGGGTCGTTTATTAGGACTAAAGTGCGACCCTTGAGGTCCACACGAAGAACTTCCCAGTTTGATAAATATTTAATAATAATAATTAAATTAGATATTACACAGAAAAGTTATCATTTTAATCATTAAAACATAATGTTTATTTATTTTTAACAATAATTCAAAAAAAAAAAAACGGCTGAACCGATTTTTATAACATTTATGTCAAATCATAATGACGTTAACACGCCTCGATTGACACCCTTACGAAGTCGATATAATTTTTTATTCGCGAGATATTGTGTAAAATCTACTTTTTTGGAGTCTATTTGGTTAAAAAAAAAGAACGGCTGAACCGATTTTGAAAAAATTTCTTTCAGATCATATTTACGTTAATACGCGTCGATGGGCACCCTAACGTAGTCGATATCATTTTTTATTCTCGAGATTTCGTCTTAGAAAGAAATGGACATATACGTACACATGCACACACACATACACACACAGAGAGACATCTTTCTAAAAATAGTGTAGTGACCTTGAAACATAAAAATTTGTTATACATTTTGATTTCGATTTTCGGACCCATTACAATAACTACCAATGGGAAGTTAACAACTAGTATAAGTAGGTACTATCAATAGATTAAAATGCGCAAACAAGCAGCTGAGTTCTCAAAACTCAAATAGGTATTCATATTGGCTCGCGGTGGTGTTTCAAGTCCTTTTCGGTGGCAAAGAAAAGTCTCGGTCCTTACAGCAGAGTCTTTATGTGAGTTGAATATAAATTGGCTATGGCAGCGTTTCTTCCAGTCGCCCTTCTCCTCTTGCTTTTCGTTTTCGGTTTTGTGGAAACCAGAAGTTAGTTTCTTTACTTAGATATATAGGGTGTTTCTTAATATATGCGCAGGACTTCAGGATGTGATAGCTTTCGTCCAAAAATATGATAAAAATTTTCTATTAACTTACCCTCTAAAATGCACCATTTTAGAGATACAGGGTGTTGAAATTGAAAAAAATTTTCGTTTTTTGCGAATATCTCCGGAACCGTTTATCGTACAGAAAACAGCTTTTGTAAGCATTTTCTACTCATAGTAAGTTATGTTTTGTGTGGAAAAATTTTTTTTTTTGAGTCATAATTGGGAATATTAAGAGCACTGTGGTTTTAAACAAAATAAAACAATAGTTTAGACACTTCTAACCACAATAATTTTATTCATGAATGTACATTTCAAGAGCTAAGCTCTCATCCTCAGCACTTTTTTTAGTTTAGTATGTGCTGAGGATGAGAGCTTAGCTCTTGAAATGTACATTCATGAATAAAATTATTGTGGTTAGAAGTGTCTAAACTATTGTTTTATTTTGAGTCATAATTGGTGAAGGTTTTGAAGGGGTACTGGGTGTTTTTCTCCCCAACTGCTACGCTACTGGAAAAAGTACGGTTTTGAGACGTCCATTTGAACCGCCAATATTTTCTACACAAAAAAAGTACTCTTTGTCATAAGCTCTAAAATCGATCGTTTTCGAGAAAAATCAACTTTTATGTTGAAAAACATGGTCAATTTTTTTAAATAAAATTTTTTTCTTACTAATTAAACAAAATTTATTTAAACGTTAGAACAAGTAACAAAACCAAACGTTAACTTCATAATTGCAAAATTAAAAAAAAATGATAAAATGATATACAAAAGTTGTCTTTTCAAAATTCCCCAAACACCCTGTATCAACACCCTGTATTTCTAAAATGGTGCATTTTAGAGGGTAAGTTAATAGAAACTTTTTTTCATATTTTTGGACGAGCTATCATATCCTGAAGTCCTGCGCATATATTATGAAACACCCTGTATATAGTACTCTACTAGGTACTATAGTACTTCCGATATAAGTATAACCAACCTTTCTGATATTGTGGACCGTGTTTTAAAACAGTGTCGTCCTGATTTAATTTGTCAACATTAATTTTATTCAGTTATAAAATGTTCATACGATCCAAGTATCGTAAATTATTAAATACAAATAACTGTTTAAGTTAGCAGTAGTATTAGAAAAAACTCGGGTCGCAGTGCCAAAACCCTGCCGACAATATAGTGTATTTGCTAATACTGGCATTGTGGCATTATTATGTGAACTTAAGTTTGTTTTTTGACAAAATAAAAAATTTAACCCCTTAATACATCCCTTAAAATAATTAAATTTTTCTAAATTTCAATATTAGACATGGATTTTATCAGTACACCCAATTAAATACACCCTTTCATAAGTAAATCCGTATCAACAAACTACTAGTTTTCATAAAATTTGAAAGTCCGGTCCTGTCGGGCCGATTTTATTAAAATTTTAGCAGCACATTTTAATCTTTACTAAAGAGTTAAATTTCAATTTTGAAACGATTCTGACAAATTTTTCGATATTTTTGGGCCCAAAAACTTTTTGGAACCCCTAAATACAACCCTGAAAATGGTCCGATCGGGCCCATTTTAAATAGGCTTCTTGCGGTGATGGGTTCCAATGTGTGTACCAAATTTCGTTTCAATCGATTAAGTCTGTCGAGAGTTATCGTGTACACACATATATATATATTTATATATATATATATATATATATATATAAATATATATATAAATATATATATATATACATACATATATATATATAAACATTTTTAAAAATGGTGCCAAAGTGTTCAGGAGGCTATGAAACGTCGAGAAATTTTGGTCCGACCCCTAGGTCCCGCCATCCGACCGACGCCAATAGTGTATGTGCCATATGGCAAATACACTAACAATGCAACTCTAGAAAAATTCAATTTAAATCTGTCGCCGTCGCCCGTCGGGACTCAAACCCGAATCTTCCACTAAAATTAATTTTTCTAGGGTTACGTTGTAACGTTACGTCATTAGATGGGTGTTCCTAACATAGTAATGCATATTTTATTTATTTACTAGCGGGCCGTCCCGGCTACGCCCGGGTGGTATGAAATTATGATTAGAAGAAGTAACCGGAGAAACAGACAGAGGCAGACAGCGACTTTGTTTTATACAATTTAGAGTTTTGACAAAACACCGGCATAGTTTAGCTATTTTGTATACAAAATATTGTCAAATTATATACACAAACCTTCTTCGTTTATCATTCTTTCTATTAGTGAAAACCGTTTCAAAATCTGTTGCGTGGTTTAGAAGAAGTAAGCGGAGAAACAGACAGAGGCAGACAGCGACTTTGTTTTATACTATTTAGAGTTTTGACAAAGCACCGGCATAGTTTAGCCATTTTGTATACAAAATATTTACAAATTATATACACAAACCTTCCTCGTTTATCACTCTTTCTATTAGTGAAAAAAGTTTCAAAATCCGTTGCGTAGTTTAGAAGAAGTAAGCGGAGAAACAGACAGAGGCAGACAGCGACTTTGTTTTCTATACTATTTAGAGTTTTGACAAAACACCGTCATAGTTCAACCATTTTGTGCAAAATATTTACAAATTATATACACAAACCTTCCTCGTTTATCACTCTTTCTATTAGAGAAAACCGTTTCAAAATCCGTTGCGTGGTTTAGAAAAAGTAAGCGGAGAAACAGACAGAGGCAGACAGCGACTTTGTTTTATACTATTTAGAGATAAGAGAAGAAGAGATAAAGAAGATTGTTTTAAAAGCCATCAACATCCATGGTTATTTGGGCAATTTTTTCCTTCCCCTCGACACAGAGCATGCTCTTGTGAGGGGAAGTGTCCTTTTTGTATATAATATTGTGCATTATTTGGAATAAAAAAATAAATAAATAAATTGGCCCCTGTACTAATTAATAGGTATTTTCAATTTATTAATGATATTTCTTTGAGAAATATACCTATACTTATTTTATATTTTATAAGAATCATCTATATTTTACGAGTGTTAATTGCTCTAAAAGGATTTACATCAAAATGTGGACTTAATTTAAAACTGACACGAATAAAAAAAATACAGCAAAGTCATGTTTAACCCTTAACGGGCGCGTAGATTACCTACTTCTTGCTGCCATGGAACAACCGATATTGATGATCAAATGCTTCAAGATTTTACATTTTCACAATTGAAACAAAATTTATTTATTATTATTTATTTTGAATTTAAATATAAAGTTCCAAAAATCGAATTTATTTAGATTTAAAATTGACATTAGTGGATAAATTTCAAGAGTGGAAAGGTATCTTGAATAGATTGACTATACGACTCATTTTTAACGGGACAGTATCAAACCGGAAATAGACAATAGACCAACCTAGGGGCAGAAAAGTCTAAGGGACGGTACAATTTTCAACTGCTGTATATATTTTTATTAGTTTTTTAAACGTTTATTTACATCGTAGATGAGGGGGCGGCAAAACTAATTCGTCTAGAACAGCGGTTCTCAATCTTTTTTGGTGACGGAACCCTTTTGGAAAGCGAAAGACTTGACGGAACCCTACAATAAAACAATAGTTTTTAAAAGTGTATTCTTTATTAATAAGCATAATAAAAGTACAATGTAACAGTTACTTATTACTTACTTACATAACAAGTATAATAATAGAAGATATTAAAAAAGAAAAAAATCTAACTAATGGGAGGTATGAAACTGTTTTTTATTTTTCATCAATTGGTTGATATCAGGTTTGATAGAGGACAGTTGAAGTCTCATATCAGGTTCAGCGTCCAGTCTATTGCGGTATTTTGTTTTCGTGGCTGCATAAGTTGAGAATCCTGTTTCGCACAAATATGTTGTTGGGAACGGGATAAGAATATTCAGAGCCATTTTGGCAATCATTGGATATTCATCACGGATTCTGCACTAAAAATCGTTAAGAGGCGTCGTTTTAAACAGTGACTCCATACTTGTGTCTGATGACATTTCTAAAAGAGATTCATATATCTCGTTTGACATATATGTCAAACGAGATATATGAATCTTTCGGGTTTTTGTAAGTTGGGTAAAAAAGGATTATGAATCCATGAATTCAGTTTCATTTTTGTATTCTTTTCTTCTGGAAAATACTTCTCAAAAGATGCGCGCATCGAAGTGAGATATTTGACCAATTCTTCAAATACATCATCTTATATAATAAGTTCGACTGCGCCTCGTGAATCGTGCTACGCCTCGTCAAAAGTCAGAACGGTCGACCAGGGAGAGGTGTGTTTTAATTTTTTTTCTAAATTCTTGCGGAACCCCTACAGAAGTATCGCGGAACCCTAGGGTTCCGCGGAACACACTTTGAGTATGGCTGGTCTAGAACAACGATTTTTTTAATACTCTTTTTTAATATTGTGTTGCGGCCGTTCCGTCATTTTAGTAAAAATACCGTTCTTGTTAACTTCCCACTGGAAGTTATTGTAATGGGTCCGAAAATCGAAATCAAAAAGGAAAAAAAATTTTTATGTTTCAAGGTCACTACACTATTTTTACACTACTTTTAGAAAGATGTCTGTGTGTGTGTGTGTGTGTGTGTGTGTACGTACGTACGTACGTACGTACGTATGTGTACATTTCTTTCAAAGACGAAATCTCGAGAACGAAAAATGATATCGACTACGTTAGGGTGCCAATCGACGCGTATTAACGTAAATATGATCTGAAAGAAATTTTTTCAAAATCGGTTCAGCCGTTCTTTTTTCTTAACCAAATAACCTCCAAAAAAGTAGATTTTACACAATATCTCGCGAATAAAAAATTATATCGACTTCGTAAGGGTGTCAATCGAGGCGTGTTAACGTCATTTTGATCCGACATAAATTTTATAAAAATCGGTTCAGCCGTTTTTTTTTTTTTTTTAATTATTGATGTTTTAATGATTGAAATGATTACTTTTCTGTGTAATATCTAATTTAATTATTATTATTAAATATTTATCAAACTGGGAAGTTCGTCGTGTGGACCTCAAGGGTCGCACTTTAGTCCTAATAAACGACCCACCTCACGGCTTGTTCTGTTTTTTTTTTTTTTTGTTTTAAAGTATATTTGGACTTTGGCACAACATAACAGGCTTAACCCTGACAAATTGTATAGACTATAATGGTTAACAATATTAATTGGTATATGATAAAATCAATCGATTTAAAACCCCTTATATCCACACCATATTATTCACATAACAATTAGAGGTGAAAATAATAAATATCTCAGACAGCTAGGCTGCCATGATTTTTGAGCTATATCTAAGAAAAAATCAAATGACCACTGTCGGGACTTGAACCCGAAACCCCCAGTTTCCGGCTAGGTGAGTTACCGATTTCTCCACAGTGCCCGAGAGTGGAGTTTACTGTCCACAGAAACTCGAAACATTGTTTGTTAACAATATTGTTTCGCGCGTTCACTAGAGGGTTAACAAACAATTTAAAGAAATGCCGCTGTCATATTTCGTGTACAGAAATCACTTAAAAATACAAATGATTAATTCATTATCACACAGATTAAGCATAACACATCAGAAACAACAAAATCGTACCTACTTCTTAATTATGATTCAAGTCATGATAAAAATTCTCAAAAGTATTAAAGCGGACTTGAATTAAGGTGAATATAGTTAGAGAACATTATAGACCAGAGATTCCCAAACTTGCATGACCTACTAGCCCCTTTTCAGAAAAACATTTCCTAACGTCCGGCCCCTAGAAATCTACCTTCTGCGAACAGAGAGATGGAGTGACAAATTTGCGTTCTTTTTTAACCGACTTCAAAAAAAGGAGGTTCCTCAGTTACTTTTTGTCGCACGATTATGCGATGAAGTCTATTGGAAATTGTCAGATGAATATCATGTATGCAAGTATTAACGTAGTGTTACGGATCACCCTGTATATAAGCGGCAGGCAAGAATTCTGAGAAACGGAGGTCTGCTTACCGAACAACTAGTAACCCCGCGAAGGTTCTAGAAACAGCGAGAACGCGCTAGGTTTGAGCCGCGCAGCCTATATAAACAGGAGTGCGAGTGAATCAGGCAATCAGTGAATGGTGAGTCGTACAACCAAGCGGATCAGTGATATAAATATTAGTCAATCAACGGTCGAATCAGTGATATAAATAGTGGAGTGGATATAAATAAATAGTACTGAAGTAACTGAGTAAATGACCGACATAAATAAACGTTAGAAATAAATCTGATATAAATACAGTGATATAAATAGTTCCGTGATATAAATTCACCTGATAAAATAAATATTAGTGTAGTCAATTGTATATAGTTAAGTGTTAATTACTTGTGTTGATTGTTAGAACTGACTTTTGGTTGTTGTAGTTATTGTTGTGTTTTTAATTATTGTAAATAAATATTTATTCCGCCAACTCAGAAAACAGTTTTGTAACAGTAGCATCAAAACGGCTGGGTGGATTTTAATAAATGAGGTGTCATTAGAATCGTCTTAATCCAAAGAGCGTCTAGGGTACATGACGTCACGGAAAATTCAAAATTGCGAACGCTAGATGTAAAAGTAATTTTCCTTCTAAAAACATCGATATGGATATCAAAAGAAAGATCTCGTTGAAACGATTTCAAAAAAGACGTAAATAAAAAAATAAATTAAAAAAATCAAAAAACCCGACTGCGTCAAAATTAGAGAACTAAAAAGATGGGAACAAGATCAAATGATAACATGCAGTCGAAGACATAGGTACTACATGTCGTAACAAGTTGAACAGAAATATTTGATGCCTCCGACTGCATGTTATCTTGTTTCGTTTTTGAGGCAGTTGGGTTTTTTGATTTTTAGGGATACGACCTTATAGGATCACTCTCGTATCTGTCTGTCTGTCTGTCCGTCTGGCAGTCCGTCCGATTCCCCCCCCCCTTATCTCCGAAACTACTGAGCCTAAAATTTTGAAAAAATAGGGAATATAGGGCCTCATGTATAGTTTAGTTTACAGGAAAACCTGAACGAAAATCCTAGTCCTTAAATTCCCACTCGAAACAAAAAATTAGGCATAGAGCTGTACCAAGTATATCAAATATATACGAATACCTACCATTATTGTTTGTGTTGTGCTACACGTGTAGTAGTGCGGTAACGACTAACGCGCTAGGGATTCGCATGCCACCACGAAGAGCCGGGTTCAACTCCAACTGACGATGCGTGATGGTTTTTTTTAACTTCCCATTGGAAGTTATTGTATAATGAGTCCGAAAATCGAAATCAAAATGTATAACAAATTTTTATGTTATTCAAGGTCACTACACTATTTTTAGAAAGATGTATGTGTGTGTGTATGTTTATGTGTGTGTGTGTGTGTGTGTGTGTGTGTACGTATGTGTCCATTTCTTTCTAAGACGAAATCTCGAGAATGAAAAATGATATCGACTACGTTAGGGTGCCAATAGACGCGTATTAACGTAAATATGATCTGAAAGAAATTTTTTCAAAATCGGTTCAGCCGTTCTCTTTTCTTAACCAAATAGACTCCAAAAAAGTAGATTTTACACAATATCTCGCGAATAAAAAATTATATCGACTACGTAAGGGTGTCAATCGAGGCGTGTTAACGTCATTTTGATCCGACATAAATTTTATAAAAATCGGTTTAGCCGTTTTTTTTTAAATTATTGTTACAAATAAATAATAATTATGTTTTAATGATTAAAATGATTACTTTTCTGTGTAATATCTAATTTAATTATTGTTATTAAATATTTATCAAACTGGGAAGTTCGTCGTGTTGACCTCAAGGGTCGCACTTTAGTCCTAATAAACGACCCACCTCACGGCTTGTTTTTATTATTGTACGGAACCCTCGATGCGCGAGTCCGACTCGCACTTGACCGATTTTTTTAATTTATACTTACAATAATGCGTTGACTGTAAGATCGTATAACTTGTCATAGGTACATAAAAATTCGAGTTACATATATTTTAAGCCGCTTACAGGCGATAGTGTATAGCACTCTGGTCACATAAGATTCCCATATACATAAAGCAAAGATGCCGCAGTACAACATGAAGTCAGTAAGTTAAAAGGGAGGTGTGTCAAGACACGGGACCCTTTTATGCATCCGAGTGAAATTAGCCATTAAATATATAAACCAGAGATCTGTATACAGCCCCTTACTTGATGTTATATGGCACTTTACAGATCGGCCATAGAGAGCGGACGTCTTATATGCCCTATTTGAAAACATATCAAACGAATTTTATAGCAATCAAACAAATGTTCCGACCAACTCACTCCATTTGACCGTTTCAATTTCAAAATATTATACGTACAGCCCCGTATTAACTTCTTAATGGTCAACGTTCCTAATCGGGGAACGTCGTTTAAATAATTTTTTTTAACATGGGAAATGTTTATGTTCGTATATGGGGGCAGAGTTACGAGTTTTCGTTCAAGGCCAAAAGACAACGGTGTCGCGATCAAGTGAGGAGCAATCATGCAAAATTGAACAAGTGCAATTTTTTCGAAATGTGTTTTATATCATGTCTAGTTAATTGAGAGGTATTTGCGACGATCTGCGGTGTTATTTTTGAGCAAATGTTAATAAAATACTGTAGAAAAATCCATTTAAAAGTTAAGTAATCAAGCAAAAGTGAACGCGTATATAACAGAAGAATAATAGGGTTATTCCTGACAAAACTAAACAGTGCATTGATAAATATTGTGTGTATAATAAACAGTTAATTATGTTTTACATATGCTGTTATCATTTCCAATGTCCTCGATGGTTGCAAGGATTGCGAAATCTGTGAATTTTTTACTAAATTTTTGGATGGACAAGCTAATTATTACTATACACGATTCAGGGTGATTTTTACAAGCTTTTATTTAACTTGCAATGTTAGTTTGTTTTAATAAACATAGATATGAGTTAATTGTGGATAGCAATATAATAATCAAATCAAACGCTTGTGGAATGAATTTCTCTGTTGATTTGAATGTTAGTTTGTTTGTTTAGGTCAAATCTTGCAAGTCAATTTTGAACGACTTCCACGTATCCGATCGATTTAAAATTTGGTACACATATGCATTCCCGACGACAATACATGAATCAATCGTTTTTAGAATTAAATTCAATCCATAAGGGATCGAACGAGGGAGTAGGGTTTTTTGAATTTTGACTATTCAACGTCTTGGCCAAACCGCTGAAGCTAGAAACTTGGAATTAGGTTTCTTTTGTGACCCACTATATGAAGGGGTTTTTTGAAATTCACCCCTAAGGGAGTCAAAAGGGATAAACTTTTGAACGAATAAAAGGAACAAAATAAAATATTAGTAAAGAAAACTTTTTAAAGACACGCTTTTATTTAAATGTACTAAAAAGGAAAAAATAAGTTTTAATAATTTAGTTTCATAATTATAAAAGCGTGGGTCGTGACTAATAAAATATCGTAGAGTTTACAGCCTACGCTTTATAATTATGAAACTAAATTATTTTCCTTTTTAGTATATTTAAATAAAAGCGTGTTTTTAAAAAGTTTTTTTAATAATATTTTTTTATAACCAGATATAAACCAGATATAAAAGATTTTATTTTCAAATTTTTTTACAATTTTTAAGGGAGACTTTCTTACTTTTGCCATTTTTAAAAAACGTCAAAAATCGCTCAGAAACTGTTTAAATATAAGTAAAGAAAAGAAAAGAAAAAATCACTCTGAATCGATTTCGGCCACTCTCACCTCTGCATCTCTTTTATTTTAGAAGTTGAGGAGTTTTTAATAAATTTTTTTCTTTTGTTACTTTCCGACGAATTTCAACGGTGTCAGTTTTGAGTTTAGTAATTAATAATAAATCATATTATTGAAGTCCACATCTCGTAAAAAATGTATGAGTTGCTTGCAAAAAAGGTCAGTATAGTTGATCAGTCGCCGGTTAGGATTTCGACCGGTCGGATGTGTCTCGGCCGGTTCGCCGGCAATACGCGTTACTGTGAAACGCGTCGTAATAAATACGCCGGTCAAATATGTTCAAATCGAAATGACTGTTTGATTTAACGCCGGCTAAATATTATCAAGTCGAAATGATGGTGGATTTACGAAAAATATAGAATGAAATCTGTGACCTCTAGCGTCGGAACGCGACGTTAAAGTTAAGTACAGAGCGCTGTTTCGACTGGGAAGTTAACGCGGTGCGGTTAATCGCCCGTATGAAATGGTCACTGATGCAAAACGCTTCGCACAAATAGCATTAAACGAAAAACGCCGTTTTATTAATGACATATAGATCCGGTTAAACGACATGTCGATGACTATAATTAATGATCCCGTCACGTCACATGTCGTGTCCTTGCAGCGCAAATAATCAGGTAAATAATAAGAAAGCGTTTGCAATAATTGGATTAGATTAGATCTTATAAATAATTCCCGGTGCTCTTATTATTGTTGTGGTCGACAATGTTGACTCAAAATAGTATATTGTGTGCTAAATACATCTTTATGCGTCAGGCGCGATGTTTTCAGCACTCGTATTCGGCTCGCGATGCTCACTCGCCAAGGCTCGTGGGACAAACTTATGGAATTATTGTATTGTAATCGGTCCTTGATAAGTGTGCAAAGTTTCAGTTCAATCTGAAGTTTTTTGCTTTTTTTTAGTCCTGGAGATCCTGGTCAGGATAATGGGACAAACTTATTGAATTAATGTATTGTCGTCGGTCCTTGATAAGTCGACAACGTTTAAATTAAATCTGACCGTTCAAAGTTGGTCAAAATCAAGTTCAAAGAAGTCGGTTACAAACTGACAAACAAACATACAAGTGAAGCTAATAAAAGCGTGTTAAAAATCTGAAGTTTTCACTTCTGTCGTGTGGTCATAAGTACACACACATTTTTTTTTATTATCAACAACATTCAATTTTCTAGCGTAGCTAAGAAAAAGTAACTTGGAAAAAATCATGTCGAGAAAGCGTGTTTATTTAACAAAAATGTTCCTACACTATTTAATGCACATAATATATTATATAAATACCTATTTCAGTACATCGTAAATATTCGTGCATTATAGTTAAAATAAAATGAATGTCACTCGATTGCATTTCGAACATTTATCGTACAGTCGATCTTTTTACTGCAATACGAGATGTCGTCTTTATTCTTCACCAAAATTGCATCGATAAATTGAATCAGTGGAGCGAATCATGAGTTGCATTCTTTGAATATGTGAGACAACGACGAAATTTTTCTTTGTGAGTTTGGTCCATCGATAACAGATCAAACTTGTCACTGTCCAAGTAAAAGGCGGCTGTGCGGCCACGAATAACGCTTTGGACTCCATTGTTTGTCAAACCGGACACGTCTTTTTGTTTCGCGACTTACTCGTTATTTCGCGGAACAAATCCATGCATTCAATCAACTGCATACAATGCAAGGGACAAAGTGCAGTACAGGGATGGAATTGTAATTGTATTTTAAAGACCACCAACAGCTAAGGTTATTTGGGCCTAGCACCAATTCATATTTTCAATTCATTATTTTTTTTTTTTTTTAATAATAAATTGAAAATCCAATTGACACTTTTACCAGCTCTCGGGCTAGAACTCGGGAACTGGGGTACAGGGATGGAGATTATAACTGAATTTTTTTTAAATATATTATGGTTTATTGGCCTCTACATCTATACTTGCCAACTGCAGGCTCACTTCTACAAACTTTTTACGCTGTCAAAACTGATATTTACCTTAACGGTATCACAGCCCGCTACTCACTTTTTATTAAAATCAGTCGAACTACTGAACCGATTTAAGTAAAATTTACATGAGACCACTCCGAAGGTATTCCCTATTAAATAAAACAATAATCACCAAAATCGGTTCACAAATGCAGGAGAAATTGGTGCACATACATAAAAACAAAGCGTATAGGTGTCGAAAATTTATCCTCCTCCTTTTTTGAAGTCGGTAAAAAAGTACGCTGAATCGTTCAAGCCCAAGCGCAAGTTCTCTTTTTTAGTTTAGGAGTTATGACTGTTTAAAATGTATAAAAATTAAAATAACTAAAAACGCCTATATCTCTGTAACTTCAAAACACAGCAGTGCGCTGTGCGGGGCTTGAGAATGGCCGAGAGTGTAGCAATGCTGTTGGTTACATAGCGTTGCTATGGTTCCTCTATTACAAGTCCCCAGTTCCCGGGTTCTAGCCCGAGAGCTGGTAAAAGTGTCAATTGGATTTTCAATTTATTATTAAAAAAAATAATAATTTGAAAATATGAATTGAAAATATGAATTGAAAATATGAATTGAAAATATGAATTGAAAATATGAATTGAAAATATGAATTGAAAATATGAATTGGTGCTAGGTCCAAATAACCTTAGCTGTTGGTGGTCTTTAAAACACACACATAGCGGTGCGGGTAGTCGGAATCGATTCAGCGTGATTTTTTCTATGCGTATACTTAAAATCAAACGGATCAAAGCGAATTTATTTTTCAAGAATCTCGCAATTTTTTGCAAAGGAGGGGGGGTGTAACTCTGAGAGATAAAAGCTTTCGGTTCATCAATAAGCTACTGAAAAGCAATCGCGTATTCAATAATATAAAACTGACAATAAGTATTATAGGTGAGGAGAGGGGTAGAGAAGTAGAGAAATGTATGGTATTGGGTTATGTTTTTATCAAGAGATAATGCGCCACGCACAATGCTACTCATTACCATACCAATGGTCCAACTCGGCGGTCGGCCGTCGGCGCCCGTGGCGTGATTCACCATGGCCAGAGAATTATCCTTATACTAGTGATGGGTGATTACGAGATATTTTTACAATCGAAACAATTGTAATCGTTCATAATAACAATCGAGCTGTTCACAATCGACTCGGAGTTTGATTTTACAATCGAAATGTTCGATTGTTCAAGTTATTTGCCACATAGGTTATAGCAATAGCAGCGAATGAGAATACATATAATCGCGATTCAAGGTTATATGCTAGTCGATTGACGTTCACGCGACTCGTTGATTGTTCACTGTTCAGTCGGTACTCACTATACTCTGTGATCTCTGTGAATTCGTGTTACGCGATTACTGCATAATCGACCATCGACTCGACCACAGTTGTTGAGTGATGAACGATTGTATATTATGTGGCTCTTGAGAGTGTACAATTCAGTATTATACGACTCGGCCTCGGTGAACTATGGTGAACAATCGAGTCCAATTAGTGACAACAATCGAGAGTCATCGAGATGTTTGAACAATCGAGACAATCGACTAAAACATCTCGTATCGCGCATCACTACTTTATACTATTAGAACGATGGAACGGATACTCATTCAATAGACTTAATTCACTTCAAACAGCACCCGATTTTTTATTTTTTACACTGTTCTCTGATCGAAACAATAAAGAAAACAATTACCAATTATCCTCAGAACAAAGATAGCTATAGAAGTGGCATATCACAGCTTGTAGGTATATGTACAACTGAAGTCACTTGAGACGTGCGGGGAACAATAAGTCACTTTGAGATCACATGATTTCAACTCCATTTTTAAACACCTTGATTTTTCATAAGCGCTTTGGAACATTTATTGTAACATCCAGGCACACAACACGACATAAAAAGTAATTAACAGTACGGAATACAAGCAACGAATGATCATAATGTACCTGACAGGTCGTACTTTAGTGTATAGCTGTGGCTTCACAAGCGACGTGATATGCTGTTTCTATAGCTATCTTTGTTCTGAGCAATTATCATACTGGGCTTGAGAGTACCAAAGATAGTTTGAATCACGTTAATAATATGACGTTTCCACGGTTCTTCTATAATAATAAAAACTATAAGGGTGCGGTTTTATAAAACCACGGTGCAAGTGAAACTTTATTGCCATAACTCTATAAAACGCTTTTAACCCGAAATAGCCGAAAGTATATAATTTTGTTTACGTGGTTTTGGTAATGTAATTTGAATCCTGACCAGTATGGAGACGAACTTAAGAATCCAGATCCTATCGTTGATGATCAATGGGTATTTGATGTGCTGCTCGACTGAATATTCGTACGATATTATAGTTATGTAGACGTACAATATAGTTATGGACATAACGTCTCTGCTTTTCGATGGGTAATGGTCTGGTCGACTACCATCACACTTGTATGAAGTCGTGCAATATAGATATGAATTACATAACGTCGCTGAACGTCGCGGGCTTTTCAATGAGTACTGGTCTGGTCGATCGCTTCGTATGGACGTGACGTGATGCTTGACATGCGTAATTGAACGGAAAAAAACGAGGCTAATACAGTTTCACTCTAATGATAGGTTTGATAAAGTTCTGCAGAATAAATAACCGGTAGCCTTAGCAAAAAATTCTAATGCTGGGTTTATCGTACAATTTTAACAGGGTGTTTTTTTAATCACACTGTTAAATTTTGATTGCTACGTGTTCATTGGTTGCTGCAGCGTTTTCATTTTGGCAAATTGTTAATCGTTGCCACAGCAACCTTCATTCAACATCGTGATTAAAAAATAAAATTGTTTATATAACACATGCACGCTTTTAGTGTTTTTTCGTATCTTCGTATCTTAATTAGCCGTTTATTGACTAGTGATCATTATGTAACGCTTTTCAGTGTTATAATGAAAAACAGTTGCATAATGAACCATTATGTAACTATAGTTGCATAATAACCATTATGTAACTAGTTACATAATGAACCATTATGTGACTGTTTTTTTTAATTCAATTAAAGTCTAAAACCATGCATGTGTTATATAAAGTATAGTGTGCAACGCGTGTGATAATCTTTATGCGTTAGGCGCGATGTTTATGCACTCGTATTCGGCTCGCGATGCACACTCGCCAAGGCTCGTGAGCGCTCGCCTACTACTCGTGCTGAAAACATCGCGCCTGACGTATAAAGATGTATTTAGCACACTAGTCACACAATATAGTATTATTGTACAATAAACCCAGCATAAGTAGGGTATGACTTGAGCTCCATGATGATGCTATAAAAATGCGCGGCACCCATTTTCTTTCAAACTGTTATGTAACCGCAAGTCTTATCGAAGCCACTGTATAGTTTAAGACAGTCATCTGACAGAGGCACACGTAAAAAAACATGAAAAAAAATAAATATAAAGCAAAAGAAAAAGAAGACAGGCGATGTTGAAGCGACTGATGGAGATACATAATGGACTCTGCCAGTCAATAATAATATAAAGGTGAAACCACAGGATGCCGCTCGGTATTTCTTATGGCATGTTCGCTCTGTGGGACGTCTGTCATCTAATTCAGTCCGGGCCTGAATCACATGTGCCCCGTGTATCAAACACAGAAGGGGACGCGATTATATGTAGGTAATGAGCTACATATCAGTGACGTAACAGTTCTTTTCTAAAAACATCAAGGGGCATTGTTACGACTGTGCCGCAACCGAAGAAATAGAACTACTTACGTCTATTATAATTTTTTCCTTAGTTTTTAGTGTATTTGCCATATGGCACATACACTATTGGCGTCGGTCGGATGGCGGGACCTAGGGGTCGGACCAAAATTTCTCGACGTTTCATAGCCTCCTGAACAATTTGGCATAATTTTTGGAAATGTTTATATATAAATATGTGTGTGTGTGTGTACACGATAACTCTCGACAGACTTAATCGATTTAAACGAAATTTGGTACACACATTGGAACCCATCACCGCACGAAGCCTAAATAAAATGGGTCCGATCGGACCATCTTCAGGGTTGTATTTAAGGGTTCCAAAAAGTTTTTGGGCCCAAAAATACCGAAAAAATTGTCAGAATTGTTTCAAAATTGAAATTTAAGTATTTAGTAAAGATTGAAATGTGCTGCTAAAATTTTAATGAAATCGCCCCGACAGAACCGGACTTACAAATTTTATGAAAACACTAGTTTGCGGATAGTGATTTACTTACTGAAGGGTGTATTTAATTTGGTGCAGTGGTTGCATTGATAATAATATTGAAATTAAGAAAAGAAATATTATTTTAAGGGATGTATTAAGGGGTTAGATTTTTTATTTTGTCCAAAAACAAACCTAAGTTCACGTATTAAAGCCACAAGGCCTGTATTAGCAAATACACTATATTGTCGGCAGGGTTTGGCACTGAGACCCGAGTTTTATTAACTTCCCGTTGGAAGTTGTAATGGGTCCAATTTTACGAATGAAAAATTTAATGTTTTTATGAATTAGGTATTGATTATCTAGGTATTATTTTAGCTTTTTCCCCAGTCGGAAATTTAAACTTTTTGCAGTCATAATTTTCATTATAACTGCAGTCAGGTACAAGACAACCATCCCATAACAAATTGCTTTATTTATTAACGACGACGTGTTTAAAAAAACGAGGTTATGTCAGTAGAATGAATGAAATTTGACAATTAGAAAGTTTCCCTTTTTTATTTCTTAGTCTAAATCATAGTTCTAAAAATTACAAAATTAATGACGGAAGAATTTTTGAAATATCTTTAAAAACAACAAAGTTATGCTACTTCAAAGTTTGAATTTGACAATTCTCCAAGAAATTCAGTTTTCAGTCCGGGTGACGTCACGCGGCACGATATTTTAAAAGTTATTTTCAGTTTGTATATGTGGTAATTTAACATGGTAACTTCCGATAAATCTCTTTCTTAAAACTCGTAAATTGTTATGGAAACACTAAAAACAAACCAGTTGATGACGGAAAATATTGACATATCTAAATTTTTGACAGATAATGTAACCTCGGTTATAATTACTCACAAAGCTAAAAAACAGCAAACTTGTACCGCGTGACGTCATATCCAAAAATCACTTATGTTTGCGATCCCACGTACAAGAAATTGAATATCTCCGTTGAAATTAAAGATATCAAAATAATTCTTTCAGCATTTTTAAAGTTATCTTTATTACAATCATGTGACACTATCATACCTAATTAGTATTTTCGTTCAATGGAAACTTCCTAATTGTGTCATGTGGATAAAGGGGAAGGGAAAAACTGATTCAATTCACAACGTACGTTTAATGCAAATTCTAGTTAGAAGGAGACAGTTGCAACTTCGCCACGCCTTCCTTTCCTATAATCTATTGAAAAACGAAGATAAGTAATATTGTAATTGATGAATGTAGTTCTGTGTCTTCAGTGGCGGCACAATCGCATTATCTATGCCCCTTGTCATTTTTTTCGAACCGCCACTGAGCTAATAGGTATTACCTCCTCATGTGTTATATAACAAGTTTATATAAACCATTTTAATTTCATGATCGTGCGATTAGTGCAGGTAGATAGATAATGATGGTGCGGCCGTTCCACACGCTGAAGCCTATTTGATTAGATTTATTTCAGCTAACTGTTTCAATATCCTTTCAGTAATATAGGTACCCAAACTCAACCAAAAATTATGTTGTCTTAAGAATAGCCGAGCGTAATTAGCGATGTCGTTGTTTATATGGCGTTTCCGTGGCTCCTCTATTACAAGCCCCCAGTTCCCAGCTTCTAATCCGAGAATTTTTAATTTATTATTAGACTAGCGGTCCCGTCCGGCTTCACCCGGGTGCTAAGAATTTATGATTTGTTACCCCCCGCGAGAAATTCTACCCCTGCGAAGCGAAGTCGCCTGTCGTTGTTCTGGTTCGCGTATACAATTTATAATATTAGTATAGTATAGCCAATTTGGCTTAATAAAGAATTGCGTGCACTAATGAGACGTAGAGACAACGCATGGCTAAAATTTAAAAAAACTAAAAATAAATCTGACTGGGAATTTTATCGTAAATTTCGAAACTATGTCACCAAAAATATTAGACTTGCGAAGCAGAACATAATTGAGGACCGTATAAATAATAATGCAAATAATCCAATTAAATTATGGAAACAGTTAAGTAGCCTAAATATTCATAATAAAAAGCAGTCTGAATCACCTCATTTTGAATTTAATGACGCTAATGCATTAAATGATTTCTTTTTAAATAATTATTCCGGTGTCTATTCAAATGATACGTCTAATGAAGTAAATCGTTTGCTATCAAATTATCCTGTGGTGTCTGAAACTTTCAATTTTCACTGTGTTTCTGAATTTGAAATATACGAAATATTACTTTCAATTAAAACAAAGTGCCGCGGTGTGGACTTTTTGAATGTTGAAGAGATAATGTTGTGTCTTCCGTTTTGTCTCAAGTCATTAACAGATTTAATTAACTTTTCTTTAATTTCTGGAACAGTGCCGTCTCTTTGGAAAAGCGCTTTGATAACTCCTGTTCCCAAGCAAAATAATCCCTCTGGGTTTCAAGATTTATGTCCTGTGAGTATTCTACCTATACTTTCGAAAGTTTTGGAAAGAGTTGTCGCTAAGCAAGTTGGAAAATTTATGAATGCTAACTCTATTCTCTACAAATTTCAATCTGGTTTCAGAGAACATTACAGTACTAACTCTACACTGTTAGCAGTAACAAATTCACTTAAAATAAATATAGACGAAAATCGTGTTAATATGTTGGTGCTGCTTGATTTTTCTAAGGCGTTTGATCGTTTAAGCCACAAGTTATTGTTAGCCAAATTACACTCTTATGGCTTTTCTCATTCAGCAGTACAGTGGTTCTGTAACTATTTAAGTGGTCGTAATCAACAAACTAAAATAATAGTGAATGGTGTCAATAGAGTATCACAGTTAGTCAATATACCTTCGGGAGTTCCCCAAGGTAGCATTTTAGGTCCTATTCTCTTCAATTTATATTCAGCAGATTTACATAATGCAGTTCAATTTTGCCAGGTTTTTCAATATGCTGACGACACCCAACTATTAATTTCGTTTGAAATGGCCGAAGCTCAATCTGCTGTGACTAAACTTAATGAAGACATAAAGTCTATTGAACAATGGGCGCTTGTCAATAACTTTCAATTAAACGCAAAAAAAACTATTGTTTTACCTGTTGCCTCTAAACGAAAAATTGATATCTTACAGGAACGGCTATCTGTTAACTCTATTAACATAAAGGTATGTGATTTACCAATTCCTTTTTCGACACAGGCAAGAAATTTGGGCGTTGTCTTCGATTGCTCACTTTCTTGGGAACATCATGTGTCAATGTTATGTCAAAAAACATATTTCAAGCTTAAGTCCTTATTTCGGTTTAAATATTCCTTGTGTAGATCTGTTAAACTGAATCTTGTGATTTCATTGATTATGTTCATGTTAAATTATTGTGATTGTGTCTACGATGGTCTAAATCAAACACTCAGTGGAAAACTTCAACGTTTACAAAACTGTTGCGTAAGGTTTATTTGTAACTCAAAACGCTCTGAACGCATTCATCCATATTTAAAAGAATTGAAGCTCTTAGATCTTAAGGATTCCAGACATGTCCATCTTTTAAGTCTGATTCACGACATTTATTATGGTAACAACTCCAATTACTTAAGTGAATTATTAATACCTTTGTCTAGTTTCCACTCTTATGATACCAAAAATAATACAGAGCTTTACATCCCTAAGAGCAAAACCTCTGTCGGCGCAACGAGTTTTTCAGTTGTTGGACCAAAATTATGGAACAATATCGATCATAACGTTAGACATTTAAAAAGTCACAAATTATTTATGAGAACCATTAAAGAACAGATTCTTGTCAATTATTAACATTTTTCCATGGTTGTTTTTTTTTCTGTTTTTATTTGTTATTTTGTTATTTTTAAGTTTATTGTTAAGTTTATACTACTTTTTTATCCTTACCTGTTACTATTTTAATTATTGTTATTTTATATGTCTGTACTAATATTTTGATGGGGCAGAGTAGAAATCAGCTTTGGCTGCACTCTGTTCCCAAATAAAGAATTTATTATTATTATTATTATTATATTAGTATAGATAGTCAAAAAATCCTACAACCCCGTTTTACCACCTTTGAGGCTGAATTTAAAAAAAATTGAAAAGCCTATAACCTTTCTCAATAAACGGGCTATCTATCAAAAAAAATTTTTTCAAATCGGACTGGTAGTTGCTGAGATTAGCGCGTACGAACGAACAAACAAACTCTACAGCTTTATAATATTAGTACAGATAAATTTAAAATGTGAAGTGATGCTACAATAACCCTACTATAGCTGTTGGTAGCCTTAAGCATAGACAGAATAAACTGTGTATTTTTCAAAATATTTTATTGGGATACTTTATCAGGTGAACATATAGGGTACATATTTCTAATCGGACGACCCTCGAGTTTGTGTCAAAATCGATATTAACGTGGGTGAGGTTAAAAAAAATCATATGTCCCTCACCCACCTAAGCGCACGGTCGAAGTTATACTTCATACCTTTACATTTTTGATTTTCTCCTCAGCATTTTTAAAATTATTAAATAATTAGGTGGGTAAATAAAATCCATGGATATCATAACATCTATACATAATTATCCAAAGCCTGCTCACAATATTACACTGTTTTGAAACATCAAAAATTTGATTTTTAAAATTATAATATCTATAAGAAAACAAATTTTCCCTGGGATGAGACCTACCTAGGTCAATTTTGCCCCCCAAAACCTCTATTCAGCAAATTTCATTCAAATCGTTATCCCTGTCAGCGTTACATTATTTTTTGTGTCGGTAATTTTTTAGTCAAGATTATTCCAATTCACTACCCTCGCTAAATTGAATTGAACTGTGGATTATAGACGCTCGACAACAGAGGTCATTAGCGTCTGAATACCCTCGCTAAATAAGTATAACTTCAAAAATACTAAATAGAAAATATGAACTACTAGGCCTAACTAACTCCGGCAAATGGCGTTAAAAATGACCGTATAACATTAGCCGATATCGATGCGACGGTGGCGTGGTCTCACGAGTGTACAGTATACGAGAACGACGACGCACGGCTGTCCTACAGACCGACAGACGTGAAGCCCCGATGTGATTTCGCGTTGATAAATGACCAGCCGTAATTCATCACCGCGCGCGCTGCCTAGACATTGATCCGCGTTTATATTTGATGTGCGTGTGTGTGTGTGTTGGTCTTCTCTCTGCGCCACCCTACCTCTATCACATCCTTCCCTTGCTGCTGCGGCCTTGAACACCCCCACACCCTTATATCACAACGATGCCAAAAGCATGCATTCATATAATACGACGATTTTATACAGTAGCGACTCTTACGCAAATATTTTAGTCAAAAACATGAAAATATTTAGACAAGCCATCATAAGTTAATAATATATTTTAATTTAATAAGACACAGCGTTTCATTTAACCACTGTTTTTTACGCAACAATGAGGCTGCTTATGACCACACGACAGAAGTGAAAACTTCAGATTTTCTAATTTTAAAACATATATATAATATTTTAATCACACAGTTTAATCATAAATATATTAAAATCGGCCTATACAATTAAATTTAATGAATAAAAAACCTTAACAAGTTAACGATAATATTAAGTTTTAGTGTCATCTGTTAGCGAACTTGTGAACTACAAAATATATGTTTTAGTGTAATCTGTAAGCGCACTTGTGAACTACAAATGACTTTTTACTCGCATTAAGTTTTTAGTGTCATCTATTAGCACACTTATGAACTACACACTATTACTAGCATATTGCAAATACGTGTTCGTATTTGAGTCGAGTAGCCCCGATTGTCACCGTCGGGTGCGTTTCACAACAATGTTATTAACAGCCCAGGCAAAGCGCGCCTAAAGGTACGTGCAGTACGCAGCTGGGATTCTAAATGGTAGCATGTATGGTAGATGGTGGCTGAAATTATAAGCGCTTATAGGTTTGCACAACGAAGCTTTGATACTAGCATTGATACAAGCTTAATTCGCGTTTGAAATGTCAGATAGCGAAGACGAATATTTGTGTTCTTCTGCTACAAAGTGGTATATTTTAAATACAAATTTGGGTAGGAGCTATCATGTCCACCCTATTAATAGAAAACGATCTAAACATGGCGAATTTCATCATTTATACCAAGAATTAAAATTTCACCCAAACCGGTTTTTTGAATATTTACGTATGGAACCTAACACTTTTAAATATACGTCTTAGAAAAAACTCAAAACAAATTAAATAAAAACTGGCAAAATTTCACTTATTAAACTAGTCACATCCAATGCGAAACTTGTATAACAGCCATTTGACAGTTATCACACGTTGATTGTAGTAGTCAGCGCGCTGAAAGAATGGTGAGATACATTCTTGAATCTAGCAGCTCTTGTAACAGCGCTTATACCTGCTACACTCACTGCTTCGTTGTGTACGCTCCCATATATAACAATGCATTAATTTAAGCAAGCCCTGCTATATGATCTATGCTACCATCTAGAATCCCAGCTGCGTACTGCACACACCTTAAGGAAGTTTTCACTTCAAAAATAATAAATGACTGCTTCCTATTACAAATAATTACCAGAAACACAACGGCGTTTATTTAATTTTAATTCGTTAAGAAATTATTTGCGAAGATACAAATTTTTAAACTTTAATAGCTACTTACGTCATAACACCCGCGAGGCGGGTTTTATGATCTTTACAACCAGACCGCCTAAGACCGATTGCAGCGTTGCTATCAATCAACTATCTAAATGGGGCATATCCCTATATTATTAAACGAGCAAATCTTGTATATATGTACCTATATAAATATTTTCTCGAAAACGGCCCTAACGATTTGGATGAAATTTACTGAAAAGGGGTTTTGGGGGGCAAAAAATCGATCTAGCTAGGTCTCATCCCTGGAAAAATTCGTTTTCTTATCGATTTTATCATTTTAAAAAACTGTTTTTTTAACGTTATAAAACAGTGTCGTATGGTGAGTGGGCTTTGGAAAAAACAAACTATTTTCATTATTTATGTCAAATGACTCTGACAGTCAATCTTTAACTTATTAAAATAATCAGTAACTATTTGAAAATATGTAGGTACATACGTTATGTAGTATGACGTATAATAATATTATCTACTTATAGGTATGTAATTTTTTTTCTTAAAAGCGACTAACGATTAAGTACTATTTTTTTTGAACTCATCCGAGCAAAGCTCGGTCATCCAGATATTATTAAATATACGAGTACAATGTGTAAAAAGTTATATATAATTACAATTCTATCTAAAATCAGATAAAAGACATTTTTTAAATTTCTGTTTTTACGCTTGTGCAAATTCTTGTACGCTTGTAAAGTTCAGCAAAATCTGAAGCGCTATATTACTGCGCCAAAAAGTAAAACTATGCATACGAAAAACGCTAGATTGATTTGAAAATAAAATAAACATTTTTTAGGATCTAAAAGAATGAATGAATTGTAAATTATAGACGCTCGACTGGGATCTAAAAGACCTGTAAACACAAAGCTGTAAAAAAATTTGATTTTTAGGTTGGAATTATTTCTTTTTTTAAAAATATGATTATTAGCACAAAAAATAACTAGTTTTCAGATTGAATTTAATTTATCGTAAATTATAGACGCGTCGACAACTTAGGTCATTAGTGTCTTGATTACATTAAATAAGAATTCACTTAAAACTAAATGACATCACAAAACATCCATGAGCGGAGGCGGGATTCGAACCCATGACAGTCTAATCCAGAAGCCGTGGCGCTAACCACTGGACCACACTGTCCTCTTTTCAGATTGAGATTCGTAATACTCTTTACCCTAGTTATTTTAACAATACAAAACTCATTTTGCAATACGAAAGAAAATGCAGTACCTAATATTATTATTGTTGTTTAAAAAAAATAATAATTGAATTATTGAAACGCCTCTGATTAACCTCTGCCTATTGCAAGAGAGTCTGATCCGCTAATGGAGTGGAAAATTCAGCACTGCTGTTGCCAGATACGAGACCAAAAACGCATGCTCTCACTTTTTATAAGTGTAAGTTACAGTCTGAAGTTAGGGCAACATGTAGAGGGCGCCCCCTTGTAACCAATACCACCAGAGATACAAACGTCACACACACTTACAAACCTGGTCTAGGACTATTTATGGGAAGAAATTGAATTATTTTTTTTAATGATCATCATTTAGATATTTTTTATTATAATCAAGCAACAAGAAAACTTTTTGAAAAATGAAATTAATATACCAAAAAATCCATTTCTGTCCGTAGGAAATTTTGTGACACAAACATTTCTATACCAATTTTCACATATTTGATTTCACCTTTAATTACTGATTCCTTTTCCAAATTTTTTTAAATACATTTTATTTCTCACTTTTCTGTATTATTTTCTACATCCATGTATTACACTGAAAAACATTCGTGACCTCAACCTTTCCGGATGTACTTCGAGAAACTGAAAAATGGGTGTGTGCTTATAAGCACACGACAGAAGTGAAAACTTCAGATTTTCTAATTTTAATTTTAAAATATATATAGGTATATAATTTTTTTATCACACAGTTTATTCATAAATATATTAAAATCGACCTATACAATTAAATTTATCTGTTAGCGCACTTGTGAACTACAAAATATATGTTTTAGTGTCATCTGTTAGCGCACTTGTGAACTACAAATGACTTTTTACTCGTATTAAGTTTTAGTGTCATCTATTAGCACACTTATGAACTACACATTATTACCATCATATTGCAAATACGTGTTCGTGTTTGAGCAGAGTAGCCCCGATTGTCACCGTCGGGTGTGTTTCACATCACTGTTGTTAACACCCTAGGCAAAGCGCGCGTAAGGAAGTTTTCACTTCAAAAAAATAATCGTCAAACTGACCCAATAGTTCCCGAGAGATAATGCTTCAAAATTGGTTTTGTTTGCTTTCTTGTAAAAATATTCGAACTTATTCACAACAGGGCAACCGTAGAAACATTCCTCTACAAAACAACAACTTTAATCGAAATAGATGCATCCGTTCAAAAACTATGCGCGAATTTTAGGCTCATAAAAAGTTAAGCTCCATTTTTTTTGAAGTCGGATCTCTTTAAGGGATTTAATTTAGACAGAAAATAGTTTAAAATCAAACAAAAGACACGTCTACCCGTGGAGTGTATTTCTCGTGGTTGGTAGTGCAATGGGGGATTGTTTTTTATAGGTTAAAGTTGTTGGTACATGTGTTAAATGGAGGCCACTATAATATGTAATTTCATTTAATCATTAGTTAGGTTACTTAGGTATAATAGATTGCATAATATACCGTGTTAGTCAATATTCACAAAAGCGCCTGTAACCTAATTGTTTTTGACACTTTGCACTTTTTGTAGATACAATTAGATTGATAATTAATATTAAACCAAATTTTTTTGCCATACCCACTACAAAATAGCTACTTTCCATGCATATATACTGGCCTGTATTTGGTCATTTAACAGGCAGACGGGCCCCGAAAGTGTTTTCAAAATACTGTTACAAAACTGTTTTCTGAGTTGGCGGAATAAATATTTATTTACAATAATTAAAAACACAATAATAATGAATGCAACAACGAAAATTCAGTTCTAACAATCAACACAAGTAAACAATAACTAAACAGTAATTCTTAAACAAAGCAAAACAAAACAATAAACAGCATTTAACTAATAACTCGTAATTATTACCACTACACTAGTATTTATTTTATCAATCTATTTATTTATATCACGGCACTATTTATATCACTTATCCACCGTAGGCTTAAATTCGTGACTCACCGTTGACTGATTTCTTCACTCACTCGCACTGGCTGTTTATATATGCTGCGTGGTCTAAGCCTAGTACGTTCTCGCTTTCTCTAGAACTTTCGCGCAGGTACAAGTTGTTATAGTAAGCAGACCCCGTTTCTCAGAACTCTTGCCTGCCATTTATATACAGGGTGATCCGTAACAATACACAACTTGTGCGGTAAGTAAACGGTTGCCATAGTAACTTATGTTTATTCGCTCTATCCGCCTGCTATTACATACTCACGTCCTACTATAAATGTGAAGTTGGCGACGCAAAATAACTGTCAAATTTTTTTTTTGAAAATACTGAAAATGAAGTGAAAAATAGCAATTTTATAGTGGGTATGGTAAAAAGTACCATATGTATATATATATCTTGCGTATAATGATATTATGACTCGTGTTAATGTTAAAACTCGCTGGCGCTCGTAAAAACTGTAAATTGTGTTTTTAAAGACCACCAACAGCTAAGGTTATTGAGGCCTAGCATCAATTCATATTTTCAATTCATTATTTTTTTTTTAATAATAAATTGAAAATCCAATTGACACTTTTACCAGTTCTCGGGCTAGAACCCGGGAACTGGGGACTTGTAATAGAGGAACCATAGCAAACGGCATGTAAACAACAGCATTGCTAAACGCTCGATCATTCTCAAGCCCCGCTAGCGCTCGTTTTAAAATACTGTGATTACTCCTCAGTAATACCTATACCTCATTATGACACTAGATACAAAATCTACTATTTTTAACCGACTTCAAAAAAAGGAGGTGGTTCTCAATTCGGTTGTATTTTTTTTTTTATGTTTGTTACCTCAGAACTCCGTCATTTATAAACCGATTTTGAAATTTTTTTTTTATTTGAAGGGATATACTTTCAGATTAGTCCCATAGAAATTTCATCAAAATCGGTTCAGTAGTTCGGCTGATTTTAATTAAAGTTAGTAACGGCATGTGATTCCTTAAGGTAAATGTCACTTTTTGACACATTAGACAGCGTAAGAAAGTCGGTTTAATAAAAGTGAGTAACGGCGTGTGATTCCTTTAAGGTAAATGTCACTTTTGGACACTAAAAAGTAAAAAATAAAAAACTTTTTAACAAAAAAAAAAAACCTCCATCAAAAGGCCACTAAAAAGAGGAAAATAATGAAATTTTGAGGTCTGCGCCAATTTAACAAATATGAAGTTGAAAAAGAAGATATTAATCACTATACTATACTTTTTAACCGACTTCATATTTTATTAAATTGGCGCAACCTCAAAATTTCATTATTTTCCTTCTTTTAGTGGCTTTTTGAAGGAGGTTTTTTTTTGTTAAAAAGTTTTTTTCTGCTTTGTAAACGTACATAGAAAATAGTATAACGGCATCGCTACACGCTCGGCTACTAATTAATATGTTTTTTCAAGATCAGTAAATATATTAAAACGAGATAATGTGATTAGTTAAAATGTCACCTCAAGTCAGGAAATTGCGCTGTTTGTTTAAACGGTAAATCTGTTCTTCGCATTTACCGGTCGATTAAAAAAATTGTAGGTTAATATTAGTAGGTAAATTGTTCAATTAAATGTACTCGGCGCATGTCCATAATAATCTAGTATGTCGTCTCAAGTGTCACGCATATGTGTGTATTACACTCACTGTCAAAAATTCGGACCGTATCGTTTCTAACATAATAGACCGAGAGCTAGTGACAATTTTTTGGTGTTATTTATTCAAGGCCTTATTTTTGTGAAGATGTTGAGGGAGGCATATTAAAGTGCCCTGAGTAAGGGATTTTGCTAGATAGAGGTATGGGAGGGATACAGACCGTCCCCAACATATTGTAACAAAAAAAATTGGTCACAATTATTATGGCTTCAAGGCTGAAATTGTTTGTATAGCTTGTCGGTGACCCAACCGACAAGCTACGCAGCGACACAAAGTACCCCTTGGTTTGTGTCCTAATTATTTTCTAGTTTTTGGAACAGCTGATGATTTAAAATAAAACCGTTTAACTTAAAAGTTTGTTTACCGTTTTTTTTGATAAAGAGTGTATACACAACTAAATCACTATACCGACATCAATTTACACAAAACAGGAGCCCAGCAACAAACAAAAAATGACAACACTTTTCTGGGACATTACACACGTACAAAACATATTTTATGTCTCGAGCCGAACAAAAACTGGTCATTGCACAATTTGTCAGCTTCATTTTAGCTCAAGAAGCTTATTAATATCGTCCCTCGCGAACATTGCTCGTCTCTACCGGCGTTTCTGTAAGGCGATTCTTCTGACCGACTGTAAAATAAGAACGACATATTTCATTTTGTCGCCCTGATAAATTCTTATGTTTTTACTCCCGGTTTTTGTGGTCTTAATACCGAAGATGATATCTAAGATATTGGTTAGGTCACCGACATTATTTCCATTCTTTTTTATTAAACTTTTATATATAAATATATGTGTTCTTTAATACAATGTCAAAAACTGTTCGTTAGCAATTAAAAAAACGTATTATTTAATAATTCAACACCAATTAACGTTTGGGCTTGAGAATGGCCGAGCGTGTAACAATGCTGTTGTTTACATGGCGTTGCTATGGTTCCTCTATTACAAGTTCCCAGTTCCCGGGTTCTAACCCGAGAGCTGATAAAAGTGTCAATTGTATTTTCAATTTATTATTAAAAAAAAAAAATGAATTGAAAATATGAATTGGTGCTAGGCCCAAATAACCTTAGCTGTTGGCGGTCTTTAAAACACAGTTCAATTTAACCAATTAACGTTTTTCAAACAAATTATTATTCACAACAATTTTGAAAGTTCGCATACCTTACAGAACAATTAAGCAATATTACCAAACTAACTTCCAATGATACTTTATAGTCATGTCAAATTCCGCTTGATGTCGCTAGTACTACTCAATTCACCATTTTCGCTCACTGCTAATCCCCCATGAGGAAGATCGTGACAATTCTAGATAAAGACCCAGCGTATAAGGTATATACAGGGTGATTCCATAGTTGACGTTATCCTTTTACCAGCGAATAGGGCTTCAACAAATAAGATTTTTTTTCCTTTGGCGCTTTTTCGAAATATCAACATCAACGGAGAGGGTGTCAAAGTTTTATTTAAAAAATTAAAATTTATTAATAACTGCCAAACCACTTGAGATATTTAAGAAAAATTTTGTAAAAAAATAAAATACATATGTCTGTATTCAAAACTTAATTTTAGGTGCCCATTAAAACGGTTTTTATTTTTTTACTCGAAAACAAGGATTTCAATAATAATTTTTATTTTTAGAAAAATCAGTTTTTTTTCTACGCGCGCCACTGGTCAACCTAAAAATATTTTATTTATTGAAGAACTTCCCTTCCACGTAGCTATTGACACCTACAAAATTTTTCTTAAATATCTCAAGTGGTTTGGCAGTTATTAATAAATTTTAATTTTTTAAATAAAACTTTGACACCCTGTATCTCCGTTGATGTTGATATTTCGAAAAAGCGCCAAAAGAAAAAAAATCTTATTTGTTGAAGCCCTATTCGCTGGTGAAAGGTTAACGTCAACTTTGGAATCAGCCTGTATATATAAGGTATATATATCTGCAAAATAATAATAAAATCTGACAAGTGGTTTTTGCGTGATGCGCTAACAATTATAATATCAATATGTATCTAAGTATAGATAATTACTTATAGTTATTACATATAAATGAATGCATTAGTATATGAAACACCCATTTGACAATGACGTAACATAATCCTGTAATCAGGAAAAATTCATTTTTCAAACCTGTGTCACCGCAGGGATTCTAACCCTAAACTTTCCACTGTCGCGGCGGACTGAGTTGACAATTACTCACACAATGACACATTTTCAAACAACCAACTCCTTCCCTTTAAAGCATTCAGCCACTAGTTATTATATTATTAAGTATACCTAATTTGAGAACGGTGAAAAGTTCAAAGCTAGCGTTTCCTGTAAGAAAAGACATCCTAGTTTGAGGATTCTGCATAGCTAAAGTAACCTAGTGACCCAAATAATAAACAATATGCTCAACATTGAGGGAGAAACATGCCAAGGGGAAAGTTACATAAATTAAATTACTGTATAGGTACTATTAGAATAGAGAATCCCTTACTAAAAAAATTCGACTGATGACCAGTCCTATACTTCCCACCTAGTAAATATTTGCAAAAAATAAACACTTTTTTTTTTTATTCTTTGACTTGGCCCAAATAACCTTAGCTGTTGGTGGTCTTTAAAACACAATTTAATTTCTATTCTTTGAGAAAAGCATGGCCCTCTTTTTTGTTTGGTGATCTACTGATGGCTAACATAATATAACAAAAATCATGGTTACCTTGATTTACGTACAATTTTTATTTTTTTTAGTAAAATATTTTTTTTCTCGAAAACTATACATTTTAGAGAAAAAAAATATTTACGTTTTTTTCATATTATAACATCTAGAATTCATTTATATTTTTTTTTACCTATGTTAATACGTGACATTGAGGACGTTTTTTTGAATATCTCAGGATCCACTGAACCGATTTGACTCAAAATCTAATCAGATCTAAGTTAAAGGCTGATAAACACAATAGAACAATCGGCATGCCCGTATGTTGTTCCGTTCTTAAGATATCGAAGGCGAAAAATTGACCACATACACACACACATACACACACACACACACACACACACACACACACACATACAGACATCAGTCAGAAAATGATCTTAAACGATTGCTAGGGTCTCAAAACGTGAAAATCTGTTAAAATCTCGAAATGTTTTTTTCGGACTAAATCCATTACTTCCCTACCATAGTAGAGGTGGGAAGTAAAAATATTATATTTGACAGATTTAGATGGATCTTTCGAATAAATATACAAATAACTAGCTGGCCGCCCGGCTTTAGCCGAATATCAATCGGATTGAATAGCCCATAAAAAAACTTGGAAGTTTCAGTGAAATCGGTCCAGTAGTTTCGGAGATTAGCGTCTGTATATACAATCTTATCTCTTTATGTAAGAGTATAGAATACAGGGTGTTCCATTTGGAAGTTTATCTACATACGATTTATATATTTAAGACGCAACATAGGCGGGTTTAGTGTACCTGGTGTAGTTATGAAAATCATTAATGGATTAGAGAAAATCGTTTCACTTAAAAACATCCACTGACAAAAGCATACATCACTAACAATATTTTAATTTCAAAAATTGCTGTAATTTATTTTTTTTTAATTAAAATATTGATAGTGATGCATTTTTTTGTTCAGTGGACGTTGCATTTTTAGTGAAAAAATTTTCTCTAATGCATTAATGTTTTCCATAACTATAATTAAGTAAACAAAACTCGTCGAAGTTGCATCTTACGAGTCTCTACCAGAAGGTACCCCCTGCACTCTTCATCTCAAATCCTTTCCCCTCGCCTAAAAACGGTAAACGCTCTCCCGACGTTATTTTTGAATAAATACAAATTTTAACACGGACATGACTATGCCAACAGTATATGAAACACCTCTTGTAAAGAACAATGACGTAACACACGGTGACATAGGTTTGAATTAATGAATTTTTCCTGATTACTGCAGCATTGTGTTACGTCATTGTTCTTTACAACAGGTGTTTCATATACTGTTTGCAGTCATTATGCATTCATTTAGTTATTTTTAAATTTAAATGGTTCAGGTAAACGCCAAATGAAGAGCCAAAACTTTTTTTCAAAAAATTCGCCTGTAGGATCTGTAGTGTGATTCTTGGTCCTTCATTTGGTGTTTATTTTATTTTTTAACTTCCCACTGGAAGTTATTGTAATGGGTCCGAAAATCGAAATCAAAAAAGAAAAAAAATTTTTATGTTTCAAGGTCACTACACTATTTTTACACTACTTTTAGAAAGATGTCTGTGTGTGTGTGTGTGTGTGTACGTACGTACGTATGTGTCCATTTCTTTCTAAAACGAAATCTCGAGAATGAAAAATGATATCGACTACGTTAGGGTGTCAATCGACGCGTTTTAACGTAAATATGATCTGAAAGAAATTTTTTCAAAATCGGTTCAGCCGTTCTTTTTTCTTAACCAAATAACCTCCAAAAAAGTAGATTTTACACAATATCTCGCGAATAAAAAATTATGTCGACTTCGTAAGGGTGTCAATCGAGGCGTGTTAACGTCATTTTGATCTGACATAAATTTTATAAAAATCGGTTCAGCCGTTTTTTTTTTTTTTTTTTTTAATTATTGATGTTTTAATGAAAATGATTACTTTTCTGTGTAATATCTAATTTAATTATTATTATTAAATATTTATCAAACTGGGAAGTTCGTCGTGTGGACCTCAAGGGTCGCACTTTAGTCCTAATAAACGACCCACCTCACGGCTTGTTTTATTTATTTATTTATTCCTTCTAAAGTGTTACATAACTTGAGCTTTAAGAACGCAGCGTCGGGAGAGCGGTAACCGTTTTTAGGCGAGGAGAAAGGATTAAGAGATGAAGAGTGCAGGGGGTAACTTCCGGTAGAGAATACTCTTAATTGAAATTCACTCGCAGAACCTAAATCCACCTTTAAAATGGCCGCGTTGATATACTGCAATAAACAATGGTACCTATATGTATGCGGTCTTGACCTGTGAACATAACACGGGAGACGGCAGGACAGGACGTGGACAGTGGGCAGGGAATGAGTGAGTGTAATCAAGTGCAACCACTCGCCATGGGAGATGTCACATCCATTGCACGAGGTGTGACAGGCCGACGAATAACTCGCCGAACGCGTGTGAACGTCGTGTGTAGGACATCGGAGCCGTGTGGGGTCTCGCCTGCAACACCACGTCCTACCATGATGCAAAATACTTAATGATAAATTAAAATCAGAACCCTCCTGTTTTCGTTGTTTGCAGAAATGACGATCAAAAAACGGATACTCAAATATTTATACAATTAGCTTTTCGAACCAGCTTCGTCTAGGTAGATTTCGGTTTTGGCAGTGAAATAATCAAAAGCAATGAAATTCTCATATATCATTTTTTATTGTATCTCTTGTAGTTTTAGACCGAGAGCTAGTGACAATTTTTTGGTGTTATTTATTCAAGGCCTTATTTTTGTGAAGATGTTGAGGAAGGCATATTAAAATGCCCTTAGTGAGGGATTTTGCTAGATAGTGGTATGGGAGGGGTGCAGACCGCTCCCAACATGTAACAAAAAATGGTCACAATTATTATTGCTTCAAGGCTAAAATTGTTTGTATAGCTTGTCGGTGACTCAATAATGCCATTATAATATTTGTAGATTGATTGGTCAGTATTAAAGGGGTGGCAGATCACTCTAAACGTGTCATGTACCCGACGAAATTTATATTATTAGTTCAAGGTTCAAATTTTAATATGTTGTTACGGCGACTTTTTCAAGCATATATTTCAATTTGCAGAACAAAATGTCGGTATTAACCCCCTCTCTTAGAGGAAAACTTGCTCGCCTAGGTGTTTATATCGTTCTGCAAGGGGGTTTATACCGACATTTTGTTCTGCAAATTGAAATATATGCTTAAAACAGTCGCCGTAACAACATATTGAAATTTGAACCTTGAACTAATAATATAAATTTCGTCGGGTACATGACACGTTTAGGGTGATCTACCACCCCTTTAATACTGGCCAAACGATCAGCAAATATTATAATGGCATTATTGGGTCACCGACAAGCTACACAAACAATTTCAGCCTTGAAGCAATAACAATTGTGACCATTTTTTTGTTACATGTTGGGGGTGGTCTGTATCCCTCCCATACCGCTATCCAGCAAAATCCCTCACTCAGGGCACTTTAATATGCCTCCCTCAACATCTTCACAAAAATAAGGCCTTGAATAAATAACACTAAAAAATTGTCACTAGTTCTCGGTCTATTTAGTTTCACATTAGACTATTCCTGCATGTATAAAAACTGTAATTATATTGTAATTACAAATTATAAAGATCTTTTTGACGTGATTTAATATTATCGTAGATCTTCATATAAAATTAATAATAAATAAATAAAACACAACAATATGATTACAACCTAAGGTCAATGTTAAATCAGATATTTTGACAATGTTTTCTGCAACCCAGCATAAGCGTGCTGGTGCTAGTTTTGCACCATGGTGAATAATAAGAAATACAATGTGTGTTAATTGTCAATGCAAAATGCATTCGAAACCCGGCTGGGTTGACGACAGTGCACTCCAGTGTTATAAGGCGAGGAGGAAATGTTTATACGCGGCGTTAAACGTTGATTGATTGCGCTGACTGCAGACTTTGGCTGCACAAACTCGAAAGACCACCTGCAACAGACCTGCAAACTTCACACAAATTAACGGTTTACAATTTCCCGTCACTTTCGTACAAAATCACTCGCTTGTTAAAATGTCACCAACACCAGCTCAGTTAACAATTTAATTGCTTTGTATTCATTTGAATTGACGTTTATGTCCGCCATATTATTTTGCAATTAAATTTTAATGTTTCGAAAACCGTGCATGACATTATGGAAGGGTTCATTGGACGGCATATATTATCTCTTGAACTTAAAGATATATACAAAACGACAAAAACAATATTGTTACAAAACTGTTTTCTGAGTTGGCGGAATAAATATTTATTTACAATAATTAAAAAACACAATAATAATGAACGCAACAACGAAAAGCGAACGAAAAGTCAGTTCTAACAATCAACACAAGTAAACAATAACTAAACAGTAATTCTTAAACAAAGCAAAACAAAACAATAAATAGCACTTAACTAATAACTCGTAATTATTTCCATTACACTAGTATTTATTTTATCAATCTATTTATATCACGGCACTATTTATATCACTGATCCACCGTAGACTTGACTGCGTGACTCACCGTTGACTGATTCTCTCACTCACTCGTACTGCTGTTTATATAGACTGCGTGGCATAAGCCTAGTGTATTCTCGCTTTCTCTAGAAAGTTGTTACAGTAAGCGGACCCCGTTTCTCAGAACTCTTGCCTGTCGTTTATATACAGGGTGATCCGTAACAATATAAAATTCTATCAGTTCTGTTGCTCTATTTATTTTATTGTAGATTATAGACGCATGGACATCTCATGTCATTAGCGTCTTTCAACTACACTAAATAACGACTTTCTTAAAACTAAATAACATCACAAAACATCCATGAGCGCAGATGAGATTCGAACCCACGACAGTCTACTCTAGAGGCCGCGGTACCAAGTACGCTATCCACTAGACTACACTGCCCTCTCCCTGTTGCTCTAAATCGGGCAAATTTATTTAATCAACTTTTTTTCAAAACACATTACCTACCACCATGTTTAAATGTTATTCGAAACTACTCACTGAAATTAATATTTTCTTCCTTTTTGCGTTGTATTTAAATTATTTACTGTTTATTTTGATAACCGAAACTCTTAACTGTCACTTGACTTAATGCAAATTGTTTTTCCAAAGCCTGCTTATAATATATTGTAACAAAACCCCAGATGCTACGCCACTGTTTCCGACAGAACATTCCAGACTGAAGCGATTATCTGTTTGTTATAACACAGTAGTGGAATAGTATCGAAGATTCCGGACGTTTCTATAGACAACGAGTACGCGTGCCATATAAAGCCGCGAGTACAAGCGGTGGAGGTCAGTCATTCATCGTCGTGCAAATGAGTCATTCAGCGTCGTGTTGAGTCAGTCAATCGGTGATTTGTGAAAATAAATAGTAAATAAAATATAAAACAGTATTCTGTGAACATACCTGTTAAAATAAATATCCTTGTATTGTTAAGTGTTATAATTACCGTTTAAGTGTTTCATTGTTTAGAATTGACATTTTCGTTATTGTTATTATTGTGTTTATAATTATTATAATTAATTATTGTAAATAGACATTGTACATAAATCCTAATAAATAAATAATTTAATTCCGCCAACTTAAAAACAGTTTTGTTACAATATCATCTATTTTGTAATGTTAAAATAGATTTTTAACCCACTTATCGCAATTCTGAGACCTTCTGTATCGCGAGCCCTTTCTAATGACACAGAATCCCGTTATATGTACGAATTGAGGGCGAGCAAAGCCGCGGGTACAGCTAGTGAAGAATAAGAACAACGGCAATTCTACGCATTGTAATTCGCCCTTTTGTTTTTGTTTTTTTTTTTTTTGATAAAAATGGTAGCAGTAAAGACACAAGGCTTTATCCGCGATGACAAAGTGTCGGGCATTAATCTCGTTCAAACAAGGGCTTAAACTGCACACAAGTTATTAATACTGCTTGTACAAAAAAATCCCATTTAAAAACCACTGTGCACCGTGTTTTATCCTCTCCAAAGTCATAATACCTTACCGTATGTATAATACCGACCGCGTTTATTCATAAATAATATTATAAGATTAACTCAGTGGCGTGCGTGATTGAAAAATTATAGATACTGTTCCAAAACTGTTTTCTGAGTTGGCGGAATAAATATTTATTTACAATAATTAAAAATACATAACAATGAACGCAACAACTATATACAATAATTCGTAACAATTAACTATAGGTATACAAGGACTTTTTACATCACTGTATTTATTTCAGATTTATTTCTGTCAGTCATTTACTCAGTTACTTCAGTACTATTTATTTATATCCACTCCACTATTTATATCACTGTACTGACTACTGACTGATTGACTGATTAGTATTTATATCCACTTGACGGCACGAGTCACCGTTGACTGCCTAATATTTATATCAGACGCACTTGATTGCACTAGTCACTAATGACTGCCTAATATTTATATCAGACGCACTTGATTGCACGAGTCACTAATGACTGCCTAATCTCAGTTGAACTGATTACTTGCGTGAGTCACCGTAGACTGCTTCCCTCAACACGACACACTCGCTGGTTATATACCTGTGTTGCCTACGCTCAGTGTGTGCGCGTTCTCTCTAGCGTTCTCTAGAACATTCCTGCAGTTACGAGTTGTTCGGTATGCAGACACCGCTTCTCGATTTCTCTACCTGACGTTTGATACAGGGTGATCCGTAACAATACTTTACACCTAGGAGTATGTTTATTAGTTTATAATGATGCCACTTCGAACAATTATTACCTATTAGATTATATTATTGAAGTGAAAACTTCCTTAGGCGCGTTAGGCACTCTTTGCCTGGGTAGTGAAATAAAGTGAACCGTTCGCATTCGCAACCCGACGGTGAGATTCGCTGAATCGGGGTTACTCGGCTCAAACACGAACACGTATTAGCAGTATGCCGGTAATACTAACGTCTCGGTACTGACAGGTCACTCTCTTATAACTGAGCCCGGCTGACATACTTATAGGTATCATAAAAACGCCATGTTACACAGTTGCACCGATGGCTATGTAAGCAGCGTCTTTGCGTTGTATGCATAGGGACCTCGGTTCGAGACCTGATGGCACCGTAGAATTTTTGACGTATTTTTTTTCTAAATTCTGCTTGGTAACATGATATTTATTTATATATTTTTTAATTTTTGTTATATTATTCTTTCTTTGACAATAATAATATCATACTTTTTTTAAAACCAAGGTGGAATAAATTAAAAATATAATTTTAGTATTTTAGTAATAAATTATTTTTAGTTCATAAATGCGCTAATAGATGACACCAAAAAACCTTTTTTGATAAACACTTTGTTGTAGTTCATGATTTCGCTAATAGCTGACACTAAATAATTCGTTTAGATAATTATCGATAATTATTCATTAAATTTAATTGTATAGGCCGATTTTAATATATTTATGATTAAACTGTGTGATAAAAAAATATATATATACAGGGTGTCCTCAAAGACACTAAACACACGCCTACCACATGTTCCTGAGACCAAAATAAGCCGATTTAAGCAAACTTACCTTCTTACAAAATTGCTTAGTTTGGGCGCTATACGGCCCTGAAGTTACATTTTTGAAATCGTTTTTTTGTTATAAATTTAAAACGGCTTGTGCGATTTTGCTAAAATTTGGCATGTTGACATACTTTTATGGAACAAAAAAACCCATGTTAAAATTATGATTAATATTAATCCATAGGCGTAGAAATCAGGTTTTTTAATATTTGAACGTTTCAAACTTTCTACGCCAATGGAAGAAAAGGGGTTTAAGTATAAAATTTAGATTCAGTATCTTATTTGCTACAAAAAAGCTACTCTTAATAAGACTCGATTACTCTCATGGTTTTTGAGAAATTTGTATTTTAATAATTCGCAGTAATTTTTACAAAATGAAATATAGCTACTAAAACATGAATAGAAATAAATAAATATGTTCAAAAAATTGGTCAAAGTGTCCACCATTTTGATGCATACAAAGATTTATACGACGAAGAAAATTAAATTACTCTGTGCATAACTTCTTCATTATCTCCAGTTTTATTCTTAGATAAAAGCATGGCCATCTTATTTGTTTATTGATCAACTTACTATTATCAACGTATTATTATTGATTACCTTATTATTAAAATACAAATTTCTCAAAAACCATGAGAGTAATCGAGTCTTATTAAGAGTAGCTTTTTTGTAGCAAATAAGTTACTGAATCTAAATTTTATACTTAAACCCCCTTTCTTCCATTGGCGTAGAAATTTGAAACGTTCAAATATTAAAAAACCCGATTTCTACGACTATGGATTAATATTAATCATAATTTTAACATGGGTTTTTTTGTTCCATAAAACTATGTCAACGTGCCAAATTTTAGCAAAATCGCACAAGCCGTTTTAAATTTATAACAAAAAAACGATTTCAAAATTGTAACTTCAGGGCCGTATAGCGCCCAAACTAAGCAATTTTATAAGAAGGTAAGTTTGCTTAAATCGGCTTATTTTGGTCTCAGGAACATGTGGTAAGCGTGTGTTTAGTGTCTTTGAGGACACCCTGTATTTTAAAATTAGAAAATCTGAAGTTTTCACTTCTGTCGTGTGGTCATAAGCACACCCATTTTTATTATATTACTTAGATTATAGCAGTTAAAAATGGGTATGTCTGTATCACGGGTACAGACAGATGATGTGAATACCGTTAAATACAAATAATTGTATTCGTTGTCATGGAAAGAAATACATCCATTTTTGTTTATCTTATAAAATCAAATGTTTGTAAAATATAATAAATAATATAATTGCAGAAATTTGATTTTTTTATATTTCAAATTGTCATCCAATAGGTACCTATATTTTTTTATTATTAAAAAAAAATATTTAAAAAATAATTTTGAAAACCTTCGGGATTCGAACCTGGGATTGGGTTTTGTACCTGTCAGCAGACTCGTACTTTACCATACAGCTACACTGACTTACTATATTTGTTACCTTACAATTACATAGTTATACGCTGTGTTTTGTTTCAACCACTTCCCCTGTTTCCGTTACATCTAATATTTATAACATGCCACCCCAGGTACGAGACATTAGACGCTATTTACGTCGAAAGTTATAATTTATAATATAGACTCGTTACAACATTTGAATTTTATTTGTATTGAATTTTTCCCCGCGGTTTTTTTTCCGGACGTCACTGGTTAAAAGATGTGGACAAATTGCACTCTGTTATAATTTTGTAGCGCCTAATTTAGGAATGAGTAATAACCTTTAATTAACAATGTAGAAATAGAACTATAGCTACGCAATATTATACCATTATAGAAAGGACTTAGAAGAAGCAGGGCTACTTTAAGAATGCGATAAAATACTTATGCTAGGTTGCAGAAAGCATTGTCTTCTGATTTGACAATGACCTAAGATTGAGATCATATATAATTAGGTATTTAAGTTTAAAAAAAATTATTAATTTTTTAATTTTTTCTAATAATTTAACATAAATAATATTGAAAATCGAAAAGAAAAATTTTTTTAAAGCTATAGATAAATTACTAAAAATTAATTAAAATGTATAAAAATTTAAAAAATATCACGTGACTTCAAAACGCGCCAGGAATGTTTGTGACGTCGTTATGTTAAAATGTGTCTGCATTTCTTGGTATTTGTGTATATGTATTGCACATACTATCAAAAATAATAAATTTTTAACTTGGTAACCATGGATACAAAGACCATAGATAAAATAATGACGTCACACGCGTTCGGATTCTTTCGGCGCGTTATCGGAACTGAGTTTAAAAATTAATTTTTATTTAAATATAACTTTTTAATTAGTAAGCAAAAAAATTAAAAAAAACAGTTTTGCTATAAAACTTGTATGTGGTCCTTCCATTTAAGTAAAAAAAAATTCATTTAAAAACCCAATTACAGTTTTTATACATGCATGAACATTCTAATGTCATGCAGAACATTAGATTGTACTCACACAAAAACAAATGATTGATCTACCTAGAAAATGGTTGCTTTTCAAGCTAAATTTTGATCAAAATGCGTAGAAAAATGTGGGTTCGAAATGGAGATTGTACAAAAAAAACTATGTTAAATACATGTATACACAGTTTAAAAAAAATATCGTTTCAATAGATCGATTATTTTTCGAGCAAGATCGATTTGAAATTCGACAATGCTTTTCTTATGGAAAAATATGTGTGAGTCACAATCTAAGATCATTGTCATAACAGATTTTCTGGCAATGTTTTCTGCAACCGAGCATTAGCGTTCACCAACATTTCGAAAAATTCACTGTTTACATGTCGAGACGGTCAGTTTGAACGCAACCCTGAATTTTTTTTACACGCGCGATTCGAAATTAGAACCATTAAACCTACAGTTCAATGTGAGTATAGCTGTTCTACGGCCAGTGTTGCCAAATCGTGAAATTTTCGTGATTCGAGAAAATTCTCACTTTTTACAAGCTTTTATTTAACTTGCAATGTATGTTAGTTAGTTTGTGTGTTTGTTGGTTTGTGTGTTTGTTAGTTGGTTTTGTGTGTTTGTTTAGGTTAAATCTTGCAAGTCAATTTTGAACGACCTCCACGTATCCGATCGATTTGAAATTTTGTACAGATATGTATTCTTGATGACAATACGTGAATAAATCATTTTTAGAATTAAATTCAACCCCTAAGGGGTTCAAACGGGGATGTAGGGTTTTTTTGACTAATCAACGCCCAGGCCAAATCGCTGAAGCTAGAAATTTGAAATTTGAACAGTTGGTTCCTTTTCTGACGTAAGCATACACTAAGAAAGGATTTTTCAAAATTTAACTCTTACGGGTGTCAAAGGGGGGCTCGAAGGGGGGTAAAATTTTGAAAGACTAAAATGAACAAAATAAATATTAGAAAAAAAACTTTGTAGAGACAATCTTTTATTTAAATGCACTAAAAAGGAAAAAATAATTTTTAATAAATTAGGTTCATAATTATAAAAGCGTGGGTTGTGACTAATAAACTATAATCATAGAGTTCACGACCCGCGCTTTTATATTATGAACCTACATTATTAAAAATTATTTTTCCTTTTTAGTGCATTTAAATAAAAGCTTGTCTCTAAAAAGTTTTTTAATAATATTTTTCTCTTTAATTTGGGAACTGGAATAAATCGAATTGTCGATTTATCATACTTCCCGCCTATAATCAAATTATCAAAATTTAAGATAGTGAGTCATGCATAATTCGTAACAATGGTTAATGGAGCGGAAAGCAATTAAACAATGTAAGCATATCCCATCATAAAAACTGAGCCGCTTATATAAATAGTGAAATATAAGTGCATGACTCACTATTTTAAATTTTTGAATGTTTTTATTCATAATATGAAAAGCATATGACCTTAAATCACAGACACTCTGATTAGGCAGATAAAAAAAGATTTCCACGCAATTTTTTTACAAAAGATTTTTTTCTCGAAATCTATATTTTATAAAACAATTTTTTTATTCAGATTTTGTCATCTAGAATTCATTTATATTTATCTATTTCAATACGTGACTCCGAACATTTCTTTAAATATCTCAGGATCCACTGAACCGATTTATTTAATATGTGGAAACATACAGATTCGAATATGATGACAGCTTCATAACCCTAAAAATGTTGGCACTTTTGCATCACTTCCACGATACGCTTCCGTGACATCTCACCGTGTCGCTCTAGTATGCATTTTTGGGAAGCACGCCAGTGAAGATCTATAATCAATAGCAAATATTTTCTACATGAAAAAAAAAGTGGGTGTGCTTATAACCAGACGACAGAAGTGTATTATATTAAACTAATCTCAAAAGTTTTAGTGTCATCTACTAGCGCACTTATGAACTACAAATAACTTATTACCAACATACTACAAATACCTTTTCAATTAAGTTTTAGTGTCATCTATTAGCGCACCTATTAACTACACACAAATACATTTTCATGTTTGATCCGAGTAAACCCGATTCAGCGTCACCGACCCGAAGCGTGACGGTTCACTTTCGTTCACTACTCAGGCAAAGTGCGCCTAAGGAAGTTTTCACTTCAAAACGGGCTTGAGAATAGCCGAGCGTGTAGCAGTGCTGTTGTTTACATGGTGTTGCTATAGTTCCTCTATTACAAGTCCACAGTTCTCGGGTTCTAGCCCGAGAGCTGGTAAAAGTGTCAATTGAATTTTCAATTTATTATTAAAAAAAAAAATAATGAATTTAAAATATGAATTGGTGCTAGGCCCAAATAACCATAGCTATTGGTGGTTTTTAAAACACATTTCACTTCAAAAAGTTTGGCAACGCTGATATTACCTCTTTATTAGCCTTCATATTTACCTGTCCAGCGAGATATTTTTAAACCTGAGTAACTATTAATTAAATAGCAATTAAAATCGTACAAGAAAAAACTGTTAGAAGTTTGTCTTTAATAGCTATTTTGTGTTAGCGACTAGTGTTTCGTACGAACATAAAGTTTGGGAAATTTGTTAAGCGTATTAAAAAGAAATTAAAAATGAAAATACAGTCACATTTTGCATAATATAAACATAATACCGAAAATTTGACACTATGATTCCATGAAGCACATTATCATAATATTTCTTCGCTTATACATAGATATAAAGTCAACGATCTAATAATATTACGAGTATATAAACAGTGGTAGTCAAACTTTGGAAAAGAAATTGCTAAAATTCCTAATTATGTTAAAAATTCATTTTATAGAAGTGATTCTGTCTAGTGGTGTCGTCTAGATCTAGACTTTCTAGACTCTTGTCTTGTCTAGATTTTCAAGACAAGACTTGCAAAAGTCTTGTCTAGAAATTTTCAAGACAAGACTTGCAAAAGTCTTGTCTAGAAATTTTCAAGACAAGACAAGACTTGCTTTATCTAGATCAAGACTCTTGCCAAAACTCTAGACAATTTTCAAGAGTCTAGATAAACTAAGTAGGTAGTAGTATGTAAAGGTTTACTTTACCTACTACTACTAATCTAGACTCTTGAAAATAATCTAGAGTCTTGATATTACACAAGACAAGAGTTTGTAAATCTAGACTTAGACTTAGTGAAGTCTTGATATTTCAAGACAAGACTTAAGTGAAGTCTTGTCTAGTTCTTTCAAGACAAAACAAGACTTTGAAAGTCTTGTCCTGTCTTGTCTAGACGGCAACACTAATTCTGTCCACTCTTTTTGAAACCGTATTTTTTCTTTTAACATTTTGTCATGTCGAGGATTTGTCACTTGCTGAGCAGTCAGAAACTATTTCAGTTCCTTAGACGAAGTTTACTTGCTTTCAGCTAATATAGCCCTAGATAATTCAGTTCCAGGGAAACATTCCCAGCTAACTAAAGCTCGTCACGAGGTGAGATGAATGTCAGCAAAGGGTGGCAGCCCGTGGAGGAGGAAACGACATGACATGAACTACAATATCTACTGTAGTGTCTATACAAGGTGTCAGGGAAATACTTTCGTGAAATTTTTGGCAACGTTGAGGCGTTGAAAAAAAAAATTAAAAACATAAATTATTAAAATTGTTCACAACATTTTTTTAAGGTGCCTACATTCTGTAAACTTAAGAAACTCGAGAAACTTAAGACATTGTCAAGGTGCTAAAAATAAAACGAAAAACATCTATATTTTTTTTTAACTTACCGTTTTAGAGTTACAGTCTGCATGGTAAATGTGGACTCTATACCCTAATGCAGTTGATTTGGGCCAGTTGGGAAACTTATGCAATTTCAAATTTTGTGGATTTCCTTCTCCTCAGGTTTTATTAACTTTTTTGACTGATTATCATAGTTTTCAACCTCAAGAAGCGATTACAATAGTTTGTAAAGCTTCTATTGCAAATCGGTTTTGAGAAAATTGGGTTGAAGGGAAAAATTTGAAAAATTACAAAATAATAGTGTTTCCAATTTTTTTTTAACTGTAGTAATTAATCTTAAATTAATATCCAACTTTTCTTTCTCAGAACCTATTCGTGTTTCCTGCAGAAGCATGCATTAATCTCGTTTAAATATTGTACCAAAAACCTGCAAGAAAACGAAATTACATTATTATTTTATACTATCTGCCCGGTGTGCTATGAATTTAATGCCTTTTGCCAGTTAAAAATACAATAATCTGTTTTCTAAAATACGCGAAGTACATAATGTGAATAGCGTGGTTGCATGGCTTGAATGCTCTCCATCGGGAGCAGTTTTCCGGGATAAAAAGTAGCCTATGTCCTTTGTCAGGTTTCAAAGAATATCTTTGCCACTTTTTGTCGAAATCGGTTCAATTGTTAAGCCATAAAGAGGTAACAAACAGACAGACACACTTTTGCATTCATAATATTGGTTTGGATAATTATAGTTTTATTTTAATTACAATATAATATCAAATTTAAGAGTACAGCGAAACTGTTAAATTGAGAAATAATATTCATTACAATAACTTAAAGGATTTTCTTCTCTTTGCGTAAAAGTTGAAGTTTCTCAAATGTATTTTCCGAGGTATTTTCCGAACATTCTGTACACAGCATAAACTCTGAGCGAGCTGAACCCTGGAATTACAACTGGCCAACAACAATTAATGCCCCCTTTTCTTATATATGTCTTGTCAGAGTTGTTCTCCGCTGTCACATTGCTCTCTTCCCGCAGCTCCTTTAACACACGTTGTAACACAGGATTAGTCTAAGGTCCTTCATCTTCACAGAAAACTTCGGAAAAATTGTCAATAAACCTAAATCACTTTAAATAAGAAATTTGTGTAACTTTTTACTTCCCACCCTACTATGGTAGAGAAGTAATGGATTTAGTCCGAAAAAAATATTTCGAGATTTTAACAGATCTTCACGTTTTGAGACCCTAGCAATCTTTTAAGATCATTTTCTGACTGATGTATGTCTGTATGTGTGCAGTGTGTGTGTGTATGTGATCAATTTTTCGCCTTCGATATCGTAAAAACGGAACAACATACGGCCATGCCGATTGTTCTGTTGTGTTTATCAGCCTTTAACTTAGATCTGATTAGATTTTGAGTCAAATCGGTTCAGTGGATCCTGAGATATTAAAAAAAAACGTTCTCAATGTCACGTATTAGCATAGGTAAAAAAAATATAAATGAATTCTAGATGTTATAATATGAAAAAAATGTAAATATTTTATTTCTCTAAAATGTAGTTTTCGAGAAAAAAAAATATTTTATTAAAAAAAGAAAGTTGTACGTAAATCAAGGTAACCATGATTTTTACTAGCCATCAGTAGATCCCCAAAAAAAAGAGGGCCATGCTTTTTTTTCAAAGAATAAAAAAGAGTGTTTATTTTTTGCAAATATTTACTAGTTGGGAAGTATAGGACTGGTCATCACTCGAATTTTTGATAACCGTAAATGTTAGTTTACCTGTGTGTTAAACATGCTGTACCTTATGCGTCATTACATACGGCTGAAGTTATAACTTATAGATACTTCTTACATCAAATTAGTTGTTTTTTAAGCATATATTTCAATTTGCAGAACAAAATGTCGCTATTTACTCCCTTGCAGAACGATATAAACACCTAGGCGACCAAGTTTCCCTCTAAGAGAAGGGGTTAATACCGACATATTGTTCTGCAAATTGAAATATTTGCTTAAAACAGTCACCGTAACAACATATTAAAATTTGAACCTTGAACTAATAATATAAATTTCGTCGGGTACATGACACGTTTAGGGTGATCTTCCACCCCTTTAATACCGACCAATCGATCTGAAAATATTATAATGACATTATTGGGTCACCGACAAGCTGTACAAACAATTTCAGCCTTGAAGCAATAATAATTGTAATCATTTTTTATGTTACATGTTGGGGGGCGGTCTGCATCCCTCCCATACCGCTATCTAGCAAAATTCCTTACTCCAGGGCACTTTAATATGCCAACATCTTCACAAAAATAAGGCCTTGAATAAATAACACCAAAAAATTGTCACTATAGCTCTCGGTCTATAATGCTATAAGCGATATTTTGAAATGTCCTGTAGATATGCCGGTGTATTAGTGATCTCCCGCTAGAGCGGACATCACGTTTGTGTCTGAGAATCATTTTATGTGGCATCGCACGACTGAACATTCCATGGCGACTGAGGAATGCTAAACTCCATGCAACCATAAACTTGCACTAATTGTCAGCTAATTTTAAAATCAGATTTATTAAATCAACATATAATTACACGCACATTTTAAACCACAATCGCCAATAAATATTGTTTATAATTAATCAAGATCATCATTTTCTTTTTGACTCCATCTTTAAAAGCAAAGGTCTGACACAAATTACTTTCGGCTTATTTTATTAACAGACTTCAAAAAAAAATATGTTAAAAACTTTCAAGTTAAACGGTTTTATAAATGTACTAAAAAGAAAAAAATAATATAAATAATAGTTTTATACGGCTGAAATGCAATTGAAAAATTTATTTTCGTTGGAGAGCAGCCAATTATATAATTGTTTCGAAACATATTGGAAAAAATCATTTTACCAACCGGTCACAGTCAGGATTCTAACCTGAATCTTTCCACTTTCGCGGCGGAATGAGCTAACAATACTCAAATAAGGAGAATGTTAATTAAGCAATCTTGTCACGGTTGAGTATTGTAAGCTCATTCCGCTGCGAAAGTGGAAAGGTTCAGGTTAGAATCCTGACTGTGACCACTGGTTTAGAAAAAAATAATATTTAATTTAGGTTCATAAGTATAAAAGCGTGGGTTGTGACTGTAATAAATTATCCTAAAGTTTACGACCCACGCGTTTATACTTATGAACCTAAATTAAATATTATTTTTTTTCTTTTTAGTACATTTATTAAACCGTGTACCTTAAAAGTTTTTTTATCTATTTTTAACACGCTTTTATTAGCTTCACCTGTATGTTTGCTTGCTTGCTTGCTTGTTTGTCAGTTTGTAACCGACTTCTTTGAACTTGATTTTGACCAACTTTGAACGGTCAGATTTAGTTTAAACGTTGTCGACTTATCAAGGACCGACGACAATACAATAATTCAATAAGTTTGTCCCATTATCCTGACCAGGATCTCCAGGACTAAAAAAAAAGCAAAAAACTTCAGATTTAACTGAAACTTTGCACACTTATCAAGGACCGATGACAATACAATAATTCAATAAGTTTGTCCCATTATCCTGACCAGGATCTCCAGGACTAAAAAAAAAGCAAAAAACTTCAGATTGAACTAAAACTGTGCACACTTATCAAGGACCGATTACAATACAATAATTCCATAAGTTTGTCCCATTATCCTGACCAGGATCTCCAGGACTAAAAAGCAAAAATAAATTATAATTTAAAAAAACTAAAAAACACGCTTTAATGAACTAAAAAGTAAAAAATAATTAATTTTATTGTAAAAAAGCGTGGGGTAGTATGAAAATATGATACAAAGCACCCCACGCTTTTTTACAATAAAATTAATTATTTTTTACTTTTTAGTTCATTAAAGCGTGTTTTTTAGTTTTTTTAAATTATAATTTATTATTTTCAATTTTTTAGTGTGCTTTATTTGTTTAGTCTGATTTTATTTACATTTATTTGATCCACTGAAACGTTACTTACCGGAGCAAGACCTTTTGCCTGTGAAAATTCAAAAATGCGATTTGCACCCGGACGGGGGCCGGGCCGGTCAGCTAGTTACCATACAATTGTATTGTCACCAGAGCTACACATGTGTGCAAAATTTCAACTCAATCGGATCACGGGAAGTGGGTGAAAAATCGGTCGCAAGATTTGAAACAAATAAACAAACATTTAACATACAATTATACGGGGTCAAGCTAAATAAAACCGTTTAAAAAACTTTTTAACAAAAAAAAACCTCCTTCAAAAAACCACCAAAAAGAGAAAAATAATGAAATTTTGAGGTCTGTGCCAATTTAATAAAATATGAAGTCGGTTAAAAAGTATAGTATAGTGATTAATATCTTCTTTTTAATGAACTTCATATTTTATTAAATTGGCACAGACCTCAAAATTTCATTATTTTCCTCTTTTTAGTGGTTTTTTGAAGGAGGTTTTTTTTTGTTAAAAAGTTTTTTATTTTTTACTTTTTAGTGTCAAAAGTGACATTTACCTTAAAAGAATCACACGCCGTTACTCACTTTTATTAAAATCAGCCGAACTACTGGACCGATTTTGATGAAATTTCTATGGGACCAATCTAAAAGTATATCCTTTCAAATAAAAAAAAATTTCAAAATCGGTTTATAAATGATTGAGTTATAAGGTAGCAAACATAAAAAAAAAAAAATACAACCGAATTGAGAACCACCTCCTTTTTTTGAAGTCGGTTAAAAAAGGAGGAGGTTCTATATTCGAGACCTATATTTTTTATGTTATGAATGAATGTATGTTCACCGATTTCTCCTGTAGGTATTTGTGAACCGATTTTAATGATTGTTGTTTTATTTAATATGACATACCTCTGGGATGTTACGACTTTCTTTAACCCTTTTTCCATTTTTTTCATGTCTTGATTAAAATGTGTCGTTTTTTGTCAGAGAAATGTATCGTTCAGAGTGTAGCATTTAAATGTAGTGCGAATGTTCAAGAGCTGATGTACATGTTAGAATAGAGACCCGAGTTTTTGTCTGCGTCCAAACCTGGCTCTAATCGCAGCAGCCGGCCAAGAGACCAACAATTCTCATCATCAATTTAGAGAATGCATTGTTTTCCTGTATATTATGTGTGAAGAGTTCTCCCAGTGCAAACCTCACACACATATATCAATGTATTGTATCTACGATCACAAGGAAAAATCGCTCAAGTAGAATCTTTAATAATTTTTAATAGGGTTCCGTATCTCAAAATGAAAAACGGAGCCTTTAGAGCGAAACTACGGATTTTCCGAGGCGTGTTTCGACTCGCGACGAGATTTCCGCTGAAAATTTCGTATCAAAACAGAAAGCGTTTTTTTCCGTCGAGTGCATTCACGCAAAGCAATACAACTTTTGGATAGTTACAAAATGGACCCCACTGTGTTAGGTTGCGCTGTTGTATGCGCAAATTTATTTTTAAAGAATAGAGAGAATAATATTAGTAAAAAAAACTTTTTAGAGACAAGTTTTTATTTAAATGCACTAAAAAGGAAAAAATAATTTTTAATAAATTAGGTTCATAATTAATAAAAGCGTGGATCGTGAACTCTATGATAGTTTATTAGTCACGACCCACGCTTTTATAATTATGAACGTAATTTATTAAAAATTATTTTTTCCTTTTTATTGCATTTAAATAAAAGCTTGTCTCTAAGCAATTTTTTTTACTAATATTTATTTTGTTCATTTTAGTCTTTCAAAATTTTACCCCCCTTTGACACCCGTAGGGGTTGAATTTCGAGAAATCCTTTCTTAGTGGATGCTTACGTCAGAAAAGGAACCAACTGTCCAAATTTCAATTTTCTAGCTTCAGCGATTTAGCCTGGGCGTTGATTAGTCAAAAAAACCCGACATCCCTGTTTGAACCCCTTAGGGGTTGAATTTATTTCTAAAAATTCGACTGATGACCAGTCCTATACTTCCCACCTAGTAAATATTTGCAAAAAATAAACACTCTTTTTTTTATTCTTTGACTAGGCCCAAATAACCTTAGCTGTTAGTGGTCTTTAAAACACAATTTAATTTTTATTCTTTGAAAAAAGCATGGTCCTCTTTTTTGTTTGGTGATCTACTGATGGCTAGCTTAACATAGCAAAAATCATGGTTACCTTGATTTACGTACAATTTTTATTTTTTTAGTAAAATATTTTTTTCTCGAAAACTATACATTTTGGGGAAAAAAATATTTACATTTTTTTCATATTATAACATCTAGAATTCATTTATTTTTTTTTTACCTATGTTAATACGTGACATTGAGAACGTTTTTTTGAATATCTCAGGATCCACTGAACCGATTTGACTCAAAATCTAATCAGATCTAAGTTAAAGGCTGATAAACACAATAGAACAATTGGCATGCCCGTATGTTGTTCCGTTCTTAAGATATCGAAGGCGAAAAATTGACCACATAGGGGAGGAGGGGGCTAGTTGTCACAATTTTGATTTTAGGTGGAATATTTTTTGATATTATTGGATTTAATAAAGTCTCCAATTTTTATTGAAATGAAGTAACATTCTTTTACAATATTTTGTATACAAAAGTTGACTAAACATTAATAAGAAATTTTAATTCACATTTTTTATAGGCGATGCATGTGTGACAACTTACCCCGACAAGGGGGCTAGTTGTCTCATTTGTTAAACCGTACAAAAACAAAGATATAATTAAAAATAAACAACAAACAAAGATAATTAGAAAATATAGCGTTAAAAACATAGCTCTAGGAATTGAATAGAATTCTGAAAAGAAAAAATGTAAACAAAACAAAAGTAAAATCAAAAAATCAAAATCGTAGTTGTAGGATTTATATATCATCGTCAGAATTACAATTAATACATAAATAGAACAGCACATTGTCACCAGCACACTTATTATGAGCCCACAATCGACAGTTTGTGCACTGTAACCATTTTTGTTCATTGTGACAACTAGCCCCCGATGCGAATAATTTATTTTGAGGTGAAACTACAAAACCTGGCAAAAGATAACCTAAAAATCATCTTGTATTTCAGTAGTGCATAATGTTGTTTACACGACCATACCATTGTCATGTTTGGATCACTTTGTTAAAATAAGATAAATGATGATTAACCATTTTCTAAAAATTTACTTCCTATATCAGTTTTGAAGAAAGATTTCTCACATACACAATAACTGTCGAAAATCATTTAAACTTTCTGTGGTGTCCCCTTCTAACATACTGGTTTACCGACCATATTCATGTAGTTCGTTATTACACCGCAATATGGAGTTTCAATACTTGAGACAACTAGTACTTGTGACAACTAGCCCCCTCCTCCCCTACACACACACACACAGACATCAGTCAGAAAATGATCTTAAACGATTGCTAGGGTCTCAAAACGTGAAAATCTGTTAAAATCTCGAAATATTTTTTTCGAACTAAATCCATTACTTCCCTACCATAGTAGAGGTGGGAAGTAAAAATGATTTATTCATGTATTGTCATCGGGAATACATATGTGAACAAAATTTCAAATCGATCGGATACGTGGAAGTCGTTCAAAATTGATTTGCAAGATTTGACCTAAGCAAACACACAAACTAACTAAATTTCTCCGTGTCGAAGATTTTACCCAGACTGTAGTACCTTCGTCGGTGATCCGTCGCCTCGTCTAGTTTTGCCCCGCACTAAACAATGTTTTTCGTTTCTAGCGTGTTGTGGCGGTGACGAGTAACGAGTTACAAAGTAGTTTTGCCCATTTGTTAACATATTACGATTAAAAAAAGGGACTCAAATAGTTTTCGAGATAATAAACGATGACAAACAAAATTAATTATGCGGTTGGCGAAATCTCTATTAATTGGTGTTATTAATTATTATGAATAATATTGAATGAAATGTAATTTAATTTACATTTATTCGTTTGTTAGTTGTACGGAACCCTCGCCACGCGAGTTACACCGTGACGGTTTAAAAAAAATTATTTTTCCTAAAAATGTGACATAACCTATTGTGACTTTCGGCAACAGATATACATGACGTGATTCCGTGCATCCGATGAAGTGTCAGGGAATGTGTTGTTCCCTTTCTTCCCGAAAAGTACAGCCAGCTATCACAAGTACGCCGACACCTATCAACAACCAATAATTGACTATCGATCGATGCTTTTACGCACACACACACGCACTTCACGCACATGGCACATGTGTGCTGCGTGAGGCAGCTCCCACACCACCCTCTATAACCTCAATAAGAAAAGCGCCTTTATGACAACTGCCATTTTGGTTTAGGTTTTAATGAATTTTGGTCCAAATGTTGCCATTGGCGGCGGAAAAAGGTGCTTGCGGGGGGGGGGTAAAGAGTATTCTTTACCGGAAGTTACCCCCGCACTATTCATCTCAAATCCTTTCCCCTCGCCTAAAAACGATTGCCGCTCTCCCGACGCTATTTTTAAAGCTAAAGGGTTTGGGCAAACGCCAAATGAAGGACCAAAAATCACACTACAGATACTACAGGCAAATTTTTTAAAAAACAGTTTCGGCTACGTGTTGTCGTTCTCGGGCGACGCCGGATAAATACGGCTAGTAGTGTATATAAATGCGGAGAGCGGACATAAGAGAATCTTTCTTCCGATTCATTAGGAAAGACAATACATCGGTCGACCTCTCATGTCCGTCCGTCTTGTCTCCTTCAATAATCAATACACGCGGCCGCCATTCGTTGTTATAATATACTCACACAAAACACAACACATCTAGACCTCTCTCTGTTCACTCTATCGTCCTTGTTCTCACTTCTGCGGCCGCAAGTCCAAGTGGATTATGTCTAAGGATGTGCGAGGATAAGTACATGTCTGGGATCAGCATTAGGGCTTGAGAATGGCCGAGCGTGTAGCAATGCTGTTGTTTACATGGTGTTGCTATGGTTTCTCTATTACAAGCCCCCAGTTCCCGGGTTCTAGCCCGAGAGTATCCTATGTCCTATTCAAGGACCTAAAGTAACTATATACCAAATTTCATGAAAATCCGCTTAGCCGTTACGGAACTGAGTGGTAACAAACATACACACACAAAAACTTTCGCATTTATAATATTAGTAGAGATTTGTAGGCTACGTTTGGAAGATCGCCAATAATTTATTTCTAGATAAAAAATATAAGTAAAAAAAACTTTTTAGAGACAAGCTTTTATTTAAATGCACTAAAAAGGAAAAATAATTTTTAATAATTTAGGTTCATAAGTATAAAAGCGCGGGTCGTGAACTCTATGATAGTTTATTAATCACGACCCACGCTTTTATAATTATGAACCTAAATTATTAAAAATTATTTTTTCCTTTTTAGTCCATTTAAATAAAAGCTTGTCTGTAAAAAAGTTTTTTTACTAATATTTACTTTGTTCATTTCAGTCTTTCAAAATTTTACACCCCTTTAACATCCGTAGGGGTTACATTTCGAAAAATCCTTTCTTAGTGGATGCTTACGTCAGAAAAGGAACCAACTGTCCAAATTTCAAGTTTCTAGCTTCGGCCTGGGTGTTGATTAGTCAAAAAACCCTACATCCCCGTTTGAACCCCTTATAGGGGTTGAATTTATTTCTAAAAACGATTTATTCATATACCTATTGTCATCGGGAATACATATGTGTACAAAATTTCAAATCGATCGGATACGTGGAAGTCGTTCAAAATTGACTTGCAAGATTTGACCTAAACAAGCAAACAAACACACAACAAGCATACATTGCAAGTTAAATAAAAGCTTGTAAAAACTGACATAAGTCGCGTCGCCTTGTGACAACAGATTTGTCTCTCTTTCACTGACTGTCCTTGTTAAAGCATCGTTCAAATATAGAGAAGTTCGTGTTGCAGACGAAATAAAGCTTGAATGACGAACGCAGTTGCTCCATCCCACACTCACTGGTGCTTCCAAGCTCATATTATTTTCTAACCTAAGTGTAAATAGTTGATACTGTCAAATTACACAGCCGAGATCCACTAGCGTAACAACAGGGGGGGGGGGTCAGAGTGGGCAATTGCTTCTCGGGACCGGAAGTCTTGGGGGCCATCTTATTGACTGTATTAGAATATTTCAAAGGCGAAAATACTATACATACAATATGACGAAATCTGCGTTTTAGAGGCTTATTTTTTAAAGCTTTAGGCTGTGGGGAATTCCATACCCTTCAGACTCCCCGGGTGTATATCCTAGCTTTACCCACTGCTTTTAAAATCTCCTGGTTAAGCTCCATATGGAGTTGGCTACCCTTACCTGCTACATATACCTATATTTTATTATTTTTTGACCAAAAAGAATTCTTGGCCCCCGGGCAAAATTTTGAAGCTACGCTGCTGCCGAAATCCAACGTGTAATCTTAAAACATTCTAAGGGCAACTTGTAAAAAAAATTGTGTTTTTAAAGACCACCAACAGCTAAGGTTATTTGGGCCTAGCACCAATTCATATTTTCAATTAATTATTTTTTTTAATAATAAATTGAAAATCCAATTGACACTTTTACCAGCTCTCGGGCTAGAACCCGGGAACTGGGGACTTGTAATAGAGGAACAATAGCAACGCAATGTAAACAACAGCACTGCTACACGCTCGGCTATTCTCAAGCCCTGGCAACTTGTAGACATAATAGAGTTTTTCAATGGATTTTCTTTTTTTTTTTGTTATATTAATAGAGAACTAAATTCTGAACAAAATGGCACCCAAATCACTTTTCATTCTGATTTCAAATAAGCTCAAAAATAATTTTTCAAATATTTATGTAAGCTTCGCCCGCTAAAAAGCGTTTTTGCTCTACTGAAGTATGACGTCATAATTTTATGGACATGCGTTTATATTACCTATATCTACTATACTTATACTATATCTAAAAACCAAGAGGGCTTGAGAATGGCCGAGCGTGTAGCAATGATGTTGTTAACATGGCGTTGCTATGGTTCCTCTATTACAAGTCCCCAGTTCCCGGGTTCTAGCCCGAGAGCTGGTAAAAGTCTCAATTGGATTTTTAATTTATTATGAGAAAAAAAAATAATGAATTGAAAATATGAATTGGTGCTAGGCCCAAATAACCTTAGCTGTTGGTGGTCTTTAAAACACAATTTAAATTTATTTAAAAACCAAGAAACAGACTGTTGAAAAATACTGTTTTGTAAACTTTATGTAAACAATCTAAGCTATGTGTCTATGAAAACGGACACTCGACATGTCACACGCTGTTTTCGATCACATGATTTCTTTAGAAATATATTCTTATTTCAATAAATTATTGCACTTCAACGAATCTTTCAATGTTTCTCAGATTTTAGATATTATGTTCGTGCTACGTAATAAAAATGCGATAAAAAAAGTCATGCTATTGGAGTAGTCAGAGAAGTCCACGGGCAGATCATGCAGCGTATAAAAGGGCTCGATTACGCACACACATAAAAGTTCCAAGATGAAGATAATATATTTTGATCTATTCTCGACGGCAGAACTGTAGCGCGTGGATAAGTTATAGAGGTACGAAACTTTTACCTCACAGAGTTGCATCTTAAATTTCAACTTTTTTTATTTGCGTGTGACGTATTAAATTAATATCCAACAGGGCGGGTTGGCAATCCATGTGCTCGCATCGCACATCCAACAATCGTCTATAAAATTATTATATCTACATACAAAGAGTCCTTGAATTAAAAAATTGTATAGATGTTATATAAATAAACTATCGGCCTGTCCCGGTACGCCCGGGTGGTATGAAATTATGATTTAATAGCGGTTTTTAAAACCTACAATTTTTTCGTACATTGTTTTGATATATCTCTAAAGATTTGACCAGCGTTATGGAAAAATGATGAGAGTGAATTTTTACGATGCGCGCGCATCGCGTCACGAAAATTTAACACCATGAAGTTAGTCGGAAGTTCATGATTATAATACCCTATTATATCACCAGTCACAATGTGACAAGAGAGTTTTCAGTTTTGAATAACATTAATAAAAGCTATTGTTACAAAAAACGCTCGTTTATGCCGCTTTCGTTAAATATGAGTTCGTACTCAACAGCCGTACTGTTTACATTATTATTTAGTAAATACTAGATATCACCAATTATATAGCACTGCTACGTAAGATGTACGTCGCGTAACGGATAGCACAGCCGCGTCATATGCAACAGGTCTCGAGTTCGAATCTCAACACAAACGTTCTTTTTTTATAAATAATCTATATATGTATATATAAAAGAAAGTCGTGTTAGTTAGTTAGTTACACCATTTATAACTCGAGAACAGCTGGACCGATTTTCATGATCTTTTATTTTTTGGATTTGTCTCCGCCCTGGCTAACAGAATAACTATTAAAACATCGGAAAAATTCACCCGAGAGCGAACGAGCGAAGCGAGTGTGTAATGTATTACTTATTCTGTATATACAGGGTGTCCAAGACTTGCGTTGTCGGCCGATATATTGATTTTGGGTGAAGATAGGGAAAAAGTTTAAATACAAAAGTTGTATAAATTTTAATGTTGTATAACCTAAAAATATTTTCAATTATACAGCCTGTCCTATTTAAGCGTGGCAGATCAAAGTAATGTTTTTTTTAACCTAGCACCCTGTTTTTATTTATTTTTTCAATTGTGCATATAAATGTGAATAGAAATTGTAAGGAAAGCCATGCTCGAAAATTCAGTAATTTTTGAGTTATTCAAGTTTTTCAGAAATTTTTGACACATGCAGACCTTTACCTAAAATTCGACATAGCCGAAACAGAAACCTTTATCAAACTGAAATTTTGAGGATCACTAGATAGTAGACGGACAAATCAATGTCTGTCTTAAAAAAATGAATTTATTATACAGGGTGTTCAAAATAATATACTTCTTTTACCTAACTTCAATCACGTGTAACTTTAGATTGTTAAATACAACGAGGTTATTTTTTTGCTGGAATATTATTCTTTGGGATATTTACTAACACTTTTATTAAGGGTTGTCCAGACCTAAACCTAATATTTTCGTATTAAAATATTTGGTTTAGGTATGGACAACCCTTAATAAAAGTGTTAGTAAATATCCTAAAGAATACAATTCCAGCAAAAAAATAACCTCGTTGTATTTAACAATCTAAAGTTACACGTGATTGAAGTTAGGTAAAAGAAGTACATTATTTTGAACACCCTGTATAATAAATTCATTTTTTTAAGACAGACATTGATTTGTCCGTCTACTATCTAGTGATCCTCAAAATTTCAGTTTGATAAAGGTTTCTGTTTCGGCTATGTCGAATTTTAGGTAAAGGTCTGCATGTGTCAAAAATTTCTGAAAAACTTGAATAACTCAAAAATTACTGAATTTTCGAGCATGGCTTCCCTTACAATTTCTATTCACATTTATATGCAGAATTGAAAAAATAAATAAAAACAGGGTGCTAGGTTAAAAAAAACATCACTTTGATCTGCCACGCTTAAATAGGACAGGCTGTATAATTGAAAATATTTTTAGGTCATACAACATTAAAATTTATACAACTTTTGTATTTAAACTTTTTCTCTATCTTCACCCAGAATCAATATATCGGCCGACAACGCAAGTCTTGGACACCCTGTATATATAAAACAAATATTTTGTATATAAATTATACCACCCGAGAGAGAACGAGCGAAGCGAGTGAGTAATGTACCACCCGGGAGCGAACGAGCGAAGCGAGTGAGTAATGTAATTATAATATTCAAGAGAACGAGCGAAGCGAGTGAGTAGTGTATTGCAGTTCGGGCGAAGCCGGACCGGGCCGCTAGTTAGATATAAATATAATAAATAAACATATTTAATAAATTAATAATTTATGAAATTAAATTAATTTATTTAATATCTTTATTTTATTATTTTATCGTCTTTTTTACAAACGTTTAGTACTGGTACGCGGGATAAAATTTTTGGAGTTATTTTTGTTTTGTTATGCCAAAGCAGTATAACTTCTGACGTTCGTACATAAGTAGTAAGTACACACACACTCTTTTTTTTGCTTGAGCAAATGATTTGGTTTCCTTTTGATAAAGGAACTCTAGTTAGTTTTAACTTGTAAGCAGTGTTTATTGCACAGCTAGACTGATCTACTATGTGAGTATAACCTACCTATGTGTAGTATTATACTCGTGTTGGTACGTATTTATATATCTGCGGTCAAAAGAGTAAATCGCTTATGTCAAGATTTTACTATTTTCTATGTGTTCAGATTGCGTGGCCTCCACATCCTGAAGCCCGGTCCCCAGGTCAATTACTTTGACCACCCCCTCCCTATACACTGAGAAAAATTTAGTTTTAACAACAAAATTCAGTTGGAATGAAGAAATTTTTCATTGAATAGTTGAAATGAATTTGTTTTATTTCAACTAATTATTAGTTAAAATAAAAGAGAAGATTTTCTGAATGTTTTTATAATAAAATTTGAACCGTGAACTAATAATAAAAATTTCGTCAGGTACATGACACGTTTAGGGTGATCTACTACCCCTTGAATATACATCTGCAAATATTATAATGGCATTATTGGGTCACCGACAAGCTATACAAACAATTTCAGCCTTGAAGCAAAAATAATTGTGACCATTTTTTTTTGTTACATGTTGGGGGCGGTCTGCATCCCTCCCATACCGCTATCTAGCAAAATCCCTTACTCAGGGCACTTTAATATGCCTCCCTCAACATCTTCACAAAAATAAGGCCTTGAATAAATAACACCAAAAAATTGTCACTAGCTCTCGGTCTATAAGTGATATCGCCTTGTGACCGCAAGTATGTATACCACAGGCGCAGTGAGAAATTAAATATACGTTTGAAAGAGCCCGAGGCGTGGAAATGACGCGCAAGCGATGAAATTAAGACCATATTTTCTACATTGGGGTCGGTACCCGCGATCAACAGAACCAAACGACATAACCCAGAGTTAATTATCTCGAAAACTTTCAATCTTTCTCACTCTCTGTCTGTACGTGTCTGCAAAAACTATACAGGGACATCACAAAATAATTTTAATTAGTAGAATTTAGGTATTTTGCAGAAATGCAAATCTTATACGGTTCGATAACTTTCAAGAGAACCCCGGTGTGTAATTTTCTTGTTTCACGTCCATTATTGATATAATATAGCAAATGTTAACGGGAAGGTAGACAGGTACACAAATCAAACACCTTATTACGCTGTGTGAGAACATTTTTCTGTGACATATAGCTCCTAACATTTAAAACCGATTTTTATAAAATTTTATAAGGAGATATTTTTTATATGCGCAATAGATACGAAAAGTATTGAGAAATTCTAACAAAATTTTTTGAAGGACCTCTCCGTCTATGGGAAGTCATGATAAAAAAATGCACGTACATCATCGAGTCGGGGTATCGTTGGATACGTCTCTTAAAATGCTATAAGACTTCCTAACATGTACCTACTTTAATAGACCATTTTACGAGTAGTTACGCGCAAGCGCCGTCGCCATGGTTATGATCACAGCTTTCAAAAGTTTCGTACGCTTTTTGACGCAATGACTAGCCCAGAAACGGTTTTCAATGTTAATTTAGATGAAAATGTTACTGACGGTGCTAAATTAGTGCACAAAACAGTGGAAGAACACACCTGTGCTAAATTGAGACGGTGGTTGAAGTGCCATGGCCGGAAAACTGGTGGAAGTAAACGAAAATTGGTTGAAAGGTTAGAATCTTACCTGTCATAAATTGTTTATCGGAAAAAGTTTATCTTCAAGTACTCAAATATTTTTCTAGGATGTTGTACAACTTCTTTAAATAATATTTCTTATTTAATTACTATTTACTTTTTCAAAATCAATCACTTTCCATCTGTCAATATGACAAGTCTCTGAAAAACATGGCGGAATTGGGCACATGCGCAGAAAAAAATTTGATAATGAAAAGGTCAATTATTTGGAATTTCAGTATCGAACTATGAGCATACATAGTCGTTTGCAGTATCCCCCCCCTCTAACTTTTCAATGTAGTATTTAAAAAGTATTTTCTTTTATTGAAAACTAGCGGTTCCGCCCGGCTTCGCCCGGGTCGGGTGCTAAGAATTGATATACAGATTGTATCAAATTAAACCTGTGCATAGGGCATTCTGTGTGTAAGACAGAGATTGATACATAAAGCAATAAGTAAGAATGAGATAAATGATCGCTAATAGGATGTTACGTGGTTACTGTAAATAAATAATATTTATACAACCTAATAGCGTCATCTTTGTTTTTTCGCTCCTTCTATGCTATTTTCAAAGGCAGCTACTAATAATTTTATTATGTCGGCGGTTGAATTACCACCATAAAACCATTTAATTATTTGAATTTTTTCCCTAACAGTATAAATTGCCATTTTATCAATAATTTCAGTAGTGACTATTTTTACTGTAGAAAACAACGATGACAGTTGTTCGGTATTACATATTTATTTACAGTAACCACGTAACATCCTATTAGCGATCATTTATCTCATTCTTACTTATTGCTTTATGTATCAATCTCTGTCTTACACACAGAATGTCCTATGCACAGGTTTAATTTGATATAATCTGTATAATAAAGATTAAACACCCGTCCCTCCGCCATATATAGACGTACTTCCACCATGCACGGTAATCTAGCGGTCCTGGCCGACTTCGCTAAAAATGTATGAACCTTCAGAAACCTTTAATACGTAATAATAAAAACGTAATTCTTGAAACGATGCACTCCTTGTTAGACAGTAAACGTGGTCACCGACCCGAGCGCGCTTGATGTCGAGTGGAGCCGAGTAAACCCGATTCAGCGTCACCGACCCGAGCGTGACGCAGTGCCGGACTAAGGGGGGGGCGGCTCACCTCGGGCCTCTAATCCTGGGAGAAGTTCTTCTGAATCAAATCCCAAACAAAGCCAAAATATGTTAAGTAAGTAAGAGGCAGTTTGGAGTTGGAGGCCCCGTACGTAGATATACAAAATATAAACGTGGGTATAGGTCGTTTATTATAAATATTTGATTTTTTTTGTCAGCCATTACATCTATATTCTATATTATTCATTTTTTATGAAATTTACACTACAAATGCATCCATTTCTAAGCAGACCGGGGGCCTCATTTAGTTCTGCTGCCCCGGGCCTCCGACGGGCTTAGTCCGCCACTGGCGTGACGGTTCATTTTAGTTCAGTATTCAGAAAGAACGCAAAATGCGCCTAAAGGTACGTGCAGTACGCAGCTGGGATTCTAGATGGTAGCATCATAGCATGTATGGTAGATGGTGGCTTATAGGTTTGCACAACGAAGCTTTGATACTAGCATTGATACAAGCTTAAATCGCGCTTGAAATGTCAGTTAGCGAAGACGAATATTTGTGTTCTTCTGCTACAAAGTGGTATATTTTAAATACAAATTTGGGTAGGAGCTATCATGTCCACCCTTTCAATAGAAAACGATTTAAACATGGCGAATTTCATCATTTATACCAAGAATTAAAATTTTACCCAAACCGGTTTTTTGAATATTTACGTACGAAACCTAACACTTTTAAATACGTCTTAGTCTGAGGCTACACTAGATCCGTGTCAGACCAGATCCGATCAGACCAGACCAGACCAGACCAGACCAAATCAGACACTTCAGACGAAGTGGCTACATAGGGAGTGGATAATACCGACGGGTTTAAAAGTAAAATGATGCGAAACTAATTAGAGAAGACCTGAACGTTTATTTTAACAAACTGTTTATCACCTTTGTAAAATTATTAATTAAAATGAAATATGTGCAGATGTATTGTACATATTATAAACCAGGGCTCCGAATTTATTCGAATGGTCGAATACTTTCAAAACAGATTTATTCAATATTAGAATATTCGAATTTTAAATATTCAAATACATATTTGAATACTCGTTTTTTATATAAGCTCTAAATAACCGAAACAGTTTTTCTTTGTTGAACAATAATAATTTTTGATGTGCAAATTTCGAATATTTGGATATTTAAATATTTGTCATAGACTGTAGTTAGCTTCTTTCCGGATTCAAATGAAAATCAAAATGCACTGCTTTTTATTATTTTTTATCGTTGTTCAACAATAACATTTATTATACATTTATACAACAGCTGTTCTTTGTTTTTGGCGTCCCTGAGTCCTGACCCCTGTCATGAGTATCGGCTGTCGCCAATTATTACTCATTGCTGTGTTTACGTTTTGATTTTAATATGCGATTTATGATTTTATAGATTAGCGATAGAGGTAACAATTTTTTCAGAAATATAATGTAATTTTTTTTAATCATTTAACAGTTATGCTATCTGTTATGACTGCCCAGTATTGTTAGATTTAAATTTTATTGTTGGGAAGCTTGTGAGGGCCGTGACTCGACAGACTTCAGGATCTTTGTCAAAAATCCAAAAAACAGCTAAATTTTAATTAATTTTAACTATTCGAATAGAAGTTTAAATGAATATTCGAATACTTTAATTTGAAAAATACCGAGCCCTATTATAAACAACAAACAAAACAAACAAACTTCAACAATGCGTTGAAACCGATCAGAGTTAATTTACTTTCATTTTATGGACTACTCATAGATTAATTAATAAATAAATTATATTTTCAAATCATACCTGAAAGATTCATTTTTTCGCCAATATCTTTCCACAAAAGACCTTTCACGTCTCTGTTATGGTATCTTTTGTCTCTTTGGTCCCAAATAGGAGGCTTTTCACATACACGATCAATTAAAAGTGATTTGTCCATACTCACAATTGATATTCAAACACGTTTTTAAAAAATAATACAATACAATAAGACAATCTGGTAATAATAGCTAGCATACACAACACTGTTTGTTGAAAACTGTCAAATGTACGGCCGTAGTCTGACGAAAATTTCAAACACGTTTGATATCATCCGACGGTCGGAACGTGTCTGTTGTAATCTGACATATTCTGGCGCGGTCTGGAGTGAACACTGTAGCCACTTCATAAGGTTACTGGTGTTTGTTCACATCCGACAATACGGATCTGATCTGGTCTGATCTGATCTGGTCTGAAACGGCGCCAATGTAGCCTTAGAAAAAACTCAAAACAAATTATATAAAAACTGGCAAAATTCATTTATTAAACTAGTCACATCCATTGCGAAACTTGTAACGGCCATTTTACAGTTGTCACACATTGATTGTAGTAGTCAGCGCGCTGAAAGAATGGTGAGATACATTCTTGTATCTAGCAGCTCTTGTAACAGCGCTTATACCTGCTACACTCACGCTTCGTTGTGTACGCTCGCATATATAACAATGCATTAATTTAAGCAAGCCCTGCTATGATCTACGCTACCATTTAGAATCCCAGCTCTATACTGCACGTACCTTAAAGAAGTTTTCACTTTAAAAATTCTCCGATATTGTAAAACACGCTGCATAATCCGAGATGTTTGCGTCCCGTATGATACGTAATACTACTAGGTATGTGTATAATATTATACTTCGTCTCTGCGATACTCTTCAGTCTTCTTCTAGGCAACACAACGTGAAATTAATCTTCCTACTGACATTTAAAATAAGTTATGTCGCCCGGCGAGTCGTATTTTTTTCACACGCACATAAATCTATGCCAATCATGTTTATCGTTTAGAACTGAGGAAGTTTTTAGAACTTGGGTCTAGAATAGGACACTGACCTAACGTAACAAGCGTAACGTCCACGGTGCACCTAGGGATGCAAGGTGTTAGAAAATATCGATATATCGATATCGATATATATCGATATATCGATATCGATATATATCGATTTAAGTCGATATCGATATTATCGATATCGGCGGATCTTCGATATCGATAAATATCGATATTTTTGGGCTTCGATATATCGATATTTATCGGTTTTATGTTATATCATTACATCCCTATTTTTAATTCTCACTGCCCAATCACAATTCACAGAGTAGGTACCTACTTTAAATTTTAAATGTCAACTTTTTTAGACAGTCAGTGTTGCCAATTGGCAGTAACAGCATTTTTCCCGATTTCGTGGGTATTCGGTTTTGGGATGGCTCTTTCGATATTTTGAGTTTTTTCGATATCGATAGATCGATATCGGCGGATCTTTGATATCGATAAATATCGATATTTTTGGGCTTCGATATATCGATATTTATCGGTTTTATGTTATATCATTACATCCCTATTTTTAATTCTCACTGCCCAATCACAATTCACAGAGTAGGTACCTACTTTAAATTTTAAATGTCAACTTTTTTAGACAGTCAGTGTTGCCAATTGGCAGTAACAGCATTTTACCCGATTTCGTGGGTATTCGGTTTTGGGATGACTCTTTCGATATTTTGAGTTTTTTCGATATCGATAGATCGATATCGGCGGATCTTTGATATCGATAAATATCGATATTTTTGGGCGTCGATATATCGATATTTATCGGTTTTTCGATATATCGTTGCATCCCTAGGTGCACCCTAAGTATACCTACCTATAGAAATAAACGGCCAAGTGCGTGACGAGCCACGCAAAAAGTAGGGTTCCGTTATGTAAGTTATGCTAAACCTACAATTTTGATAACATAAATAAAATAGAAATAAATAAATCTACCCAAAAGGCCCTTTTCAACGATACCCCTCAAGAAGAGATAGAAAAGCGAATTTTTTTACCCTCCGTTTGCATGTATGGGCACTTCCTTTTTTTCTGTTTTTAGTATTTGTCTATAGATTCGCCATAGTCTCACGAGTGCTACTGGGTATATGACGTCACAAAAAATTCAATAATTGAAGGAAGGTTTGGTTGAGGGTCAAAATAATGAAGTTTTACCAAAATATCGCTTGTGGCTTTTGGTAAAGCTTCATTATTTTGACCCTCAACCAAACCTTCCTTCAATTATTAACATTCATTGGGTAACACTATGTCCGCCATGTTGAATTTTTTCAGTATATTATACTGAAAAAATTCAATATGGCGGACATTAGACGCTATTTTGTTAGGTACGCGAAAAATCAGTAAAACCTTTTGTGTAGGGTATCAAATGAAAAGGCTTGATGAGTAGATTCAACTAAAAGGAAGGAAATAAAAATAAATTATTTAAAAAAAAAACAAAAAACTCGACTGCTTAAAAATCGAACTTAAAAGATGGAAACAAGATCAAATGATAACATGCAGTCGAAGGCATACATGTAGTAACAAGTTGAACAGAAAAATCTGATATGCTTCCGACTGCATCTATCATTTGATCTTGTTTCCATTTTGTTACGGATCACCCTGTATATAAACGACAGGCAAGCGTTCTGAGAAACGGGGTCCGCTTACTGTAACAACTGGTACCTGCACGAAAGTTCTAGAGAAAGCGAGAACACACTAGGCTTATGCCACGCAGCCTATATAAACATCAGTCAACGCCCAACGGTGAATCACGCAGGCAAGTCCACGGTGGATCAGTGATATAAATAGTGGCGTGAAATAAATAAAAAGATTGATAAAATAAATACTAGTGTAGTGGTAATAATTACTAGTTATTGTATTTAGTTGTTTTGTTTTGCTTTGTAATTACCGTTTAGTTATTGTTTACTTGTGTTAATTGTTAGAACTGACTTTTCGTTGTTGCATGCATTATTATTGTAAATAAATATTTATTCCGCCAATTCAGAAAACAATTTTGTAACAATATCTTATAAGTTTGCAGTCGGGTTTTTGTTTTTTTTTTAAATTATTCATTTTTTCAACAATTTGTCGCACAATCCAGCAATAGAATTTTGACACTAAAGCAGCGTTAATTCATTTAACATAATTTCAAGTATTCTTTCTTAGTTCGATAAACACCCACTTTATTTACTGTCGTATGTCACGGCAGTATATTATAAACAGAGGGTGAAAAGCGATGCATCCCTGTATGTATATATGAAATATAACCACACTTGCTCTAGCTGATATCGCGTGCTAACATTTGTGCTATATACAGGGCGTACTTAAAAAAAATTAGTTCGCATTTTTTTTATATTGGTAACCCGACTACCCTATGTTAACACGGGCCTGTTTCGTAGTTTCAAATTTTTTTATGGGTCTCGGAAAAAACACCCACGATGCTTGAGAACTGCGTGATCACCGAACCGAGCGCGTTTGATGTCGAGTGGAGTCGAGTAAACCCGATTCAGCGTCACCAACCCGAGCGTGACGGTTCACTTTTCGTTCACTATTCAGAAAGAACGCAAAGTGCGCCTAAAGAAGTTTTCACTTTAAAAAATATAAAAAATACAGGAATGCTCTTAAATTGACATTACAGAATAGTTTTCTAATTGAAAAGTCCACCCTGTATACGTTTTGTCTGAAGCTAGTTGTTCTTCTCCAGTAACTATATGTCTCTACTAAAGCATTGAATAAATTATGACGTGAAGGTTGGCAGTGCTGCATGCGGTGTATGTCTGCATGCATAGTACATAAATGTTTTCTAGTGTTGGAAACACTGTGATAGGTTGACACTTTGGCCTGAACAATATTTTAATATCATATGTTCCATGACTTGAAAACGGTAACATTTTTTTTATTTATTGTATGGTATTTCGTAGAAACTATATATTTTGTTTTCTATATTTCATATACCTATATAAAAGAATTGTATCTATATGTTACCTCAAAACTTGAGAACCACTGAACCGATTTGAACCTACTGACAGCTACTCACGGCCAACTATAAAAGTGAAGTTGACGACACAAAATGAACTGTCAAAAATTTTTGAAAATACTGAAAATGAAGTGAAAAGCAGCTATTTTATAATGGGTAAAGCAAAATTACCTACCATAAGTATTGTTATGGATCACCCTGTATATAAACGGCAGGCAAGAGTTCTGAGAAACGGGGTCTGCTTACTGTAACAACTAGTACCTGTGCGAAAGTTCTAGAGAAAGCGAGAACACATTAGGCTTAGGCCACGCAGTATATATAGACAGTCAGTGCGAGTGAGTGAGGGAATCAGTCAACGGTGAGTCACGCATTCAAGTCTACGGTGGATCAGTAATATAAATAGTGCCGTGACATATATAAATGGTTTGATAAAATAAATACTAGTGTAGTGGTAATAATTACGAGTTATTAGTTAAATGCTATTTATTGTTTTGTTTTGCTTTGTTTAAGAATTATTGTTTAGTTATTGTTTACTTGTGTTGATTGTTAGAACTGACTTTTCGTTGTTGCATTCATTATTATTGTGTTTTTAATTATTGTAAATAAATATTTATTCCGCCAACTGAGAAAACAGTTTTGTAACAGTATATATCTCGTGTGTAATGATATTATGATTCGTGTGACTGTTAAAACTCGATATCGCTCGTTTTTACATACTGTCACTTATTCGTCAGTAATATACGTCATTATGCAACTAAATATATAATCTACTATTTTCAAACCCGATGTAAACGGTTTTCGTGTTAAGGTAATAATTTAAAAAAATGGGTGTGTGCTTATGACCACACGACAGAAGTGAACACTTCAAATTTTCTAATTTTAAAATATATTATACCTATAATTTTTTAATCACACAGTTTAATCATAAATATATTAAAATCGGCCTATACAATTAAATTTAATGAATTTAATACCTTAACGATAATATTAAGTTTTAGTGTCATCTGTTAGCGCACTCATGAACTACAAATGACTTTTTACTCGTATTAAGTTTTTGGTGTCATCTATTAGCATACGTATGGACTACACACTATTACCAGTATATTGCAAATACGTGTTCGTGTTTGAGCTGAGTAGCCCCGATTGTCACCGTCGGGTGCGTTTCACATCACTGTTGTTAACAGCCCAGGCATAGCGCGCCTAAGGAAGTTTTCACTTCCAAAATGTCGGAAAGGGAAGTGACAAGATGCAAAGAAAAGTGTTTTTTTTTTTGTGAAAATCAAATAGCTTTTAGGTTACGGGTAGTATATACGATTTCAGACGTAATAAATACTGAATACATTATATAACCACAAATATTATTACTTATAAATATGGACTATGAAATATTGAATACCATAGATATTTTGCCTGCATCGTATTTCAAATCTCCAATAAAATACAAATTCTTGTTGTAAACCATTTAGAAATATGTGTGGAAGCATCCAGGTTCAACATCGAAAAGAAAAAAAACTATTAGACGAAGAGCCCGCCGTCAGATTATCCACGAGAGGCAGCACTTGTGGTACGTACAAACATTTCCACTTCCCACCTCTACTATGGTAGGGAAGTACCTAATGGATTTAGTCCGAAAAAATATTTCGAGGTTTTAACAGATCTTCACGTTTTGAGACCCTAGCAATCGTTTAAGATCATTTTCTGACTGATGTCTGTATGTGCATGTGTGTGTGTGTATGTGGTCAGTTTTTCGCCTTCGATATCGTAAAAACGGAACAACATACGGCCATGCCGATTGTTCTATTGTGTTTGTCATCCTTTAACTTGGATCTGATTAGATTTTGAGTCAAATCGGTTCAGTGGATCCTTAGATATTAATAGTGATGTGCCGGATATCCGTATCCGTATCCGCGGATATCCGAGGGAAAAGAAAGATCCGTATCCGTATCCGTTAGTTTTTTGGCGGATCTTTTACGGATCTTTTACCTTATCAATTTTCAATTCATAGATAAAATTTTATATATATAGGTGATTAGGTAATAATGAAAAACAGTTAAATTCCATTCAGATTATTTTTTATTTTTTAATATCGTGGTCAATAACTTTTTCCCATAACAGATAGTCTCTTTCCAAAGGTCGATGTGCAATATTTAGTATTTACCGCTGCGTACTCTAAGAAAGTTAAGATCCGTGTCCGTATCCGTATTCGCGGATCTTGAGACCAAATATCCGTATTCAGATCCGTATCCGCGGATATACATTTTTAACGATCCGGCACATCACTAGATATTAAAAAAAACGTTCTCAATTTCACGTATTAAAAAAAATTAAAAAAAATATAAATGAATTCTAGATGATATAATATGAAAAAAATGTAAATATTTTTTTTCTCTAAAATGTATAGTTTTCGAGAAAAAAAATATTTTACTAAAAAAAGAAAATTTTTACGTAAATCAAGGTAACCATGATTTTTGCTATATTACTAGCCATCAGTAGATCACCAAACAAAAAAGAGGACCATGCTTTTTTTTCAAAGAATAAAAAAACAGTGTTTATTTTTTGCAAATATTTACTAGGTGGGAAGTATAGGACTGCTCATCAGTCGAATTTTTTGTTCCCCTTTAGTGTCATGTCATTTTAGTGGTATAAGTAAATTATTATTATTATTAAATTAAATAATTAAGTTATATCACTAAAATGAAACGACATTAATGGGGAATAAATAATGTTTGTACCTACCACAAGTGCTGTCTCTTTTGGATAATTGATAGAACTACTCTCAGGAAAATGGCTCACTATTAACCGATTTCAAAAAAGGAGGTGGTTCTCAATTCGGTTGTATTTTTTTTTATGTTTGTTACCTCAGAACTCCGTCATTTATAAATCGATTTGGAAAATTCTTTTTTATTGGATAGGGTATACCTCGAAGTTGGTCCTATATAAATTTTTCTTAAATCGATTCAATAGTTCGGCTGATTTTAATAAAAGTGAATAGCGGCGTGTGATTCCTTCAAGATAAGTGTCACTTTTTGACACATCACACAGCGTAAGAAATCTGTTTAATAAAAGTGTGTAACGGCGTGTGATTCCTTTAACTAAAAAGTAAAAAATATTACCTAACAAAAAAAAAACCTCCTTCAAAAAAGCCACTAAAAGTGGAAAATAATAAAATTTTGGGGACGGCGCCAATTTAATAAAATATGAACTCGGTTAAAAAGTAGATATTAATTAAATCGGCACTTTTTTAACCGACTTCATATTTTATTAAATTGGAGCCATCCTCAAAATTTTCTTATTTTCCTCTTTTTAGTGGCTTTTTTGAAGGAGGTTTTTTTTTGTTAAAAAGTTTTTTTTATTATTATTATTTTTATTCTGCCGGATAATGGTATACTGACATTACTTACTATCATTTTTTTGGATTGTCTTTTTATACCACCGACTGCATTAATAAGATTGACGTCAAAAAGGGCTTGAGAATGGCCGAGCGTGTAGCGGTGCTGTTATTTACATGGTGTTGCTATGGTTCCTCATTACAAGTCCCCAGTTCCCGGGTTCTAGCCCGAGAACTGGTAAAAGTGTCAATTGGATTTTAAATTTATTATTAAAAAAAAATGGATTGAAAATAAGAATTGGTGTTAGACCCAAATAACCTTAGCTGTTGGTGGTCTTTAAAACAATTTTTTGACGTCAAAATGTGGATCTCAACGAGTACTTTCATAACATCATGGGGTGCCAAAGTTCATCTTTCCGCAACCCCTTGGCAGCCCTAATTTTTCTATTTAAAAATAATACCTAATAATGTTGGTGTCCTATTTGTCTGCCCTAATGGCTAACTCACAAATTTGTCTGTGTTTCGATAAATAGGAAATCCGACGGTCGGCTCTCGGACTATATATATAGCAAATACCGACGAGGAAAGCTAAAACGAGATCGGAAAATAAAATTCGTCGTTGCTTCACCACGGCTATTGGAGGGCCAAAGCCGCACCACGTTTCACAGGGTTGCCAATTTTAATCTAACTAACCGTAACAACGGGACGGTGATATAACTATTGCTTATATTGTTAAGTGTAATGCACATTTGTTAAATATAATGCGCATTTAGTAATTTTAGGGAACATCATTATTTTTGATGAGTGAATATTTGGATAAGCAGCCAAGAATTTTTGAAGTGAAAACTTTCTTAGGCGCGCTTTGCCTGGGCAGTTAAAAACAGTGATGTGAAACGCAGCCGACGGTGACAATCGGGGCTACTCGGCTCAAACACGAACACGTATTTGCAATAAGCTGGCTATAGTGTGTAGATCATAAGTGTGCTAATAGATGCCACTAAAAACTTAATACGAGTAAAAAGTCATTTGTAGTTCACAAGTGCGCTAACAGATGACACTAAAAACATATTTTGTAGTTCACAAGCGCGCTAACAGATGACACTAAAACTTAATATTATCGTTAAGGTATTATATTCATTAAATTTTATTGTATAGGCCGATTTTAATATAAGTATTTATGATTAAATTGTGTGAAAAAAAATTGTATATACCTATATTTTAAAATTAGAAAATCTGAAGTTTTCACTTCTATCATGTGGTCATAAGCACACACCCATTTTTTTATTTATTATTATTATGTAACATTGACTATATATACTTTAATATTGAACTAATTTGGAAAATAAAACAAGCCGTGAGGTGGGTCGTTTATTAGGACTAAAGTGCGACCCTTGAGGTTCACACGAGTCACGACGAACTTCCCAGTTTGATAAATATTTAATAACAATAATTAAATTAGATATTACACAGAAAAGTAATCATTTTAATCATTAAAACATAATTATTATTTATTTTTAACATAAAAAAAACGGCTGAACCGATTTTTATAAAATGTATGTCGGATCAAAATGACGTTAACACGCCTCGATTGACACCCTTACGATGTCGACATAATTTTTTATTCGGGAGATATTGTGTAAAATCTACTTTTTTGGAGTCTATTTGGTTAAGAAAAAAGAACGGCTGAACCGATTTTGAAAAAATTTCTTTCAGATCATATTTACGTTAATACGCGTCGATTGGCACCCTAACGTAGTCGATATCATTTTTCATTCTCGAGATTACGTCTTAGAAAGAAATGGACACATACGTACACACATACACAGACATCTTTCTAAAAATAGTGTAGTGACCCTGAAACATAAAAATTTGTTATACATAATTATTTAGATTTTCGGACCCATTATACAATAACTTCCGATGGGAACTTAAAAATTCTTGGCTGTTTATCCAAATATTCACTCAATACAAATTTCAGCCGTATAAATCCTTCTACAATTATTATTTTTATTGCTCTTAATCATTTCACGTTTTGTTAAAAATAATACACGTTTAATTAATCCTGCTATATATCTTCTGGTTTGACGTCGATGGATTGGCAGCCCTGAGTGTACGATACGAGATAGAGTTTGACGTCGGGTTGATTTGTATTACGACGCCGGTGACCCCAGCACGGCGCCATTCTTCTCCACCTGTGACACTCGGCAGTGGCCTCTCGGGTGTAACAGCGATCAAACTGATGGAATCTTTACTCGCACGCCACCTCCACCGCCGCCGCACCGATATGCGACCGGGGGCACATACTCGTGATTGAGGATTACTGCTCCCCGTCCATTGACTGCCTTCATCCAGCCACCGTGTACCTGCCTGCCGTCCGGCGCCCGGCAAGGTGTCTTTTGACTCGGATATCTTTCCAGAGCCGCATCTATCAAAATCTCTTTCTATTTTATATAATTCCTTGTCGCCATATTTTTTAGGGTTCCGTAGAAACTAAAGAATCCTTCTATTGTTGAAGAACTCTATGATATAAAGAAATGGTGATCCGTAGATGATGTAGAAATTAGTAGAGAAAAACTCAGTGGCAAAAGGATCAAATAAAATTTGCAATACTGATGATTAAATTTGCATTTATATAAGCTTACGTTTCGGTGCTCATTGCATCATCCTCAGAGCATCAATGCTGTCAAAAATTAGAATAACCGATCATTAGAAAGAGGTCCAATTAGGATTTTTATCCAGTGACTATTTTATATCTTTTTTAAAAAAATCACAAAAAAATTTCATGATGTTTAATTATAAATTAACAGTGTACAATTTACTGAATTTTTGACCGCATTGATGCTCTGAGGATGGTGCCATGAGCACCGAAACGTAAGCTTATAAATGCAAATTTAATCATCAAATTTATTTGATCCTTTTGCCACTGAGTTTTTTTCTCCTAATTTCTAAATCCGTCTATTGTTTTTTTTTTTTTGTGTTTTAAAGACCGTCAACAGCTAAGGTTATTTGAGCCTAGCACCAATTCATTATTTTTTTTTAATAATAAATTGAAAATCCAATTGACACTTTTACCAGCTCTAGGGTTAGAACCCGGGATCTGGGGACTTGTAATAGAGGAACCATAGCAACGCCATGTAAACAACAGCATTGCTACACGCTCGGCTATTCTCAAGCCCCCTTCTATTGCCCCGTCATGTCCGTCCGTATGTCGCAACCTTGTATTTCTTTCATTTTTTCATCTTTTGTGATGAAATTTTGCAGGTATATATTAGATTGTATTTCTAGTGTCGTAATGAGATATATGACTGACGAATAGTGATAGTATGTTAAAACGAGCGATATAGCGAGTTTTAACAGTCACGCGAGTCATAATATCATTACGCACGAGAAATATACGGTATTTTTTGCCATACGCACTATAAAATAGCTACTTTTCACTTCTTTTTCAAAAATCTTATGAAAATTTTATGAAATAGCTGCGCTTTTCACTTCATTTTCAGTATTTTCAAATTTTTTTGACAGTTCATTTTGTGTTGCCAACTTCACTTCTATAGTAGGCCGTCAGTAGCTATCAGTAGGTATTAGCGGGCGGATCAGGGCAAATAAACATAAATCACTATGGAAATGGTTTGCTTTCCCACACTAGTGTGGGAAAGATACGTTCCCGCGCACACCGACCTGTCAAAAGTTACTTTACATGCATATACATACATGGATATAGCAAATAAATATTAATAAAAAAAACTTTTTAGAGACAAACTTTTATTCAAATGCAATAAAAAGGAAAAAAATAATTTGTAATAATTTAGGTTTATAATTATAAAAGCGTGGGTCGTGAACTCTATGATAGCTTATTAGACACGACCCACGCTTTTATAATTATGAACCTAAATTATTAAAAATTATTTTTTCCTTTTTAGTGCATTTAAATAAATGCTTGTCTTTAAAAAGTTTTTTTTACTAATTTTATTTTGTTCATTTTAGTCTTTCAAAATTTTACCCCCCTTTGACACCCGTAGGGGTTGAATTTCGAAAAATCATTTCTTAGTGGATGCTTACGTCAGAAAAGGAACTAACTGTCCAAATTTCAAGTTTCTAGCTTCAGCGATTTGGCTTGGGCGTTGATTAGTCAAAAAAACCCTACATCCCCGTTTGAACCATTTAAGGGTTGAATTTATTTTTAAAAACGATTTATTCATGTATTGTCATCGGGAATACATATATGTGTACAAAATTTCAAATCGATCGGATACGTGGAAGTCGTTCAAAATTGACTTGCAAGATTTGACCTAAACACACCCACAAACAAACTAACATAAATTGCAAGTTAAATAAAAGCTTGTAAAAATAAAATGTTATATCGGTGAAAAAATACGATACACCTCTGTCGGGGGTTCGATTCACAAAAACAAACCACATAAACGTCTCCCACAGACGACCATCGACATTATATCCACTGTGTCGGCTTAAAATAAGGATTATAATCGTTAATTTTGGATAAATGTCGATATAAATTTTCCGCCTTATGTTAAAATAACACAAGGAAGTGAATAAAAACGACACTCGTGCGCCAATAACGGCCGCAACGAGACGCTCGTTATCAATGTCCGTACGGCATGCGAGTGTTGCTCTCTACAAAACGGTGTTATACGGACGTTTTCAAACGGGCTTCAGTTCACGACGGCGCCGCGTTGCCGCGTGCCACAGGGTCGACCACAAGTGCGCACCTGCAGTCGCACCGTTTTTCGTCTACGGATCCCTTAAAATTATCGCGGACCCCCCATTAATATAACACAGAAAAATTTATTCATTTATAATTTTTAAGCGTAAATGTCGATTTATAACATTTAGATGTAGATTTTACGTAAGTTTCACTTCTGTACTGTGTAGTGTAAACAACCGAACGTATGTAGATTTTGCGCAAGTTTGAAGTTTGTACAAACTTGCTTGAGTTGACTCGGAAGAAAAAAATTCTAGTTTCTAAAAAACGTTTAGGTATAGGTAAATCAATGCACTAAAAAGTAGAAAATAAATTTCTTTCATTTCCATAACGTTTAAAAACGTGGGACACTCACTGTACCTATATTTCATTTAATTCATCAAGTGCACCACGCCTTTAAACGTTAAAGAGAGAAGAAATTAATGCGTAATAAGCGTGTTTTCTAGAATTTTTTTAGTTTATAAATTTTATTTTTTAACTTTTTTGTCTTCGGCACTTTAATACAGTCTGATTATATGATATGGAGGAATAGCTCTTTCATTAGATATCTGTAAGCGCAGGCGCATTTTCTCCATCTCTGCTAATGCGTCACTATTTCGAAGTGTCTTGCCCGTTAGATTTGAGCTGTCCAATTCCCCGATACGAGTCCATTTAGTGGCGGCACGTTTTTCCACCATCAACACCGTCACTTCCCCCACATGTTTTATTTCCATTTTTTTTAATTTGGCTGTAATAATGAAAATTATTACAGCTAAATTTAAAAAAAATAAAAATAAAACATGTGGGGAAAGTGACGGTGTTGATGGTGGAAAAACGTGCCGCCACAGAATATTGTATTGTCATCGAAACTACCTACGACTGCAAAGTCTCACGTCAATTGGACATTCAGAAGAGAGTAAAATTCGATCGTTGCAAGATTTTTACATACTATTATAAGCGCGTTAAAAACAGCTGAAGCGCGTTGTTCTGAAATAAGGCGTATAGCCAACTGCAATGTATCTGAATAATAAAGTAGAGAGTGCGGTATTTTTTATTGGCCTCTAAATGCGATATCAATATGTTACAGTTTTATTTTACATGACTGTGAGACTTCACCCTCGGCACTGTAACGGTCCCCAACGCGACGGTTATAAATGGAACATCGTATTGGGGATGCGCTATATTGACAATATTTGTCACTTACTACACTATATTATAGGTACTGCTGCCACCCCAACAAAAAAACATTACATTATATGCGTATAAAAATACGTTTACTACACAAAAATGTCTATTTACTGAATTGATTTCAAGCTGCACACTTTTCCAGCAATCATAATATATATTATATAGGTATTGTAACGAACTTCTGATATTTTTGGATTGCGCAATGCGTTAACATCAGAAATTCTTAATGAATTTCTTGAAGAGGGATGGAATCAAGAGATGATTAAGTTGATGATCTAACATGGTTGGCAAAACGTACGTCGAGAAAAAAATTGGTATGTCTGTATCGCGGGTACAGACAGATGCGTGAATACCGTTAAAAACAAATAATTGTATTCGATGTCATGGAAAGAAATACATCCACTTTTATTAATCTTATAAAATCAAATGTTCGTAAAATGTATCTAATAAATAAAATTATTGTAATTTTATTTTTTTATATTTTAATTTGTAATCCGCATAACAAATACCTAAGTATATATTTTCATTAGGTACCTAAAAAATATATACATATACAGGCTGTCCCAAAATTGCTGGGACACAGAGCTACCACGCGTAGTAGAGGTCAAAATAAGTCGATTGGACCCAATTTATTTATATACCAAAATGTACCGTTTGCCCGTGAGAAGAGTTCAAAGTTATAAAATTTTGTATTACAGTTTTATTAAACTTGTACTAGGAATATTTGTTAGCATTATTTAAGAAAACATTTTTTTCCTTCGGAACTATGTGGAATACGAAATTTTTACAAGAGTAATAAAATGAAGATAATTAATCAGTCTTCTCTTCTCGCTAAAAAAATTTGAGAGCCGTATTACCACCCCTAAGAAAGTTCTGAAAAAAATGTCAGGGGGTGAGGTTGGTTTTAACCCTTTTACAATTTCTTTTGGGTTTCTTTGATTACCGAAAGGAGAGAAATCCTCTAAAATGCACTTTTGTCAAATTCTATTCAATTTGTTTCTCTCATTTCTGAACAGCGTACATTTTGGTATATAAATAAATTGGGTCCAATCGACTCATTTTGACCTCTACTACACGTGGTAGTTCTGTGTCCCAGCAATTTTGGGACACCCATATATTAACATGCTTCGGGATTCTAACCTGGGCTTGGCGCTTGTACCTGTCGGTAGACTCTTACTTTACCGCAAGACCACCATGGCTTACTGTCTCTGAGACCTTAACATAGTTATACACATGTCAACCACTTCCGACTATTTCGTTACATCTAATATTTCTAAAATGCCACCCCATAATGAAATATTACACGTTATTCGCGTCAAACAGTGTGGTTATACTTTTTCGGTTTCCAGAACAAATTATTGTGGATAATAATAAAAATAATAATAATTTTTTATTGAAAAGCCACTTATGTGATTGTGGATACAAACGTCAGGAAAATATAATACACATTAAAAAAGATCCTTTAAATCATAAGGCACAGTATTACAAAAATGTTTTTTTAATTTATTTTTAAAATATTCTGTTTTATTTATGATTTTTATTTCATCTGGCAATTTGTAAAAAAATTTTATAATATTATGTATACTTACAAGATTTTTCCTATAAGTAATTCTGAAAACTTCGGAGACTGATTTTTCAGGTCATTTTAAGAAAAAAAGTTCCCATAATCATATATCCTCAAAGGCACGGCTGAAGTTGCACTTCTTAACATGTACCCCGCGACGTTTATGATTCGAGGTACTGTTCTTGGCGAGAAATCTAAGGGTTCTGGGTACTGTTCGATAGATATTTTTAATTATAGACGCTCGACAAGTGAGGTCATTAGCGTCTGTACTGGGTATAGTAATTATAAGCAATAGGATAAAGTTCAACTGAACATCGACCGATAGAATCGCATATAATTTTGTGTTGAAATTTATTATTATTTTAATAATTAACTTTAATATCAACTGTAAATTACACTTATTTTATACTTTGTTATGGTCGTGTTGTGAAGGTCTAAGCAACAGAAATGTTGTGTAAACGCGAAGGTGTGTTGCCCGCACAGCCTCACAGGCTAGCCCGGGGCAAGTCCAGCCTGCAGTTACACAACGCACGTATCTGTACTGTGCTATGTCCAGAACTAATCAGAAAAAATGTAAGTTTAATTTTCTATTATCGATGTTTTTTAAAGGAAGAGCTAAATTTATTAACAGACTTCAAAAAAAGGAGGTGTTTCTCATCGGTTGTATTTTTTTTTATGTTTGTTACCTCAGAACTCCGTCATTTATAAACCGATTTGGAAATTTTTTTTCTATTTGAAAGGATATACTTTCAGATAAGTCCCATAGAAATTTCATCAAAATCGGGTCAGTAGTTCGGCTGATTTTAATAAAAGTTAGTAACGGCGTGTGATTCCTTAAGGTAAAAGCCACTTTTTGACACATCAGACAGCGTAAGAAAGTCGGTTTAATAAAAGTGAGTAACGGCGTGTGATTCCTTTAAGGTAAATGTCACTTTTCGACACAAAAAAGTAAAAAATAAAAAACTTTTAAACAAAAAAAAACCTTCAAAAAGCCACTAAAAAGAGGAAAATAATGAAATTTTGAGGTCTGTGCCAATTTAATAAAATATTAAGTCGGTTAAAAAGAAGATATTAATCACTATGCTACACTTTTTAATTGACTTCATATTTTATTAAATTGGCGCAGACCTCAAAATTTCATTATTTTCCTCTTTTTAGTGGCTTTTTGAAGGAGGTTTTTTTTTTGTTAAAAAGTTTTTTTTCATTTAAAATAAATAAAAGTTTTATTGCAAATAAATTTGCAATTATGTACAAATAAAAAATGTATTGTAACGCTCCATAATTTGCCAGCTTCTTAATAACAAATATTCGAATCTTAAACTTTTTAAAGTTTTGGGGAAAAGTTTAATAAAAAACCCTAACAGATGATTTTCATTAATATGAATTTATTTATTATTATGTGCTTTATGGTAACCAATGAGAGAAACCCCAGAAAAAATACTTAAATCTTAGGTTAGATACATAGGGTGATAGAATTCAGATTTCTGACTCCACATTATGCTAACATTTCACTAAATCATTATTTTTTGTTGATGCTTTTCCAATCCTTTAACTTTATGACGAACTATGCATGACATTATCTTAAATTTGTAGGAAATTTTAATTAGCGGTTTTTTGTATACTTAACAAAAAAATCTTTAAAAAAATTCATAGGTAATATGAATACTTATATGTGAACTCCTTTCGTCTCAAATATCTCAAGGACTTTGGACCAATTTCATTCAATGCATAATTGCATAATGAACACCTGATAATAGTCCGAGAGCCTGTGACAATTTTTGGTGTTATTTATTCAAGCCCTTATTTTTGTGAAGATGTTGAGAGAGGTATATTAAACTGCCCTGCGTAAGGGATTTTGCTAGATAGCGCTATTGGAGGGATACAGACCGCCTCCAACATGTGACAAAAAATATGGTCACAATTATTATTGCTTCAAGGTTGAAATTGTTTGTATAGCTTATCGGTGATCCAATAATGCCATTATAATATTTGCAGATCGATTAGTCAGTATTAAAGGGGTGGCAGATCACCTTAAACGTGTTATGTACCCGACTAAATTTATATTATTAGTTCAAGGTTCAAATTTTAATATGTTGTTACGGCGACTGTTTTAAGCATATATTTCAATTTGCAGAACAAAATGTCGGTATTAACCCCTTTGCAGAACGATATAAACACCTAGGCAAGTTTCCCTCTAAGAGAAGGGGTTAATACCGACATAAGTCTTTGAATAAATAACACCAAAAAATTGTCACTAGCTCTCGCTCTATAAGGTTTGCAAAAAATTTGAATTGGCGGTTTTTTTATAACAAAAAAACGACTGTAAAATGACTGTAAAATGTTAACCTGTAATGCAAATAGTTTCTCTAATCTCTAAGGGCACCCAATGGGAAGTTAAGGTACGTGCAGTATGGAGCTGGGATTCTAGATGGTAGCGTAGATCATAGCAGGGCTTGCTTAAATTAATGCATTGTTATATATGCGAGCGTACACAACGAAGCAGTGAGTGTAGCAGGTATAAGCGCTGTTACAAGAGCTGGTAGATTCAAGAATGTATCTCATCATTCTTTCAGCGCGCTGACTACTACAATCAACGTGTGACAACTGTCAAATGGCTGTTACAAGTTTCGCAATGGATGTGACTAGTTTAATAAATGAAATTTTGCCAGTTTTTATTTATTTTGTTTTGAGTTTTTTCTAAGACGTATTTAAAAGCGTTAGGTTCCATACGTAAATATTTAAAAAACCGATTTGGGTAAAATTTTAATTCTTGGTATAAATGATGAAATTCGCCATGTTTAGATCGTTTTCTATTAATAGGGTGGACAGGATAGCTCCTACCCAAATTTGTATTTAAAATATACCACTTTGTAGCAGAAGAACACAAATATTCGTTTTCACTATGTGACATTTCAAACGCGATTTAAGCTTGTATCAAAGCTTCGTTGTGCAAACCTATAAGCGCTTATAATTTCAGCCACCATCTACCATACACGCTACCATCTAGAATCCCAGCTGCGTACTGCACGTACATTTAGCAGTGTGGTTTTAGCCACACACCAGGCCTTTTTTACTCTTTCAATTTATCGCTAGTTCAGTATCGATTCGTGGAAACTAAATATCAAGTGTGTAATTTACTATCAACTGATAAAACGTTTAAACTAACTATGCGCTCACTTCTCTGTGAACTAAAATATAAATTACTTGCCATTGATAAAACGTTTAATGTAAGTAATTAATCTAATGAAAAAAGCACACACGCGCGTCACAGATGTATTTTTATTTATTGGTCGAAATAATTCCTATACTTATTCTATACTCTATAGCAGCATTTCCCAAACTATGGGTCGCGACCCACTGGTGGGTTGCGAACGAATATTGGGTGGGCCCTGAAAAATAGGACGATACATCGACCGACCGACAAATAAATCCTTCTCATTGAAAAGCACTCCTTGTATTTAAAAGTATTAAAATTTTCGATTGTAACTGAATGTTTTTTAACTTCCCATTGAAAGTTATTGTAATGAGTCCGAAAATCGAAATCAAAATGTATAACAAATTTTTATGTTTCGAGGTCATTACACTGTTTTTAGAAAGATTTCTGTGTGTGTATGTGTGTGTGTGTGTACGTATGTGTCCATTTCTTTCTAAGCCGAAATCTCTAGAATGAAAAATGATATCGACTACGTTAGGGTGCCAATCGACGCGTATTAACGTAAATAGGATCTGAAAGAAATTTTTTCAAAATCGGTTCAGCCGTTCTTTTTCTTAACCAAATAGACTCCAAAAAAGTAGATTTTACACAATATCTCGCGAATAAAAAATTATATCGACTTCGTAAAGGTGTCAATCGAGGCGTGTTAACGTCATTTTGATCCGACATAAGTTTTATAAAAATCGGTTCAGCCGTTTTTTTTTTTTTTTAATTATTGTTAAAAATAAATAATAATTATATTTTAACTTTTAATGATTAAAATGATTACTTTTCTGTGTAATATCTAATTTAATTATTATTATTAAATATTTATCAAACTGGGAACTTCGTCGTGTGGACCTCAATTAATAAACGACCCACCTCACGGCTTGTTCTTATTTGAACACTCCTTCATTCATATATTATAGTTATGGCCCTTTTTTCTTCATGACAGCCAAGAGGTGATTCCCAAATTTGGAAGTTTTTGTTAGGTGGGTCGCGGTCTAGTCAACTTTGGGAACCACTGCTCTATTGTCTATACTATTAACTTATACTATTCTTAAGAATTTACACGTATTTTATAGGACCGACTTGACTTCAAAATTTAAAATCAAGTAGGTACACTATAATAGTAGATTGTATATCTAGTAGCGTAATGAGGCATATTACTGACGAGAAATGACAGTATGTTAAAACGAGTGATCTAGCGAGTTTTAACAGTCACACGAGTCATAATATCATTTCGCACGAGATATGTATATATGGTATTTTTTCCATACCCACTACCTACATAAAAAGCTACTTTTTACTTCATTTTCAGTATTTTCAAAAAATTGTGACAGTTCATTTGCGTCGCCAATTGCACGTTATAGCATGCCATGAGTAGGTAATATAGCGGACGGATCAGAGCGAATAAACATAAATCACTATGGAAACTGTTAACTTACCACACTAGTGTGTTTTGAAAACAGTTTTCAACACACCGGCCTATTAACTGACGCGCATTCCATGCAATACATACTTACACGCATGTAAAGTAGGGCTTGAGAATAGCCGAGCGTGTAGCAAAGCTGTTGTTTACATGGCGTTGCTATGGTTCCTCTATTACAAGTTCCCGGGTTCTAGCCCGAGAGCTGGTAATAGTGTAAATTGGATTTTCAATTTAATTCAAAAAAATAATGAATTGAAAATATGAATTGGTGCTAGGCCCAAATAACCTTAGTTGTTGGTGGTCTTTAAAACACACACACACGCCTGTAAAGTAGCTATTTTGTAGTAGTATGGCAAAAAATATAAATAAAAATTATTGTCATCAAATAAGGAAAAAAATGGGTATGTCTGTATCGCGGGTACAGACAGATGAGTGAATACTGTTAACCACAAATAATTCTATTCGTTGTACTTTTTCGCACGGCCACCTGTGTATGTGCCCTTAACATAGCTATACATGCTGTGTTTTGTTTCAAATGCCAACCACTTCCGATTATTTCCGTTTCATCTAATATTTAATTTCTGTGACAAAAAATTCTGTCAAGAAGTTTCACTTAAAAAAATCATGTCAAATTAGCGATGGCGTTTCGGATTTAAGTTGTTTTACCGTACAAATTAAATTTTAAATTAGAATTGGTTGATATACAGGGTGTATCACAGGATTGAATACATAGAAAAGTAATGAGTGCAACAAGGAAAACATAATCAAAATGAGTAGCGTGACAAAGATAGAATACATATGGCTAACTTAACTAAATTAATTATCATGGTTTTTTACATGAATAGAGGGCAAGGCAATCTCTGATCTTAACTAATTTGTACTGTGTACTTCTCCCTATGTTCGGTTTCCTGTGATACACCCTGTATACTGACTATTAATACGGCCTTAAGACTGGTAGTCTATAGGTTAACCTGTCTGATGTTGCGTTGAAATCATTCCGGAATTAATCTTTATAAAATGTATTTTTCACATTTTAAATACTTACAAATTATTGTGTTATGTTTAGATGTAATTTATAATGATACAATTCAAAACAAAAAAATGTATAGCATTTAAAAGCTACAAGTTATCGCGTCATTCTCTACAGGTCACACCTTTTAGTCTTTTTATTCCTCAAAACTTGGTACTCCAGTAATTAGTGTATTTGCCATATGGCACATACACTATTGGCGTCGGTCGGATGGCGGGACCTAGGGGTCGGACCAAAATTTCTCGACGTTTCATAGCCTCCTGAACACTTTGGCACAATTTTTGGAAAAGTCTGTTTATATATTATGTATATGTGTATATATATATTTATTTATTTATATGTGTGTGTGTGTGTGTGTGTGTGTGCGAGCTATAACTTTCGAAAGAGTTAATTGATTTTGACGAAATTTGGTAGACACGTTGGAATCTATCACCGCACAAAGCCTGTTTAAAATGGGCCCGATCGGACCATTTTAAGGGTGCTTTTTAGGGGTTGAAAAATGTTTTTGAGCCCAAAAATACCGAAAAAATTGTCCGAATCGTATCAAAATTGAAATTTAACCCTTTAATGAAGATTAAAACGTGATGCTAAAATTTAAATAAAATCGGCCCGATTAGTTTGCGGATACGGATTTCCTTGCCAAAGGGTGTACCTATTTAATTTGGTGCAGATGCTATTATGATAACAATATTGCAATTAAGAAAAAATTATTATTGTAAGGGATGTATTAAGGGGTTAAATTTTTTATTTTACATAAAAACAAACAGTTCACATAATAAAGCCGCAATGCCTGTATTAACAAATACACTATGCTTATTGTCGGCAGGGTTTGGCACCGCGACCCGAATTTTTTTAGTTTTCCACTGCAGAATAATTCCCAGTTAGCCGAATTTTTGTATATACATTCGTTATGGTGTTTTAAAAAACGTGTAAAAAGTCTCCATCGATATCATGCCGGCGTTGCCAGATATTCGAGGTTCAAGTTCACGATAAATGGTTTTTTGCGAATTTCTCGGTTCCGTTCCATTTTTGGTAAAAAATGGTTATTATCAATTTTTCGTATAAACATTTTTTGTCTACGACTCATAGTTTTACTTATTTAAGTACCCGCGGCTTCCTCCCCCTTAATTTTTCATAACGGTATTATGCTGCTTAACCCGAATTTAAAATATAAAAAAATAAAATTACAATTATTTTATTTATTATATTTTATACGAACATTTGATTTTATAAGATAAATAAAAGTGGATGTATTAATACAATTATTTGTATTTAACGGTATTCACGTCATCTGTCTGTACCCGCGATACATTTTTTCCTTGCCTTCAGAATTTGCGACAAGCTATTTAGTATTGATCGTTTTAACAATTTCGTAATTTTGTCATACTTATATAAAATAGATAGACCGAGAACACCCTGTATAAAGGCTTGAGAATGGCAGAGCGTTTAGCTATGCTGTTGTTTACATGTCGTTGCTATGGTTCCTCTAATACAAGTCCCCAGTTCCCGGGTTCTAACCCGAGAGCTGGTAAAAGTGTCAATTAAATTTTCAATTTATTATTAAAAAGAAAATAATGAATTGAAAATATGAATTGGTGCTAGGCCCAAATAACCTTAGCTGTTGGTGATCTTTAAAACATACACACAACACCCTGTATAATACTAAAACGTTAACAGAGAGCTACCTAGCGGGAACTTTATTTTATAGTATCTAGAGATGGGTGAGTACAGAATGAGTCGATAGGACCATTGAACTTTATACACAATATTGCAAACGAATGATATGAAACAAATTGCAGTATCACGGATATATTATCTGTGTCCGGAAAGAAAAATAGCTTATGTCTTTTTTTCACTGTTATGAAATCGCTATGTCTGCCGAAATTTTAATTCTTCGTCAGATTCTGATTAACACGAACTCATTTTTAGGGTTCCATACCAGAAAGGAATCCTATTGTTGTGCCAACGATGTCTGTCTGTCTGTCACAGGCCTCTAACTTCTAAACGAAATGAGATAGGGACTTGAAATTCACACATAATATGTATTACCGCGGCCCAAAGATGGAGAGAATAACAAAAGATTAAAAAGGTTTTTAAGGAGGGCGCCCATACATGCAAAAAAAATGTTGTGCCTATTCTTGTGGGGTATCGTTGAAAAAGGTCTTTTGAGTAGATTATGAAAGTGTTTTTATTTTATTTATTTTATCAAAATTGTAGGTGTAGCAAAACTTACATATATAATAGTATGCGGAACCCTATCTACTCTTAGCATGGCTCGACACGCACTTGTCCGTTTTTTTAAATTGTATATTAAAAATCAATTTAAGTTCTGTTGATATTGTTACGGATCATCATGTATATAAACGACAGGCAAGAGTTCTGAGAAACGGAGTCCGCTTACTGTAACAACTGGTACCTGCACGAAAGTTCTAGAGAAAGCGAGAACACACTAGGCTTATGCCACGCAGCCTATATAAACAGCCAGTGCAAGTGAGTGAAGGGCAGTCAACGGTGAGTCACGCAGTCAAGGATCGGTGGATCAGTGAGATTAATAGTGCCGTGATATAAATAACCAAATTGATAAAATAAATACTAGTGTAGTGATAATAATTACGAATTATTGTATATAGTTGTTTTGTTTTGCTTTGTAATTACTGTTTAGTTATTTTTTACTTGTGTTGATTGTTAGAACTGACTTTTTGTTGTTGCATTCATTATTATTGTGTTTTTAATTATTGTAAATAAATATTTATTCCGCCAACTCAGAAAACAGTTTCGTAACAATATATAGATAGATATTGTAAAATTATAGACGCTCAACATCAGAGGTCATAAACATCTGATTTAAGTTCTGTACTAAATGGCTGCTGTACGAACTGTACTGAGCTGCTGAAAACACGGAATTTGCCGATTCAGTGCGCGGAATACGCTGACGACCGATCCGAGTCAATTCAGTGCGTATGGGCTTTAACACTTTGCGTACCGGAACAATAAAACATAATTTCTTTCTAATCCCAGTTTGTGCTTACATACGTTTTTCTTATTACATCTGACTTGTAAACTATAGACGCAAGAAAATTACAGTTAATACCGACGTCTAGTTAACTAGTCTCTGTATTCAAACCTAACATTGATTTTTACAGTATATTTTAGTGACATCTGTTGAAGAAGTGAATGGACCAAAAATACGTTGACTAGTTAACAAGTCGTTGTATTTTAACATATACCCCCTTGTGTTAGCTACATGTGCAAAAAAACGAAATAAACATTTTTTTTGTGAATGGTGGTAATTGGTGATAATGATACACTATTGAAATTTGGGACCACTCCTGCTGTTTAAAGGTGTTTATAAAGCATTTTTCTTATTGCGGGATTAACGGCATTTCTTGTTTTTAGTGTATTTGCCATATGGCACATACACTATTGGCGTCGGTCGGATGGCGGGACCTAGGGGTCGGACCAAAATTTCTCGACGTTTCATAGCCTCCTGAACACTTTGGCACCATTTTTGGAAATGTCTATATATATATACACAGTGTCTCCACAGACATCCTCAACATGGGGATCTCCGTTGTTATGGGAGATAGAGATTTGGTTAAATGAGACAAAATGTGCAGAATCTCCTGTACTACTACCCTGCGTAGTCAAACTTTCCATATTTTGCTTGGTTCACGGCCGACAGTCGAAAAACGAGATTTACCCATTTTCGTTTTTTGTTTATAACTCGCTTATTAAGTAAGTTAGAAAAAAAATACTTTCACTTTCTTAAGACCCTTTTTTATGAAGATTTCAAATCTCTTTTCATATTTTTATTTACTTTTATAGTTTTAGAGATACTTGTATTAACTTTGTTTTTTTAAATACACGTCAAAGATGGCCATGACACCATTCGAAAGAGATTTTTTTTCTCTTTAATTTGATATGAGAGTTGATGGATTTATTTTCAAAAATAACAGAGTTATACGTAAAACACTGATTTTTAATAGTAGGCTATGCTAAATTAATTGATAAAACAACAGAAGGCTTAGCAAACAGTTGAAATTCGCATTTGGCACTGCGACCCGAGTTTTTTTTTACTTGGTAGGTACTTAAGGCAAATTTTGCAAGTCAAGTAAACTGGACACTAAATATTAATCAATAATTATGTATGTCTAGTTACGTCTCCTGACGATATACAAATAAATGACCTAGGCTGTTTTTCTTTTTGGCCACAGTATACATAAAAAACTCGGGTCGCAGTGCCAAACCCTGCCGACAATATAGTGTATTTGCTAATACAGGCATTGTGGCATTATTATGTGAACATAAGTTTGTTTTTTGACAAAATAAAAAATTTAACCCCTTAATACATCCCTTAAAATAATTAAATTTTTCTAAATTTCAATATTAGACATGGATTTTATCAGTACACGCAATTAAATACACACTTCCATAAGTAAATCCGTATCAACAAACTAGTGTTTTCATAAAATTTGAAAGTCCGGTCCTGTCGGGCCGATTTTATTAAAATTTTAGCAGCACATTTTAATCTTTACTATAGAGTTAAATTTCAATTTTGAAACGATTCTGACAAATTTTTCGGTATTTTTGGGCCCAAAAACTTTTTAGAACCCCTAAATACAACCCTGAAAATGGTCCGATCGGGCCCATTTTAAATAGGCTTCTTGCGGTGATGGGTTCCAATGTGTGTACCAAATTTCGTTTCAATCGATTAAGTCTGTCGAGAGTTATCGTGTACACACACACACATATATATATATATATATATATATATATATATATATAATATATATATATAAATATATATATACAGTGTGTCCACAGACTCATCCTCAACATGGGGATCTCCGTTGTTATGGGAGATAGAGATTTGGTTAAATGAGACAAAATGTGCAGAATCTCTAGTACTACTACCCTGCGTAGTCAAACTTTCCATATTTTGCTTGGTTCGCGACCGGCAGTTGAAAAACGATATTTACCCATTTTCGTTTTTTGTTTATAACTCGCTTATTAAGTAAGTTAGAAAAAAAATATTTTCACTTTCTTAAGGCCCTTTTTTATGAAGATTTCAAATCTCTTTTCATATTTTTATTTTCTTTTATAGTTTTAGAGATACTTGTATTAACTTTGTTTTTTTAAATACACGTCAAAGATGGCCATGACACCATTAGAAAGAGATTTTTTTTCTTTTTAACTTGATATGAGGGTTGATGGATTTATTTTCAAAAATAACGGAGTTATACGTAAAACACTGATTTTTGATAGTAGGCTATGCTAAATTAATTGATAAAATAACAAAAGGCTTAGCAAACAGTTGAAATTCGCGTTGGCTTAGTAAACGGCTGTTTTGTTTTAGCTGTCAAAGTGTAGTTTGTTGCTAATTTGTCAGTTTACTAAGTGATTTATTAAATTTACTTTCGTTATCATGGAACCATTTTGTATAACAATGAAAAATAAGCGATTTTCAACAATTGATCGTAAAACAGTAGTTTTGTCTTCTTCACTTATTCGCGTTGACTTAGTAAACGGCTTTTTAAATGATCCATAGTTTATTAAATTTACTCGTAAGTTTCTGTAAATAGACGAATGAGGTTGTCTTCGTTCTGGATACTGATCGAAGTACATTTCTGCAGCTCTGGTCGAATTTTTGTGACCTAGAATGTAACAAGATAACATATCAAATTTTTCATTGTTACAAAATGGTTCCATGATAACCAAATAAATTTAATAAATCATTTAGTAAACTGACAAATTAGCAACAACTACACTTTGACAGCTAAAACAAAACAACCGTTTACTAAGCCAACGCGAATTTCAACTGTTTGCTAAGCCTACTGTTGTTTTATCAATTAATTTAGCATAGCCTACTATTAAAAATCAGTGTTTTACGTATAACTCTGTTATTTTTGAAAATAAATCCATCAACCCTCATATCAAATTAAAGAGAAAAAAAATCTCTTTCCAATGGTGTCATGGCCATCTTTGACGTGTATTTAAAAAAACAAAGTTAATACAAGTATCTCTAAAACTATAAAAGTAAATAAAAATATAAAAAGAGATTTGAAATCTTCATAAAAAAGGGCCTTAAGAAAGTGAAAATATTTTTTTTCTAACTTACTTAATAAGCAAGTTATAAACAAAAAACGAAAATGGGTAAATCTCGTTTTTCAACTGTCGGTCACGAACCAAGCAAAATATGGAAAGTGTGACTACGCAGGGTAGAAGTACTGGAGATTCTGCACATTTTGTCTCATTTAACCAAATCTCTATCTCCCATAACAACGGAGATCCCCATGTTGAGGATGAGTCTGTGGACACACTGTATATATACATACATATATATATAAACATTTTTAAAAATGGTGCCAAATTGTTCAGGAGGCTATGAAACGTCGAGAAATTTTGGTCCGACCCCTAGGTCCCGCCATCCGACCGACGCCAATAGTGTATGTGCCATATGGCAAATACACTAAAAAACATAAAATACAGATGTAAAACAGTGTACTTGTACCGTGTACGGCATAGAGACTGAGATAGGCAATAATTACGAGTCCATACCGTAATGCCATACGCCGTAACAAACGTACATCTATAATATGTGTTATGTACCTTTATTTGTACAAAGTCGGATATTTATACCGACAGATTTTAACTTAAAGGTCGGTAGAGCCAAGCGTGTAGCGATGCCGATTTCCATGGGTTCTCTATTGCAAGTCTCCAGTTCCCAGGTTCTTCCAAATCTTGATAGTTTCCGGGCTTGTAGGCTGTGGTCCGATCGTATTTCTACCTGACGTTTCGTCTACAACTGCGGTAGACATTTTCAAAGGCGGGACTTGAGAATAGCCGAGCGTGTAACAATGCTGTTGTTTACATGGCGTTGCTATGGTTCCTCTATTACAAGTCCCCAGTTCCCGGGTTCTAGTCCGAGAGCTGGTAAAAGTGTCAATTGGATTTTCAATTTATTATTAAAAAAAATAATGAATTGAAAATATGAATGCTAGGCCCAAATAACCTTAACTGTTTGGTGGTCTTTAAAACACAATTTTTTTTTTGAAAGGCAATGTGGCAGCGGCCGAAATGTCCTCCTTGACGGCTCACCGATGTGTCCTCCTTTTTTATGCTAAGTGCCAGTGTGTTCTCTGTTCGGTCGTATTCTGTTCTTCTGTGATTGGTCAATTGTGTTGTATGTAGTAGTGTGCGTGAAGTTCTCTGCTCGGTCGTATTCCGTCCATTTGCGATTGGTCATTGGTTTTGTACGCCGGAGTGCTGGTGTCCAGGTTTTACTGAGATTCAGGACTTCATCTTTTCGGTTAAAATTCTGTTTGTGTTTTTGTATTTCTATGACCTCCCTAGTGTATATCCGTGGGTAGTAACTCAATGTTCTGCCTATAGCTTGGGTTTTTTCGAAGAGGATCTTGTGGTTGTCCAGATTCAATGTATGTTCAGCTGTAGCAGATTTTTCTATTTGTCCCGATCTACAGCTTCTCTTGTGCTCTGCTATATTTGTCTTTACGCTCCGTTTCGTTGTCCCAATATATATTGATCCACAGCTGCAAGGGATGCGGTATATTCTATGTGTTGCCAGTGGATCTTTTGTGTCCTTGGCAGATCTTAGGCATTCCTGAACCTTTCTTGTTGGCTTATAGCTTGACTACTTTTCCAGAAGTTTTCCGTTGTTTTCTTGATGAATGGTAGAATAAGCGACTAGGCCGTGCAGTCAATTCTGATTGGTCGAATACCCTATCTTGATGTCGTTTGACACACACAGATACAGCTAAACGAACGTAACAACTAACTATTGAACTCTGTGTACTAATATGGATAGTTGATAGCGATTAAAAATGGGATTTGTATGTGGAGAATGTTCAAATACATATTCTTCAAGACAGGTATATTAATGTTCACAAAATTAGAATAAAAACTTCAGATAAATAAGGCTTATAATCTAATTCTTTCTATAAAAGTCGATCAATTTTCTGACATTTCAAAATAAAACCTAATTTATTATTATTATTTGAGATATTAGGATGTCCAAAATTTATACAATAACAGTGTTCTTGGGAAATTGAAACAGAAAAATAAATTTTAATTAATCAGAAAGCATCTTCAGTGGTATTTCGACGTGGTCATAGTGTTCTTCTCGGTGTCCTGCTGTCGAGTGTGACACCGAGAAGAACACTACGACCACGTCGAACACACCACTGAAGATGCTTGCCGCAGTTGCAAGCGAAACGTCTGGAAGAAGAAGAAGCCATTCCAGTAGACCACGGCTCATAATCCCGAAAGATTCTTATCTTAATTCTATTAACGCCGGCCGTGAAAGCCTATACATTCTTTTATTCTGTGTAAAAAACCACACTATGAATACATTACGAACGCACTGTATAACGATCACTAGTACCTATTTGTAACATTATTGTGTTCGATCACGTAATGGGCGTTGCATTAGCTACCTGCCACAGAGATGTTCAGATCGAGTAGCCACATAGCTTATACCTACGTGTAGCTGGCCCCGGCTAGCTGCTCAGCTACATTATATTATCGTATAGCTTAACACTCGGGAGTTAAAAGTTCAAACGACAATTGCTTTCTCACAGAAACAGCAAATGGCCTTTAATTGTACGTGTATTTAATACATGTATTACCGACAGAACTGCTTTATTCTACTGACGAATCAAAAATCGTTCTACATTTAAAGCAAGTATGGGCAACCCTTGGAAAGTTGCGGGCTAAACTTTGGGAAATTAATGAAGTCGCGGGCCGAGCTGGTGTTGTCCTGATTCGGGTCTATTATAGGCCGTCGTTGGTTGGAATTGCTTCCTAACGTTTCGCTAGCACGAGTGGCGAGCTTCTTCAGAGGTCCTTCCATCTCCGATGCTGGATGTAGAATGACAAATTCTCGGGCGCAGGTTGTATTTATACCTGTGGGTAGGGGGCGGAGCTTGTTTCGCTTCGGTTGACCTCGTGATATCGGTCGGCATTACTCGGGAGTGCCTGAGTATCGGGTTCCAGATCTGGTTGAGCTTGAGGGTTTCCACCTTTCTGTTGAAATTATTGGAATGAATCTGGAACCCGATACTCAGGCACTCTCGAGTAATGCCGAGCGATATCACGAGGTCAACCGAAGCGGAACAAGCTCCGCCCCCTACCCACAGGTATAAATACAACCTGCGCCCGAGAATTTGTCATTCTACATCCAGCATCGGAGATGGAAGGACCTCTGAAGAAGCTCACCACTGGTGCTAACGAAACGTTAGGAAGCAATTCCAACCAACGACGGCCTATAGACCCGAATCAGGACAACACCAGCTCATCAACTGGCCGCGAAAGCCTCAACCATTTGTCAAGTCGCGGGCCGTATATAATAGGTAGTTGTGAAAAAATAATAATGATACGGTTTATTATTTTTTTCTTCGGCAAGGTATTTTCTGTAGAGATCACTTAGCTCCACGTCTTCAAATTTTGACTTCAAATGTGTGTCTTCCTGAAGCTCGATTAACTCCATTTGCAGGTGTGTCGGAGCCTTCTCTAGTCTCTACGTCACTTTTCATAGGAGTAGCAAAAAGGCTAAAAGAGCTATCCATTACCTGTGTTTTCGAAGTCGGAAAATCTATTAAAAAATTGCTCCAACAGTGATTTTAGTTCTTCAGCATATTGAGTGTAATCAATATTATCATGACTTGATAGTGTTGAAAAATGATAACAGCTTCCAGATCGCATTAATTGTGTTTCCCAAAAGCGAATTTTGTTCTGGAACGCTTTCAGATGACTGTACAATTCATTTACCAACTGACCTTGTTTTTGAAGCTTCAATTTCACCTCGTTTAAGAGACCCGTGAATCGTGATGTCAACTAGAAATGCTAAATCACATAACCGTTTCTGATCACTGACTTCAGGCAATGGTTTTTCTTTGATTTCCATAAAATCGGCTATTTCCTGTCTAAGATCGTAAAATCGTTTTAGCATTTTGCCTTTGCTTAACCATCTTACTTTGCAATATGTCACATCACCATGTTCTGAAGAGAGGTCATCCAAAAATGCTTTGAACTTTTTCGAACGCGATTTTAAAATGTTCCGCGAGCCGGATCAAAAGTCGGGGCATGCCACATCCGGCCCCCGGGCCGGGCGTTGCTCATATATGATTTAAAGGCTCAACAAAGAGACAGAAACAACGTACCATATCTTGTGCGAATGTGAGGTTATGAGGTTGGCTCTTGGAATCATCGCATGGTGTTAGAAGAAGAAGTAGATTAAAATTGTCGTAAAGAGGAAAAACTCAAAATGTTTTAAAAAATACAAGGTAAAATGGTATGGGAAATCTTGCAAGAAATAGAAGAGGGTGGAATCACCAAAAAGAGAGAGAACAAGAGCATTCAAGATATGAAAAGTTTTGTAAAATATGAAGTGTTTGGAGAGATTTTTTCTCGGGAAAGAACAATAATTGAAGATTAATTAGAACATTTAAGATGGAAAGTCTTGTAAAATATGAAAAGTTTGAAGAGAGGTTTTCTTGGAAATCGCAACGTGATAGAATAGGTAAGTAGATTTAAAATGTGGCGAAGAAAGAAAACTTAAAATGTTTTAGAAAATGCAAAGTAAAATGGCATGGAAAATCTTGCAAGAAATAGTAGAGGGTGGAAGCAACAAAAAGAGAAAGAACAATAATTGACTAACTAGAGCATTCAAGATGAGTTTTGTAAAATATGAAGTAATTGGAGAAATTTTTTTCTCGGAAAAGAACAATAATTGAAGATGAATTAGAACATTTAAGATGGAATGTCCTGCAAAATACTTATGAAGAGTTTGAAGAGAAGCTTTCTTGGAAATCGCAACATAACGAAGAAACGCAACATGACGAAGAAACAAAACTCAAAATGTTTTAGAAAATAAAAGGTAAAATGGTATGAAAAATCTTGCAAGAAATATAAAAGACCGTGGAGAAAAAGGAGAGAGAAAGAGAGTGGAATCATCAAAAACAGGCAGAACAATAATTGAAAACGAACTATAATATTCAAGAAAGATTTTTTCTCGGAAAAGAATAACATTGAAAATTAATTTAAGTTGAAAAGTGTTCTACTTTCTAAATCATGAAGAGATTGAAGAGAGATTTTCTTGAAAATTCCAACGTGATAGAAGAAGTAGATTAAAAACGTCTTGGAAAAGAGGTATTTGAGGATGACTTAAGGAGATTGTATCCTACGGGTCACAAACATGGTCCTTAACTAAAAAAGATGCAAAGAAACTACAAGTAACACAAAGGACAATGGAACGTAGTATGTTAAATATTAAAAGAAAGGACAAAGTAAGATGTTAAGATATCAGGATGAAAACAAAAGTGAGAGATATAATTTATGTGTGTAGAAGATTGAAATGGAAATGGGCAGGTCATATTTATCGACTCACAGACAATAGATGGACATATAGAATAACGGAGTGGTACCCTATATATGGAAAAAGAAAAGTGGGTCGACAAAAAATAAGATGGAGGGACGAGTTTGTGAAATTTGCGGGGCCCCTTTGAACTCGCACAGCACAGAATCGTCAGCACTGGATCGAAATGGGGGAGGCCTTTTCCCTGCAGTGGGAAGCATAGGCTTATTATTATTATAAAGAGATTGTATAGGCACTCAAATATGAATTAGAAAATTTTAGATGAAAATCCTTGCAAGAAATAGAAGAGGGAAGCAAAGAGACTAACGAATTTTCTGATCAGCCATTGATGCAATTGATAGTTATCACAATATTTTTACATTAGAAGATACGATTGCAAGCAGTCATTTGAAAGTCAGAATTGTGTGGAAGGAATTCTTACTGCGTGACGTTTCTTTTTCCATTTGTGCTTAACTACTTATTCTTCCAGCTCCTCCCACAAACTCTACGATCACTTGGTTCGATTAATTCACTTGAAATGTTTTTTTTCCAATCTCGATTGCAGGTAACATTATAATATTATGTATTTATGTTTATATGCTCTCCTACCTTTTACCTTACCGTAATGAATTAATTATATAATTACATGCTGTTAACCATAATAAGGCTATGGATTTAAAAGCTGTACTATTTGACAATTACGCAAATAACGGCTGTGTAAAATCATATATTGAATACAGTGAAACCTTTGTATGTTGAGCTTGGGAATGGCCGAGCGTGTAGCAATGCTATTGTTTACATGGCGTTGCTATGGTTCCTCTATTACAAGTCCCCAGTTCCCGGGTTCTAGCCCGAGAGGTGGTAAAAGTGTCAATTGGATTTATAATATTTATTATTAAAAAAAAAAAAAAAATAAATTGAAAATATGAATAAAACCTTAGCTGTTGGTGGTCTTAACACAATTTTTTTTCTTTGTATGTTGGTGATGTCCAGTAACAGAAAAAAGTGTCCAAGTTAGGTCCACACACACTGAATCGACTCGGATCAGTCAACTCGGAACGGTACGGTCGGCACGTTTTAGTATGTATGAAATTAAATGAATTCATACGCACTGACTTCGGATTAGATCAACTCAGACCGGCCGAATCGGCTCGGCAACGGCAAAGAATGATTGCAGCGGCAAAAATTGCCAAATATTAATCAGACGGACATGGCGAAACTATAAGGGTTCTTTGTTTGATTACGTAACCTTGTAAAAGAGAATTGTTTTTTAGGAAAATTTTCGGTGTCCAAGATAAGCGTAACGTGAAATGCATGGGGATTTCTTAAACGGTAAGACATAGAGATTTGGTTAAATGAGAGAAAATGTGCAGAATCTCCAGTACTACCCTGCGCAGTCAAACTTTCCATATTTTGCTTGGCTTGCGACAAACAGTTAAAAAACGAGACTTCCCCATTTTCGTTTTTTATTTATAATTCGCTTAAAATATTTTCACTTTATTAAGGCACTTTTTTATGAAGATTTCAAATCTCTGCACATTTTCTCTCATTTAACCAAATCTCTACCTCTTACCGTTTAGGAAATCCTCATGCATTTCACGCTTACCTTGGACACCCAGTATAACTGGCTCCCCAATCTAATTTTTAAAAAATAAAATATAATTTTGCTTGAAGACTGAAAGCAAAATAAGCCATACAAGAAAGTTTCCTCGTGTTTGTTTACAGAATTTATTATTGTAATTATTAATTACGTTTCTAATTATATTAATTATTTAAAAAATGCATGTTAATTACTACAATATACAAGAATGCGTGGTGCAAACACGCATAATTGTCAATTATTGTCTGCAAAAGTCGCGTTATAATTTTTATTTTACAATTAATCTACAGTTGCCGTGAGCAATAATATTTAATGTGTTTGTTTTCTTTACTTTTCTCCCATCGGAAATCAGTCTGGATTAAACTAATGGCACTTAACACGTTTGTAAACTAACATCCTTTATTACAAACAGCGGCAGTTAATCCTTTTTGTAACATAAAAAAAACCCTCCTTCAAAAAAGTCCCTAAAAAGAGGAAAAAATAAATATGTATCGAATGAAATTGGTACGGAGTCGATATCATTATTTGTTCTCGAGATATACGAGCCGGAAAAAAGTTCACCAACGTACAAACGAAGAGAGGAGAGAAAGAGAGAGAGAGAGAGAAAGAGAGAGATTCGGGCTGTAGGGACCTCGTAACATCCAGATATGTCAAAATTTTTCATTCGCAGAATCGGACCCATTACAATAACTTCCAAAGGGAAGTTAATAAAATTTTGAGGCCGACGCCAATTTAATTATATACTTAGGTACTAAAACTTTTTATATAAGTATCTCCTTTTATTAAATCAGCGCCGACCTTAAAATTGTTCCTCTTTTTAGTGGCTTTTTTTGAAGGAGGTTTGTTTTTCTTTTTTTCTTTTTAGTGGCATTATAACACGTAGTCTGCACGTTAAATCGATTTCTGGGGCTTGAGAATAGCCGAGAGTGTAGCACTGCTGTTGTTTACATGGCGTTGCTATGGTTCCTCTATTACAAGTCCGCAGTTCCCGGGTTCTAGTCCGAGAGCTGGTAAAAGTGTCAATTGGATTTTCAATTTATTATTAAAAAAATATATAATGAATTGAAAATATGAATTGGTGCTAGGCCCAAATAACCTTAGCTGTTGGTGCTCTTTAAAACACAGTTTTTTTAACCGATTTGATTACGTCTGTAGAGTCCATTTGCGCGGTCACACGGTATAATTTGTTTTCAATGTGTCGTTTTAAATGAATTTATTACATAAGAATATATGACTTGAACTATGCGTGACTCCTCCCAAAGCAATCAGAATTCTCACCGTCATATTAATATTTTCCCATCTGGTTATAAAATTGATAACGGTTTAAAAAACAAGTAATACACCTGAAAAAGGTGAAAGTATCATATATATAGAGACATACACTCTTGTAGATACATATTAAAACAAAAAAAAAACACTAGATTCAACTTTGATTGATTGGGAATGTAGATTATACAGATTTTTTTCCGTACGTTTTTGCGTAAAATTATTTATATAATTTATTGATATTCACACGTTTGGTTAATTATGAATGAGTCAAGTTGAAAAATTATCAGTTATAATTAATAAAATACAGTTTGTGTTTTAATACGGTATGCTTTCACAAAATTGTAGAGAGATGAATGAAGGTACAGGAACGTGTCCCCGTTATTATAAATAAATTATTGGTGAATTAAATGTCGTATTTATTAACTATACTCTTTGCACGCGGCTTCACTCTTTTTTACTTTCCACCTCTACTATGGTAGGGAAGTAGGTAATGGATTTAGTCCGAAAAAAATATTTCGAGATTTTAACAGATCTTCACGTTTTGAGACCCTAGCAATCGTTTAAGATCATTTTCTGACTGATGTCTCTCTCTCTCTCTCTCTCTGTGTGTGTGTGTGTGTGGTCAATTTTTCGCCTTCGATATCTTAAGAACGGAACAACATACGGGCATGCCGATTGTTCTATTGTGTTTATCAGCCTTTAACTTAGATCTGATTAGATTTTGAGTCAAATCGGTTCAGTGGATCCTGAAATGTCACGTATTAACATAGGTAAAAAAAATATAAATGAATTTTAGATGTTATAATATGAAAAAAAATGTAAATATTTTTTTTTCTCTAAAATGTACAGTTTTCGAGAAAAAAAATATTTTACTAAAAAAAATATAAATTGTACGTAAATCAAAGTAACCACGATTTTTGCTATATTAAGCTAGCTATCAGTAAATCACTAAACAAAAAAGAGGGCCATGCTTTTTTTCAAAGAATAAAAAAAGAGTGTTTATTTTTTGCCAATATTTACTAGGTGGGAAGTATAGGACTGGTCATCAGTCGAATTTTTTTTTAAAGCCACCAATAGTTAAAGTTAGGTATTTGGGTGCATAGTACTTACCTACCAATTTTGATGCACGTTAGTGCAACCGCCAAGTCGAGTACATGCCTAAAAAAATATATGCACTTTAAAGCTTAAAAGAATTTTGAAATTGGTCTCAGTATTTCGAGCCCCTCTACCAATACATAACTTTAATTACAATTTGTACTTGTGGCTTCTTCCCGAACACAACTTGAAGTGGTCTTCCAAGGAAAGACATCACATAAGTACCAGTACAGTAAGGATAATATCTCAAGTTGTATGTATTTAGACTAGAGTATATAGTACCTATATAAATACAGTGCCTCCGATAATAATTATTTGTACCGCTTACATTTTTACAAGCTTTTATTTAACTTGCAATGTATATGTTAGTTAGTTTGTTTGTTTAGGTCAAAACTTGCAAGTCAATTTTGAACGACATCCACGTATCCGATCATTTGAAATGTTGTACACATATGTATTCCCAATGACAATACATGAATAAATCGTTTTTAGAAATAAATTCAACCCCTAAGGGATTCAAATGGGGATATAAGGTTTTTTTAACTAGGTAATCAACGCCCAGGCCAAATCACTGAAGCTAGAAACTCGAAATTTGGACAGTTGGTTCCTTTTCTGACGTAAGCATCCACTAAGAAAGGATTTCTCGAAATTCAACCCCTACGGGTGTAAAAGGGGGATAAAATTTTGAAAGACTAAAATGAACAAAATAAAATATTAGTAAAAAAAAACTTTTTAGAGACAAACTTTTATTGAAATGTACTAAAAAGGAAAAAATAATATTTAATAATTTTGGTTCATAATTAGTATAAAAGCGGGGGTTGCGACTAATAAACCATCATAGAGATTACAACCCCCGCTTTTATAATAATTATGAACCAAAATTATTAAAAATTATTTTTTCCTTTTTAGTAGATAAATTTCAATAAAAGCTTGTCTCTAAAAAGGTTTTTTTTTCTAATATTTTATTAAAGTTATAAGGTACATTAAATTACCATTGGTATCGTCCATGATGGATTAAGTATGATGTATAAAATAGTGGGAACTTGGACAAATAAAATTCTCAAACGCTAAATTTTTTAATAGCTGCGACGTTTCGCGAACGTTTGTTCGCTTCTTCAGGCACACTGTAATTAGACAATTATGACATTTTTACATGATAATAAGAAAAATTACGAAATTTTTTTTATAGTAAAAATAACTTACATTAAATGTTAGCATCTTCGTTTCATTCTAGTGTGCCTGAAGAAGCGAACAAACGTTCGCAAAACGTCGCAGCTATTAAAAAATTTAGCGTTTGAGAATTTTATTTGTCCAAGTTCCCACTATTTTATACATCATAGTTATAAGGTACTTCTTTAGCTAAGGTATAGTGAATTGGAATGACCTCGAGTCAAAAAATTACCGACTCAAAAATTAATGTAACGCTGACAGGAATAAAACGGCTCGGACGATTTGAATGAGATTTACTGAAAAAGGGTTTTGGGGGGCAAAAAATCGATCTAGCTAGGTCTCATCCCAGGAAAAACTCGTTTTTTTATAGATTTTATAATTTAAAAATCGCGCACATACAAACGTACAAGGGAACCACAGAACCTCATTTTTTAAGTCGGTTAAAACAGATAAAAAAAAACCTACTAGAACGGTTGAGTAGCTGAAAACCCGACACTAACACAATCGAAGCCGCGGGTAACGGCTAGTGATAAATATGGGAGTCACTGTATCGTATATGTGAGTCACTATAGTTAAGACTAGTACAGTGTTCTGAGAAGTGACTTGCCATGTTAGGGTTTATATCGCCGGAGGGAAGTTTTGAGGGTGGACGTGGGTCCCTCCGGTCCACCTGTCACTGACCACCGCCGCCGCAGATTTACAACCCCGAGGCACGACCCACGACCTCTTACGTTCGTTTCTTCGGCTATTCTGTATACACGGCACCACGCTTACTGATGTACGGTTATAATTTGAATTTACACTTGTCTCGCACGACATTCTCTTTTGAAACACGGAAAACTACAGGCCGCCTTATTGTAAATTACTGTAGAGTAAAGTGCCCTAATATCGGATAGGTTTTGAAAAGTATTCATATTTTTTAACTCATTACATAAAATGAAATTTCTTGGACATACAATACACAATAGGTGCGTTTGGTATCAAGGTGTAGTGTAGTGTAGTGTAGATAATTTTTCACTGAAAAGTGTAAAAAGTTCACCAAAAGTGTAAACTAAATGTACACTTGTAACAAACGGGCTAGTGTACATTCTGAGTAGATTGTACATGCGCATTACAAAATAAACAAGCCGTGAGGTGGGTCGTTTATTAGGACTAAAGTGCGACCCTTGAGGTCCACACGACGAACTTCCCAGTTTGATAAATATTTAATAATAATAATTAAATTAGATATTACACAGAAAAGTAATCATTTTAATCATTAAAACATCAATAATTAAAAAAAAAAAAAAAAAAAAAAACTGCTGAACCGATTTTTATAAAATTTATGTCGGATCAAAATGACGTTAACACGCCTCGATTGACACCCTTACGAAGTCGATATAATTTTTTATTCGCGAGATATTGTGAAAAATCTACTTTTTTGGAGGTTATTTGGTTAAGAAAAAAGAACGGCTGAACCGATTTTGAAAAAATTTCTTTCAGATCATATTTACGTTAATACGCGTCGATTGGCACCCTAACGTAGTCGATATCATTTTTCATTCTCGAGATTTCGTCTTTGAAAGAAATGGACACATACGTACGTACGTACGTACGTACACACACACACACACAGACATCTTTCTAAAAGTAGTGTAAAAATAGTGTAGTGACCTTGAAACATTAAAATTTTTTTTTCTTTTTGATTTCGATTTTCGGACCCATTACAATAACTTCCAGTGGGAAGTTAATTAATGACAGATTGGCTGAGTTCATTATTTCTAGTTTTTACAGTTTTTAACTTCCCATTGGAAGTTATTGTAATGGGTCCGAAAATCGAAATCAAAAAGGAAAAAAAAATTTTATGTTTCAAGGTCACTACACTATTTTTACACTACTTTTAGAAAGATGTCTGTGTGTGTGTGTGTGTGTATGTGTGTGTGTACGTATGTACGTACGTACGTACGTACGTACGTATGTATGTGTCCATTTCTTTCTAAGACGAAATCTCGAGAACGAAAAATGATATCGACTACGTTGGGGTGCCAATCGACGCGTATTAACGTATATATGATCTGAAAGGAATTTTTTTAAAATCGGTTCAGCCGTTCTTTTTTCTTAACCAAATAACCTCCAAAAAAGTAGATTTTACACAATATCTCGCGAATAAAAAATTATATCGACTTCGTAAGGGTGTCAATCGAGGCGTGTTAACGTCATTTTGATTCGACATAAATTTTATAAAAATCGGTTCAGCCGTTTTTTTTTTTTTTTTTTTTTTTAATTATTGATGTTTTAATGATTAAAATGATTACTTTTCTGTGTAATATCTAATTTAATTATTATTATTATTAAATATTTATCAAACTGGGAAGTTCGTCGTGTGGACCTCAAGGGTCGCACTTTAGTCCTAATAAACGACCCACCTCACGGCTTGTTGGTCGTAAAAATGTTAAACTCACTGCCATATTTATCTTGTACCATTACATTTTGAAGCTCATTCATTTTTAAGAGACAAAAAATGTAAAAAATTGAGTACGAAAAAAGTATCAAATCTGTCAAAGCGATTGTCAATTCAGACATATATCACGTGACCTACACTACACTACGTGCACCTGCTCAAAAGTCAGGACTAATAGTTCTTACACTTTTAGTCCCACACTGAAATAACAAACAGATCAGTTATTTTACACTTTTGTATAACAAACGTAATAGTGTCAAAAGTGCTTACACTTTTTACACTACACCTTGATACCAAACGCACCTAATATAGTGTCGTTAACAACGTTCAAAAATATGGAAAGTTTTAAGGGAACAAAAATGAACAAAAAATTCAAATTTATAAAAAGTTTCATGTCAAAATGTAGTCCTAATATCGGATAGTATATCCGATATTAGGAAAATGTTTTTAATAAGGTTTAAAATATTTTTACAAGCTTTTATAATTTTTTTATGCTTTAATATTATCAATATCTGTAACAAATCTGTAACAGAAATGATCATTTCATAATAACACCAATAAATTTCCTGATATTGGATACCTGATATTATTTTTTTTTTATAAATACCTCTTACGAACACTACGGAACCCTATCATGTAGGTACCTGCCCAACACGCGCTTGGCCGGTTTTTTTCCCTATAGAAAACAATTAGTTTGCTTCAAATTTCAACCACAATAAGTGAATATTATGTAATTGTAACATGCTACTTGAGTTATACCTTTGCTTATAGAATCTTATCAACCGTGAAGATCTGGGGCCATAAAACAAAACTGGTTATATAAAAAAAAAATTGTTAAATAAAACAAATGACGATTTAATCATTCCATTTAGCTTAAAAGTAAAATTTATGTAGGTGATTAACTAGTTTTACCCATAGAAATATCAATGATAGAATAGGGAAGCCACCCAAAAAAGTGTGGATGTAAAAGATAGAGATGGAGAAGAGAGCAGTTCTTCTATCTTTTTCTATCACAAATACATAACCATGGTTACAGATGTAAATTAACAATATCTACCGTGGTGTGAGTATAGCATGGTGTGCTCTTGCGCAGCGAGTAAGTGAGATACGTTCGTCTCGCTCTTGCCGTGTGACGTCACGTAGGGAACAGTACCTAGTGATTAGTTATTATTTTTGGCGTTTTTTGTGAAAAAATAATGGGAATTTCGACAAAATTTGTTTACTAATTGTTTTTAAGGCTTATGAGAAGTTAGTATAGAAGTATTGTATATTCATTTTCAATATTCATGTTTTCTAATAGGCCTGCAACTTACCCCTTAAAAGTCTTCTAGAAATCGAGTAACTGGTAACTTCGAGATCTCGTTCTTTCGCAAAATTATCGAAAGTGTATCAGGTCGGAATACTCTGAACCAAATTTATTCAAAATTACTGCGGTGGAACCTCCCCAAATAGCGTTCTCAAGTTCAAATCTGCTCCCTACATGACGTCACTGCGCAAAGCGGTCGAAAACTGGTACCCTAGGTAGCACACCACGGTATCTATACTATACATTTTTAAATTCACAAATGCGTCAGAAGACAAGGAAAAGAGAACTGCTTCGTTTTCTGTCTCTCTTTTCCAAGGTAACACTGTCACTTACAGTTGTGCCTATATGGCTCCCCTACTCTATCTATGATATCTCTATGGTTTTACCACAAGGTAGAACTGAAAATTTTTGACCACTTTGCCTACCCAATCATAGATGACAGTGCAAACCAAACGCGTTGTGTTGTTCATAAATAGTTCTTCAGTTGCTGACTGTGCTCTAGGTCTCTTTCTTCCTATCTATTTCTGTCATGTCGCTTTTTCGTTTCATCGCCGCCCGAAATTATCCTTGCTGTAGAAGTTTCACTACAAAAATATTTGAGTACATAAAAAAGTTCTAAAAATTCTACTTAAGCGGTTTTTCCTTGTGACATCCAGTTTTGTTGACTGCTATGTGTTAAGAATGACATGAATTACATTGTAAGATATGTTATAATGTAGGTACATTGATCTGGTGATAAGAGTGTTTTCTCTTACTCTATATAGGTACTGCAAAACGGGACGAAATAACAGTAACAATTATTTTAGAACTGTTTCTGAAAAAGAATCGCTTCTAAAACAACATTTCTCAGAATTGTTCTTTCAGTAATAACCATTCTTTAAGAACAGACCGTGGTGGTTATATAGCTGGTGCCCCTAGCACACTGTAAGAAATGAGAAGGCCGATTACATAGATTATCGATGGTCCATTTGTAGCCAGCGATTAATCTGGTAATAGGCACACAAAGAGACAATGGCGTCGCAAACAGGTATCGCCTGCACATCGTGTAGATTCCATAAAAACACATTGTGCATGCGTGGTTACTAATTTTTACATTAATTTGTTTTGTATTAATCCATTTTATATATGTAACTATACATTTTATTTTGTAATTTTTACACACTTTATAGGAACATTACACAAATTATGTAATTTTTATTTACTTTATGTAAAAATCACTAACTTTACAGTAGAAGTTCAAGTTTTTATGAAGTTTTCTGTGTAAAAATAAATAAAAATGTAAAATCATTTAGAAAATCGAGCGAATTCTACCTTAACTTTCAAAGTATTTTTACATCCATTTTTTACAGTGCAGTCTCTCTCTCTCTCTCTCTCTCTCTCTGACATTTTTGACATTCCTGGCCTGGTATATATTACAATAATTGATTTATTTATAGCGTTATGCGCGTAGACATTTCCGTTTCATCTGGCATTTTTGTCCTCAAAAGGGCGAGCCAACGCGAACGCCGCTTAAGAAGTTTTACTACAATAATAATAATATATGAATCGATTCTAGACCCAAATAACCTTAACTGTTGTGGACCTAAAAAAATAGAACAGGCTCTTTTTAAAGAACAAGAACAGATAACACAATACGTTATTGGAAAATAACTGTTTTACCCATGCTCTGCTACAATTATTACCCGATGTCCTGAATACAATAAACCTGTTGATGAACTAAAAAATAGAACAGGCTCTTTTTAAAGAACAAGAACAGATAACACAATACGTTATTGGAAAATAACTGTTTTACCCATGCTCTGCTACAATTATTACCCGGTGTCCTGAATACAATAAACCTGTTGATGAACTAAAAAATAGAACAGGCTCTTTTTAAAGAACAAGAACAGGTACCTAACAGCTGTTATTAGAAAATAACTGTTTTACCCATGCTCTGCTACAATTATTACCCGGTGTCCTGAATACAATAAACCTGTTGATGAACTAAAAAATAGAATAGGCTCTTTTTAAAGAACAAGAACAGGTACCTAACAGCTGTTATTAGAAAATAACTGTTTTACCCATGCTCTGCTACAATTATTACCCGGTGTCCTGAATACAATAAACCTGTTGATGAACTAAAAAATAGAACAGGCTCTTTTTAAAGAACAAGAACAGATAACACAATACGTTATTGGAAAATAACTGTTTTACCCATGCTCTGCTACAATTATTACCCGGTGTCCTGAATACAATAAACCTGTTGATGAACTAAAAAATAGAACAGGCTCTTTTTAAAGAACAAGAACAGATAACACAATACGTTATTGGAAAATAACTGTTTTACCCATGCTCTGCTACAATTATTACCCGGTGTCCTGAATACAATAAACCTGTTGATGAACTAAAAAATAGAACAGGCTCTTTTTAAAGAACAAGAACAGATAACACAATACGTTATTGGAAAATAACTGTTTTACCCATGCTCTGCTACAATTATTACCCGGTGTCCTGAATACAATAAACCTGTTGATGAACTAAAAAATAGAACAGGCTCTTTTTAAAGAACAAGAACAGATGACACAATACGTTATTGGAAAATAACTGTTTTACCCATGCTCTGCTACAATTATTACCCGGTGTCCTGAATACAATAAACCTGTTGATGAACTAAAAAATAGAACAGGCTCTTTTTAAAGAACAAGAACAGCTAACACAATACGTTATTGGAAAATAACTGTTTTACCCATGCTCTGCTACAATTATTACTCGGTGTCCTAAATACAATAAACCTGTTGATGAAATAAAAAATAGAATAGGCTCTTTTTAAAGAACAAGAACAGATGACACAATACGTTATTGGAAAATAACTGTTTTACCCATGCTCTGCTACAATTATTACCCGGTGTCCTAAATACAATAAACCTGTTGATGAAATAAAAAATAGAATAGGCTCTTTTTAAAGAACAAAAACAGATGACACAATACGTTATTGGAAAATAACTGTTTTACCCATGCTCTGCTACAATTATTACTCGGTGTCCTAAATACAATAAACCTGTTGATGAAATAAAAAATAGAATAGGCTCTTTTTAAAGAACAAGAACAGCTAACACAATACGTTATTGGAAAATAACTGTTTTACCCACGCTCTGCTACAATTATTACCCGGTGTCCTGAATACAATAAACCTGTTGATGAACTAAAAAATAGAACAGGCTCTTTTTAAAGAACAAGAACAGCTAATACAATACGTTATTGGAAAATAACTGTTTTACCCATGCTCTGCTACAATTATTACTCGGTGTCCTAAATACAATAAACCTGTTGATGAAATAAAAAATAGAATAGGCTCTTTTTAAAGAACAAGAACAGATGACACAATACGTTATTGGAAAATAACTGTTTTACCCATGCTCTGCTACAATTATTACCCGGTGTCCTAAATACAATAAACCTGTTGATGAAATAAAAAATAGAATAGGCTCTTTTTAAAGAACAAGAACAGATGACACAATACGTTATTGGAAAATAACTGTTTTACCCATGCTCTGCTACAATTATTACTCGGTGTCCTAAATACAATAAACCTGTTGATGAACTAAAAAATAGAACAGGCTCTTTTTAAAGAACAAGAACAGATAACACAATACGTTATTGGAAAATAACTGTTTTACCCATGCTCTGCTACAATTATTACCCGGTGTCCTGAATACAATAAAGCTGTTGATGAACTAAAAAATAGAATAGGCTCTTTTTAAAGAACAAGAACAGGTACCTAACAGCTGTTATTAGAAAATAACTGTTTTACCCATGCTCTGCTACAATTATTACCCGGTGTCCTGAATACAATAAACCTGTTGATGAACTAAAAAATAGAACAGGCTCTTTTTAAAGAACAAGAACAGATAACACAATACGTTATTGGAAAATAACTGTTTTACCCTTGCTCTGCTACAATTATTACCCGGTGTCCTGAATACAATAAACCTGTTGATGAACTAAAAAATAGAATAGGCCATTTTTAAAGAACAAGAACAGGTACCTAACAGCTGTTATTAGAAAATAACTGTTTTACCCATGCTCTGTTACAATTATTACCCGATGTCCTGAATACAATAAACCTGTTGAGTGTTGATGAACTAAAAAATAGAATAGGCTCTTTTTAAAGAACAAGAACAGGTACCTAACACCTGTTATTTAAAAATAACTGTTTTATCCATGCTCTGCTACTAATACCTGGTGTCCTGAATACAATAAACACCTTCGCTTGTGTTCCAGTTCGAGCTGGATTTATTACAATTCCAAACGCATGGGTGTTTTAACTCTCAGTAGTTGAGAACATTACGAGCTACCCGTCTGAATTACTTGTTCAATGTTCACATTTGAACAACAAGAAATATTAGTTGTTTCGTGGTTTAATAGTTTTATTAGTTTAAATTTTGGTTTATAGATGGGAATTTTAATTACTATTAGATGAAAACCTTACTGCTGGGTTGCAAAAAGTGATGTCAAAAAACTTGATTCAAAAATGACCTTATAAATTATGATCATATAATTAGTAATTACAGTTTTTATACATGCAGAAGCAGTTTAATGTTGTCAAACTCTCTATCTTGTAGTGCCTTGTAATCCCCGAAATTATAATATTAAATGACATTTGTTAAATATGTGATCTTCGCGATTACAAGTACTAACGAAATTTCGGACGTGTAGTCGACACATCAAGAAAATGTTAAATCATAGCTGTTAACGTCGTGTTTCGTGACACGTTCGTTTCACCGCCCGACGAACAAGAACTCCATAAGACATTCCGTAAGGTTGTGAGATGGCAGCCGGTCAAAGTTTGCCGAACTTGTGCTAACGTTCTCCTGTCACTTGTCACATACCGGCTACCGTGCCATCAGCCCTCCACAAATAATGCGAGGTAACTCCGTTACATCCATTGACACATTACCAGGACGTGCCTTAGCGGCTAAAAAGTCGACTATCTCTCTCAAACTAGTACCGTAAAGATGGGCCACAACCATACTCTATCCTCCTCACTCATGTGAATTTTATGTGAATCTGAAAATAACTACTAGACCGAGAGCTAGTGACAATTTTTTGGTATTATTTATTCAAGGCCTTATTTTTGTGAAGATGTTGAGGTAGGCATATTAAAGTGCCCTGATATAGCTAGATATAGCGGTATGGGAAGGGTGCAGACCGCCCCCAACATGTAACAAAAAAAATGGTCACAATTATTATTGCTTCAAGGCTGAAATTGTTTGTATAGCTTGTCGGTGACCCAATAATGCCATTATAATAATTGCAGATCGATTGGTCAGTAATAAAGGGGTGGCAGCGAGGGGTAAATATCTGAGGATTTATGTTGTACAGCGTGAAGGAATTACGAGGATTTATGAGAAATTATAAGGATTTATGAGGATTTATGAGGATTTATGGGGATTTATGGGGATTTATTGGGGATTTATTGAGGATTTATTGAGGATTTATCGAAGATTTACAGAAGAATTAACTCAGCTGCTTATGTTATGCGCGTGCGCGTAACATTTTTTAATTTGCTCGACCGCATAAACCGGCGGCATTGTGAATAAAATTTGTTTTTGGTGGTGTCATGCAAGTTTGTGTGAGTTCCAAGGTAAGTTTATTATAATATTTATCTCGTGTTGGCATTATTGTACCACATACAATAGGGTATTTGACTAAAAATTTTTTTTGTGTTATATAATAGAGCAGTAAATTCTGAACAAAATGACATTTAAATCACTTAATTATGATTTCAAATTAGCTCAAATATAATTTTTGAAATATTTATGTGAGCCCCGCTCGCTAATAACTGTTTTTGCTCCACGAATCTATGACGTCATATTTTTTATGAATGTACGTTTCTATCTACTAACTCGATGCTGATTATATCAGAAACTTACTTACCTACAGTTTATAATATTAGTATAGATAGTAAAAAAATCCTACACTCAAGTTTTACCCCCTTTGGGGTTGAATTTTAAAAACTTGAAACCTTCCTCGATGAACGGGCTATCTAAGAAAAAAAATTTTTTTTTATTGGACTGGTAGTTCCTGAGATTAGCGCGTTCATACCAACACACAAACAAACAAACTCTTCAGCTTTATTGTTATAATATATATAGTCTCATCAAATAGTCGAAAAAATAGGTCTAAAATTGCGTTAATTAGAAGTTTGATGAAATTTTAATTGTAGATAGGGGGTGCTACTAGAACACTCCAGTCAAGTTTCCCCCGTCGGATTCCGCAAGGGGTGGCCGCCATCTTGATTTTAAGGGATGAAATCATTTATCTTGGTAAATATTGCTTGTACGTGAAAAATTACAATTACAAAAATTATTAAGGAGGATGTATCCAACAACTTCTGTTTGGAAAATTTTTTGAAATTTCTTATTCAAAAGTTATAATTTCTCAAAAATGGTTGGGGGTGGAAACGGTTTTTTCGATTTTACAACAAAACGGTCAATCGTGGCGAAAAATGGTTACGACAAAAGTTATAGCTTTTAAGTGTTTCTACAATATCATGTGTTCAACATTTTTTTTGCTTGCTTGGTGCGAATATAGAGGGCGCCAAAAGTCGACCGGCGCCAATATTTTTGAAAATTTTATTTTGCACGCAACAAATTAATTCAAGTCATCGAATTTTCACCAAATACTCATTAGAGGGTTTTCGGGGTCGCTGATTAGGAAACCATTATCAAATTTTCCAAAAACAAAATGGCGAATCCAATATGGCGGACGTCTCCCATTTAAATTCATCGCATTTTCACCAAATTCATCATCCGCCATTTTGTTTTTTGAAAATTTGATAACGGATTCTTAATCAGCGACCCCTAAAACCCCCTAATCGTGTATTTGGTGAAAATGCGATGACTTGAATTAATTTTTTATGTGCAAAATTCAAAAACTTTCAAAAATATTGGCGCCGGTCGACTTTTGGCGCCCTCTATATTCGCACCAAGGAAGCAAAAAAAATGTTGAACACATGTAAATTGTAGAGAAACTCAAAAGCTACAACTTTTGTTATAACCATTTTTCGCCCCAATTGACCGTTTTGTAGTAAAATCGAAAAAACCGTTTCCACCCCCAACAGTGTCATTTTTGAGAATTTATAACTTTTGAATAATAAGAAATTTCAAAAAAAAAATTAAACAAAAGTTGTTGGATAGATCCTCCTTAACAATTTTTGTAATAGTAATTTTTAACGTACAAGCAGTATTTACCAAGATACATGATTTCATCCCTTAAATTCAAGATGGCGGCCACCCCTTGCGGAAAATTTCATCAAACTTCTTATTAACGCAATTTAAAAGTACCATTTGACTGGATTAATAAGGTAAACGCAGGTTTGTTATTGTTTATACATTCGATGAGTTATGGGGATTTATGAGGATTTACGAGGATTTATGAGGATTTACGAGGATTTATGAGGATTTACGAGGATTTATGAGGATTTACGAGGATTTATGAGGATTTACGAGGATTTATGAGTATTTACGAGGATTTATAAGGATTTATGAGGATTTATTGGTGATTTATATGGATTTATAAGGATTTATTTGCCAAAAAGGATTTATGGTGTACATAATTTTGGGCAGATATTTACCCCTCGGGTGGCAGATCACCCTAAACGTGTCATGTACCCGACGAAGTTTATATTATTAGTTCAAGGTTCAAATTTTAAATGTTGTTACGGCGACTGTTTTAAACATATATTTCAATTTGCAGAACAAAATGTCGGTATTAACTATTAAGTCCGTCTCTTAGAGGGAAACTTGCTTGCCTAGGTGTTTATATTGTTCTGCAAGGGGATTAATACCGACATTTTGTTCTGCAAATTGAAATATATACTTGAAACAGTCGCCGTAACAACATATTAAAATCTGAACCCTGAACGAATAATAAAAATTTCGTAAGGTACATGACACGTTTAAGGTGATCTGCCACCAATTTTATACTGACCAATCGATCTGCAAATGTTATAATGGCATTATTGGGTTCACCGACAAGCTATACAAACAATGTCAGCCGTGAAGCAATAATATTATTGTGACCATTTTTTTTGTTACATATTGAGGGCGGTCTGGATCCCTCCCATACCGCTATCTAGCAAAATCCCTTACTCAGGGCATTTTAATATGCCTCCCTCAACATCTTCACAATAATAAGGCCTTGAATAAATAACACTAAAAAATTGTCACTAGCTCTCGGACTATACGATATACGCTAGCGCACGTCTAGTGGTGTAAGTCAATGAGATTCCATCCAACTATACTTCATTCAACTTTAAGAGTGGTTTAGTCCTCTCCCTCCTGCCTAAAACTTTATTACAAGCTCCCGATCGTATTTTTGATCCGACAATAGATTTTTCATGTCATATTGAAACTAGTTGTCTCCACTTAGGACGCTATAGGACAAATTTATATATTTCAATTTGCAGAACAAAATGTCGGTATTAACCCCCTCTCTTAGAGGAAAAGTTGCTCGCCTAGGTGTTTATATCGTTCTGCAAGTGGGTTAATACCGACATTTTGTTCTGCAAATTGAAATATATGCTTAAAACAGTCTCCGTAACAACATATTAAAATTTGAACCTTGAACTAATAATATAAATTTCTTCACAAAATATAAGACCTTGAATAAATAACACCAAAAAATTGTCACTAGCTCTCGGTCTATTACATATTAAAATAATTTTGTTTATGTTTAAGATCAGGAGAATGTAAATGCAAGAATGTAGATTTCGTTGGAAGTACATGCTTAAGGTACGTGCAGTATGGAGCTGGGATTCTAGATGGTAGCGTAGATCATAGCAGGGTTTGCTTAAATTAATGCATTGTTATATATGCGAGCGTACACAACGAAGCAGTGAGTGTAGCAGGTATAAGCGCTGTTACAAGAGCTGCTAGATTCAAGAATGTATCTCACCATTCTTTCAGCGCGCTGACTACTACAATCAACGTGTGACAACTGTCAAAAGGCCGTTACAAGCTTCGCAATGGATGTGACAAGTTTTAAAAGTGAAATTTTGCCAGTTTTTAATTTGTTTTGAGTTTTTTCTAAGACGTATTTAAAGGTGTTAGGTTCCATACGTAAATATTCAAAAAACCGGTTTGGGTAAAATTTTAATTCTTGATATAAATGATGAAATTCGCCATGTTTAGATCGTTTTCTATTAATAGGGTGGACATGATAGTTCCTACCCAAATTTGTATTTAAAATATACCACTTTATTGTAGCAGAAGAACACAAATATTCGTCTTCGCTATCTGACATTTCAAAGGCGATTTAAGCTTGTATCAATGCTAGTATCAAAGCTTCGTTGTGCAAACCTATAAGCGCTTATAATTTCAGCCACCATCTACCATACATGCTACCATCTAGAATCCCAGCTGCGTACTGCACGTACCTTTAGTCTTCTTATCCCGATTAGATGTGATTTGAGATTTTAAATTTAAACCAAATTTAGGTAGGTACATAGAGTTACAAGACGCATGGCATTTGCATAATATATATTATTGATTTATAAATAACAGTATTTGTACTGCGGGTTGACAGAAACAAATGCCGGTAGTTCCATAGACTTCAACTGTCAGACTTCGTTTACACTATACGTAATGTTGAAGTACGCGTCCATGAATACAGTAGGTGACCAAAAAATGAACTAAGAGAAATTACTGTCCTTTGTTCTCTACGATTGGCTTAGGTCAGCGTCAGGGTAGCGAAGTAAAAGAAGAAAGTCTTTATTTGCAATAATAATATCTACAATATTATAGGGGTTTCAGCAAAATTTCTATAGGAAAAATTCGTTTTATTATAGATTTTAAAAATAAAATTTTTAACGTTTCAAAATCTTGTAATATTGTAAGCAGGCTTTGGTTACTTATGTATAGATGTTATGATATCCATGGATTTTTTTAATAATAATTATTTAATAATTTCAAAAATGCTGAGAGGGGAAAATAAGTAAATGTATGAAGTGTCTATATAACTTCGACCGGGCGTTTATGTGGGTTAATTTTGAACGACTTCCACATATTCGATCGATTTGAAATTTTATACACGTATGTATTGCCGATGACAATACATGAATAAACCGTTTTTAGAAATAAATTCAACCCCTAAGGGGTTCAAACGGGGATGTAGGGTTTTTTTGACTAATCAACGCCCAGGCCAAATCGCTGAAGTTAGTTACTTGAAATTTGGACAGTTGGTTCCTTTTCTGACGTAAGCATTCACTAAGAAAGGATTTTTTGAAATTCAACCCCTACGGGTGTCAAAGGAAGGTAAAATTTTTAAAGACTAAAATGAACAAAATAAATATTAGTAAAAAAAACTTTTTAGAGACAAGCTTTTATTTAAATGCACTAAAAAGGAAAAAATAATTTTTAATAATTTAGGTTCATAATTATAAAAGCGTGGGTCGTGACTATTTATTTTATTGTAAATTATAGACGCGTCGACAACTTAGGTCATTAGCGTCTTGTTTACATCAAATAACAACTCACTTAAAACTAAATGACATCACAGAACATCCATGAGCGGAGGCGGGATTCGAACCCACGACAGTGTGATCCAAAGGCCGCTACGCTAACCGTTACACCACTCTATCCTCTCGTGACTATTAAACTATCATAGAGTTCACGACCCACGCTTATATAATTATGAACCTAAATTATTAAATTTTATTGTTATTAGATACTAATCTTCGTATACATTTTTACTATCGAGTGTACCGTGCGAGGAAAACTTTTCTAACATATTTGAATGGCACACGTACACACTTGTACACTGCAATGTACAAGGGTCGGTAATTGAGTTTCAGGGGTCTAAGGACTGAGACTGGACGAAAAGTGGACACATAACCATCAGGGTGCCGTTTGTAAACTGTCATGTATATTCGGCACCAGTATATCATCCGGCTCTTGCACACAAAAATTACTCGAACTGGGTTATCTATCTTCTTCTAAATATAACATAAAAATGAAGCTTTGTTTCTTTGTCCCATAATACTATCCGATTGCGATGAAACTTTGGTGAGTTGTTGTGCGCTCACTACCGGGAAGGTTTCTGTAGGTTCATAAATCCTTAGCGGGATCGCTAGATTACCATGGATGGTGGGAGTACGTGTATATATGGCGGAGGGACGGCTGTTCAATATTTATTTATAAATAAATACTTAGCACCCGGATGAAACCGGGCGGGATCGCTAGATTACCGTGCATGGTGGGAGTACGTGTATATATATGGCGAAGGGACGGGTGTTTAATCTTTATTTATATATAAATTCTCAGCACCTGAACGAAACCGGGCGGAACCGCTAGATTACCATGGATGGTGGGAGTACGTGTATATATGGCGGAGGGACGGGTGTTCAATTTTTAATTATATATAAATACTTAGCACCCGGACGAAATCGGGCGGGATCGCTAGATTACCGTGTATGGTGGGAGTACGAGTAGTATATATGGCGGAGGAACGGGTGTTTAATCTTTATTTGTATATAAATTCTTAGCACCCGGACGAAGCCGGGCGGGAACGCTAGTTAAATGTATTTTTGACGTAGAACTACGTCTTTCCCGGCGGATGAAATTGTAGATTGCATGTCTAGTGGCGTAATGAGGCATATTACTGACGAGTAGTGACAGTCAGACGAGTCATATAATATCATTACGCACGAGATATATTGTATGGTATTTTTTGCCATATCCACTATAAAATAGCTGCTTTTCACTTCATTTTCAGTTTTTTCAAAAAATATTGACAGTTCATTTGCGTCGCCAACTTCGCATTTATAACAGGCCGTTAGTAACAGCGGAAGGGGGCTTGAGAATAGTGTTGCCGTCTAGATCTAGACTCTTGTCTTGTCTTGTCTAGATTTTCAAGACAAGACTTGCAAAAGTCTTGTCTAGAAATTTTCAAGACAAGATAAGAGTTTTTTAATCTAGACTTAGACTTAGTGAAGTCTTGATATTTCAAAACAAGACAAGACTTTGAAAGTCTTGTCTTGTCTTGTCTTGTCTTGTCTAGACGACAACACTACTCGAGAATGTCCGAGCGTGTAGTAATGCTGTTTTTTACATGGCGTTGCTATGGTTCCTCTATTACAAGTCCCCAGTTCCCGGGTTCTAGCCTGAGAGCTGGTAAAAGTGTCAATTGGATTTTCAGTTTACTTATTATTAAAAAAATAATATAGGTCTTGAATTGAAAATATGAATTTATGCTAGGCCCAGATAACCTTAGCTGTTGGTGGTCTTTAAAAACACACACACACAACAGCGGAAGGATCAGAACGATTAAGCATAAATTACTATGGAAACTGTTTATAATTACCATAGTGTTTTCAAAACACTTTCAACATACCTGCCTGTTAACTGACCCATTCCATGCATACATACACGCATGTGGGTATGGCAAAAAATTAATTTCTAGTTGCATTAATGAAACCTACATGCGTTCGGATTTAAAATCCCCGCGCGACGTAAATCTGCAAATTAGTTGAACATCGTGCACAGAAAACAAGCTTAAATGTGATTCGAACTTATTCTCAAAAGACAAATGACGAACGTTTTTCTTCTCACAACAACTCTAGCGTATTTAGCGTGGCGATGCTCACTTTTCAACACGACGGCGGCGGTCGGAAGCGGCGGTAGCTGCTGCGGGAGAAAGGGTGACTGCAATGACAAGCAATGCCGTCAATGCTCAATCACGTTCTTTTTGTATAGCCATCAACTACATACTAAAAGATATCGGACTAAACGAACTACTTTTTCTGTGATTTATTTTATCATCCATACTGTCAATAAAATATTAGTAAAAAAAAACTTTTTAGAGACAAGCTTTTATTGAAATGTACTAAAAAGAAAAAAATAATATTTAATAATTTTGGTTCATAATTATTATAAAAGCGGGGATTATAATCTCTATGATAGTTTATTAGTCGCAACCCCCGCTTTTATAATAATTATGAACCAAAATTATTAAATATTATTTTTTCCTTTTTAGTACATTTCAATAAAAGCTTGTCTCTAATATTTTACTAATATTTTATTTTGTTCAATTTAGTCTTTCAAAATTTTACCCCCCTTTGACACCCGTAGGGGTCGAATTTCTAGAAATCCTTTCTTAGTGAATGCTTACGTCAGAAAAGGAACCAACTGTCCAAATTTCAAGTTTCTAGCTTCAGCGATTTGGCTTGGGCGTTGATTAGTCAAAAAAACCCTACATCCTCGTTTGAACCCCTTAGGGGTTGAATTTATTTCAAAAAACGATTTATTCATGTATTGTCATCGGGAATACATATGTGTACAAAATTTCAAATCGATCGGATACGTGGAAGTCGTTCAAAATTGACTTGCAAGTTTTGACCTAAACAAACAAACCAACACACAATCATACATTGCAAGTTAAATAAAAGCTTGTAAAAATGTCTGAAATTGGCATATCGTTAAAAAGGGCTAATTATTAGTTATTTAATTTTGTTTTTAATGTACCAAAGTATGTAAGTATCTTCGAAAGAATTTAGTTTAAAAAATCTCGATCTCGGCCGTTCGAGGCGAGAAAAATTGTTGATCTGGTCTCGATTTTTCTTCTTTTGTCTCGACGCGACGACAACACAGGTTCACAACGGCAATACACCGCACGTTTTTTTAATTTCCCATTGGAAGTTATTGTAATGGGTCCGAAAATCGAAATCAAAATGTATAACAAATTTTTATGTTTCAAGGTCACACACTATTTTTACACTATTTTTAGAAAGACGTATGTACGTCCGTACGTACGTATGTGTCCATTTCTTTCTAAGACGAAATCTCGAGAATGAAAAATGATATCGACTACGTTAGGGAAGCCAATCGACGCGTATTAACGTAAATATGATCTGAAAGAAATTTTTTCAAAATCGGTTCAGCCGTTCTTTTTTCTTAACCAAATAGACTCCAAAAAAGTAGATTTTACACAATATCTCGCGAATAAAAAATTATATCGACTTCGTAAGGGTATCAATCGAGGCATGTTAACGTCATTTTGATCCGACATAAATTTTATAAAAATCGGTTCAGCCGTTTTTTTTTTTTATTATTGTTGATAATAAATAATAATTATATTTTAATGATTAAAATGATAACTTTTCTGTGTAATATCTAATTTAATTATTATTATTAAATATTTATCAAACTGGGAAGTTCGTCGTGTGGACCCCAAGGGTCGCACTTTAGTCCTAATAAACGACCCACCTCACGTCTTGTTGTTGGATAAATCAACGGCGTATTCATTGAGTATTTATTTATTCATAGAACGGTTATGTATTATACTCAATGAATTCGCCACTATTTATTCGTTGATTTGTCCTGCAAAAAACGTGCGGTGTACTTATTGCCGTGTGAACCTATAGCGTCGTTATTCTCTCGGTGAAAAGCGAACATAGCATCCTGTATATATTGTAGACATGCCACCTTCCCGGTTTCGAAACTGTAACTCACCCTGTCACGGGCGGGTGGCGTCAGGCGTGGCTGCAGTTAGTGGTTTTTTTTAAGTGTCTCGCACGTTTTACAATCTCTAGCGCGTTTAGAGTTTGAGCCAAGCTGAACTATAAGCGACTGTAGACCGCAAGGCAAAGTGGTTTTTTTCTAAGATAAAATTTTTTAAATACGAATTAATAAAAATAACGAAAATATTCAGTAATTATTACGTTGTCTAAAATTAACCGAACTGGAAAAAAATATTTATATCTTACCAATACTTACTTTTTCCATAACCTTACCGACATCATAAGTAGTTCTTTATAGTGATGGGCGATTACGAGATATTTTTACAATCGAAACAATAATTGTAATCGTTCATAATAACAATTGAGTCCACAATCGACTCTGAGTTTGATTTTACAATCGAAATGTTCGATTGTTCAAGTCGAGATTATTTGCCACATAGGTTATAGCAATAGCAGCGAATGAGAATACATACAATCGCGATTCGTTGATTGTTCACTGTTCACACTGTTCAGTCGGTACTCTGTGATTTCTTCACTATTGAATTCTTATTACGCGATTACTGCACAATCAACCATCGACTCGACCACAGTTGTTGAGTGATGAACGATTGTATATTATGTGGCTTTCGACAGTGTACGATTCAGTAATATGCGACTCGGTCTCGGTGAACTATGAAACAACAACAATTGAGTCCAAGTGACAGCCATCGACAGTCATCGAGATGTTTGAACAATCGAGACAGTCGACTGAAACATCTCGTATCGCGCATCACTAGTTCTTCATTTTGTTTACTTTTTTTGCGATAATGGCCTGACATTCGAAGTACAACTTGTTGTTATTACTTTTTTTTTGCGAAATGAAAAAAATTCAGCTCTATTTTGCGTAGGTAATATCTATTAAAACAAAATCACAGGTATACCCATTTTTTTGTTTTTTTCTTTTAAATTAATTTAGCGTGTTTGGAAAAATCCCCGGAACCCCGATTTTCTTTCCACTGCCGACCTTGCATTGATTCACAGGCTTTCGTATTTAAAAAATTCGACTGATGACCAGTCCTATACTTCCCACCTTGTAAATAGTTGCAAAAAATAAACACTCTTTTTTATTCTTTAAAAAAAAGCATAGCCCTCTTTTTTGTTTAGTGATCTACTGATGGCTAGCTTAATATAGCAAAAATCATGGTTACCTTGATTTACGTACAATTTTTATTTTTTTTAGTAAAATATTTTTTTTCTCGAAAACTGTACATTTTAGAGAAAAAAAATATTTACATTTTTTTCATATTATAACATCTAGAATTCATTTATATTTTTTTTACCTATGTTAATACGTGACATTGAGAACGTTTTTTTTCAATATCTCAGGATCCACTGAACCGATTCGACTCAAAATGTAATCAGATCTAAGTTAAAGGCTGATAAATACAATAGAACAATCGGCATAGCCGTATGTTTTTCCGTTTTTCGATATCGAAGGCGAAAAATTGACCACATACACACACACACATACAGACATCAGTCAGAAAATGATTTTAAACGATTGCTAGGATCTCAAAACGTGAAGATCTGTTAAAATCTCGAAATATTATTTTCGGACTAAATCCATTACTTCCCTACCATAGTAGAGGTGGGAAGAAAAAATATCTATCTAAATGTATAAAAAAAATCGACATGAGCTACTTTGTCTCGTGGTCACACAGATATAATATAGAGTACAGTATAGTCAACATAGAACAAGTGACGGTGTGGATCTGTGTTTGAAGGGGAGGAGAGACATGAGGGGGAACGGCAACTGTGTGAGAGATGTTTTAAACAATTACAAGATTTAATTAAAACTGCGCTCCCGTGGCGAACGCCATCTATCACCCGGTTGGCGGAACTCAGCTTCTTCTCAAATATTGTGACGCGTTCTCCGAGACCTGTTCTCTCTCTCTCTCTCTCTCTCAGTATTCACTTTGAAAATAATCACACAACTTTTCAACGTTGTATTTTATATTAGTTTCATAACGGAATTTTATATTAGCCCGACGTTACCTTAAATATCGTAGTAGGGTATGCCATGGCAACTTTTCCGTCAACAGTTTCTTACTGGGTAATGGGTTGCAGAACGCACTGTCAGAAAATCGGATTTTGACAATAATCGTAACAAGCGACTAGGACCTGCAGTCAGGGTCCATTCTGATTGGTTGAATACCCCATCTTGATGTCGTTTTACACACAAAACGAACGTAACAACTACTTAACTAGTGAACTCTGTATACTATGGATAGTTGATAGCGATTAAAAAATGGGTTTTGTATGTGGACAATGTTCAAACTCATATTCTTCAAGCAAGCATTTTGATTTCACAAAATTAGAATACAAACTTCAGGTAAGGCTTATAATCTAATTCTTTCTATAAAAGTCGATCAATTATTTGACATTTCAAAATAAAACCTAATTTAATAAATATTATTATTTGAGATATTATACCTAAGATGTCCAAAATTTATGCAATACCAGTGTTCTTGAGAAATTCGAATAGAAAAATAAATTTTAATTAAGTTTTATTTTAAAATGTCAGAAAATTGATCGACTTTTATAGAAAGAATTAGATTACAAGCCTTATCTGAAGTTTTCATTCTAATTTTGTGAACATTTATGCCTGACTAGAAGAATATGTGTTTGAACATTCTCCACATACAAAACCCATTTTTTAATCGCTATCAACTATCCATATTAGTATAAAGAGTTCACTAGTTAGTTGTTACGTTCGTTTAGATGTGTGTGTGTGTGTGTCAAATGACGTCAAGATGGAATATTCGACCAATCAGATTGGACCCTGACTGCAGGGCTTAGTCGCTTGTATAATCGTATAGTCCAAGCTCTGTCCGTATACAAAAGTCTACCGGACAACGCTACTAAAATTTTATTATTGAATTGAACAGATACTATATTATGATGATCAAAAGCACCAAATCGGTGCGAACCTAATTCATTTTTTTAAATAATTTTTTGTTGTCAGTATCTCGAATACGGCTCAACAATGTAAAGATTATAGAGAAGTATCAATTATTTACAATTATCATCGTCTACATTGAAAATTTTTTGCAGACCTCTCTCCAAATGGTTTGGTGTTCAACATGGTCTCTGTCTGTCAGGTGTGCAAAAAAAAGAGTGTACTGTACTTATGTACGCACGTCAGTAGTTATACTGCTTTGGCGAAACAAAACAAAAACAAGTCGTGAGGTGGGTCGTTTATTAGGACTAAAGTGCGACCCTTGAAGTCCACACGACGAACTTCCCAGTTTGATAAATATTTAATAATAATAATTAAATTAGATATTACACAGAAAAGTAATCATTTTAATCATTAAAACATAATTATTATTTACTTTTAACAATAATTAAAAAAAAAAAACGGCTGAACCGATTTTTATCAAATTTATGTCGGATCAAAATGACGTTAACACGCCTCGATTGACACCCTTACGAAGTCGATATAATATTCGCGAGATATTGTGTAAAATCTACTTTTTTGGAGTCTATTTGGTTAAGAAAAAAGAACTGCTGAACCGATTTTGAAAAAATTTCTTTCAGATCATATTTACGTTAATACGCGTCGATTGGCACCCTAACGTTGTCGATATCATTTTTCATTCTCGAGATTTCGTCTTAGAAAAAAATGGACACATACGTACGTACAGACGTACACACACACACATAGACAGCTTTCTAAAAATAGTGTAGTGACCTTGAAACATAAAAATTTCTTAGATATACATTTTGATTTCGATTTTCGGACCCATTACAAAAACTTCCAATGGGAAGTTAATAACTCCAAAAATTTTATTCCGCGTGCCAGTACTAAACGTTTGTAAAAAAGACGATAAAATAAAAAAATAAAGATATTAAATAAATTAATTTAATTTAATAAATTATTAATTTATTAAATATATTTATTTATTATATTTATATCTAATTATTTATTAAAAAAAAGCAGGCTTGTGTTGAGATTCGAACCCGAGACCTATTGCGTATGACGCGGCGGTGCTATCCGTTACACCACGCACATCTTACATAGCAGTGCTTATAATAGGGTAATATAATCATGAAAAATAATAGGTAATGTAAACAGTACGAACTCATATTTAACGAAAGCGGCATAAACGAGCGTATGCACTCTCATCATTTTTCCATAACGCGCCAAAAGAAGTATAATTTCAAAAATTTGCAAGGTATGGACGATGATAATTGTAAATAATTAATACTTCTCAGTGTCAAATAATAATGTATTGCTAAAATCGGAATTTGATAATCTACCCAAATCTGATAAAAAGTTAGGGGGATGCCGTTAAAAAAAGTCGATGACTTCATTGCGGAAGGGGGTGGTGCTAAAAAAAGACGACTATCATAAAAGATGTGCAGATAAGTTGGAATTTTTCATATGGGCTGTTCCTGATTAAATTTACACACTGTGTTATATCTGTAAGCAAATGAGTAGAAACGTGTCTAATAAACAGTGGCAGTAAGCATATTACCAACCTAACAGAAGTAAATCAGCAGTAGGTACCAACAACAACAACAACAATTGAGCTTACATCCAACTTAATTAAGTGGATAAGCAAAGAGCTTCTGCAAGAATTAGCCCTCAGGTAAATTACTCCTTACACCAATTTAGACGCTTGCCTGTTTACAATTCGAATTTATAATGTTTGCTTCCCGCAAAATCACAAAATTAACCGATTACCTCGTGGCAATACGACTTTCTCGCCAAGGTGAATACGTTTATTACAGTCAAAGCTTTCAGTTTACACATAAATTAACTGCAGATATGTACAGCTAGAGCTTTTGGTTTGCGTTTATTTGTGCTCGTCTTTTTTTAGATGTTCACAGATTTTTTTCACTTTTGAGAAACTTCCTAAACCAAAAGAAATACAAAAGTGGAGTCAGCACGAGCGTGTCATTTTCGACAAACATTAATTTCAAAGCATTTTTATTTCCTCAAAAATGGAATTTTTTTTCAAAGGGTTGTACGATAGAAACTTTGCAAGTCTAAATTTTTTAAATTTTTTTTGTTGCCTATATTTTTATATCTCTTCTCTACGTAGTATAAATTGAAGTCGCTTTTCGCGTCTGTCTGTCTGTCTGTTTAACCGCTAACTCCTCCTAAACCACGCAACGGATTTTGATGCGGTTTACAGCATCAGTTAGATAAATTTTCACAGAAGATTTATATATATATAGGTATTATATATAGCATAATTAATAAATAATAATAATTAATAATTAATTAATTAAATTGTAACCTGACCGTAGGAATTCGCAACATACTTATATCATAAAAACGACCGTACATAACTGTTCCACTCGTAGCGTAGAGGTAACGTCGCATCACTCTATGCACAGGGACCCGGGTTCGGAAACTGATGGCATCGTAAAATTTTTGGTTATTTTTTTCTAAATTCTACATGATATTTGTTTATATATTTTTTTATTTTTGTTATATTCTTTCTTTGACAATAATTATAATTTTTTTGAAACTAAAAATTATATATAAAAGCGAACGAGCGAAGCGAGTGAGTAGTATATTTATAATATTCAAACGAACGAGCAAAACGAGTGAGTAGTGTATTTATAACATTCAAGCGAACGAGCGAAGCGAGTCGTAGTGTATTGCACCCGGGCTTTCTTAGCACCCGGGCGAAGTCGGACGGGCCGCTAGTTACTATATAAAAATAAAAAAAAAATAATTTATCATAATACTTAGGTACATAATAATTAAAAATAGCGGCCAAGTGCGTGTCGTACCACGCATAGTGAATAGTTCCGTAATCGGGAAGAACGTATCCGCCATGTTGAATTTTTAATATTTTTTTATTTTTCTCGTAATTATCACCTTAAACACTATCTATGTTCCAAATTTCAAACCTCTAGCTCGATTGGAAGTACTCTAGATTTATGATGGTCTATCAGTCAGTCAGTATTTATGATGATCTATCCCTCTAGACTCTAATTTAATGGCTGTGACATACGGACAGACAGACAGACGGACAGGACGAAATAATAAGGGTTCCGTTTTTGCCATTTACATCAATTAAAAACGTATGATATGTCAGAAAAATTGTCTAAAAGCTTGGCTGGCATTTCAAGATTTTGAAAAGAATTTGTCATATTTTTCAAATAAGAACACATTTAGAATTAGTGTTGCCATCTAGATCTATACTTTCTAGACTCTTGTCTTGTCCCCTCTAGATTTTCAAGACAAGACTTGCAAAAGTCTTGTCTAGAAATTTTCAAGACAAGAGAAGAGTTTTTTAATCTAGACTTAGACTTAGTGGTCTTGATATTTCAAGACAAGACTTAAGTCAAGTCTTGTCTTGATATTTCAAGACGGCAACACTATTTAGAATGATTGAATTGAGGTTCTACTGTAAAATGAAAATTGAGTAAAATATTTCACAGTAAATTATGCATATATTTCTAGTGTACAATTAAACATATTCCCTACTTCGAATAAAGGAGTAATTCCCTACACACCTAATTACAAATTATGATTAAATTCTAGTACATACTAGACAAACTTGCAAATTTCTAAACCACCAGACGAAAATTGTTTAATGTGGAAAGTTTGAAAGAACATTTGGGAGTTTTAGAAATTATGGACTTTTTGCTACAGAAATTAGACTGTTATAATTATTGTATTTTTTTTATTTTTAATTATTTTTAGTTACCTAACATAAAATTCGGGATGTTTAATAATTGGAATAACATATAGACGTTGACAGGGTAATCCACCTTCTTTGACCTTGTAGAAAGAACTATTTCGATATTTTCCCAAAATTATTGAAAAAACTGACAAAAAAATGTCCATCAAATTGGCGTTGACAAAGATTTCTTTCAAAATCTTAAAAAAACTAGTAGCTTGAAATCAAAGAAAATGAAATTCAGATGCAACAAAAAAAAAAATAATTCAGTTCCGCAAGTATGAACAATTTGCACAAATGTAAGGGTCCTATTTCAAGAACGACAATAAATTTCTTGGTTGTCCCAGATAATATACCGTAATTAAATTTTACCTATCCGATATGCATGCGAAGACAATAAAAACTAACAAGCCTGCACACTGCATTTTCTGTTATAGAATGATTCCCAATTATTACAGCAAATTCGAAATATTTCTAGTAAACATTACCTCATTTTTTTTGAGCCGTAACTGATAATTACTGAACTGATTTGAAAAATCATTTCACTATAAAGCCTACTTCTTCCTGAGTAATACAGGTTATATATTGTAACAAAACCTCAGATGTAACGCCGCTGGCGACGATAGAATCATCGAGAACAAGTAACAATGATGAGGCGTGGCATGATATCGAAGACACAGGAATGTTCTGGAAAGCGCGGCGAGCATGGGGGGGGGTCAAGCTGCTAGCTCTATATAAGAGGAGCGGTCACTGGAGAGAACAACGAGTGTCGTGTGACAGTATCGATTTGAAATAAATACAGCATATAAATTATTCAGTGTTCGTGTTATTATTATATAAACAGTGTTGACTGTTATAAATTGAGATATAATTGTTACAGTTTATTGTTATCCATTTTTGTTACATTTTTAATTGTTGTAAATAAATAATTTATTCCACCCACGTAAGAAAACAGTTTTGTTACTATATTATTACGCTAAAACAAAAGGGGAATGAGCAATCGATCGTTATTCTATTCGTAAAGCCTTTTCATATGATACCCATATCAAGGGGGTTGCGAAGAAAAAGGTAACCCACCATCTTAGGATGTCCGCCATATTGGGTTAAGAATGACGTCACATAGCTTATCGTATTCTACTAGTAATGCCCTTTCATTTGATACCCCATATCAAGGGGGTTGTGAAGAAAAAGGTAACCTACCATCTTAGGACGTCCGCCATATTGGGTTAAGAATGACGTCACATAGCTCATCGTATTCTACTTGTAAAGCCCTTTCATTTGATACCCATATCAAGGGGGTTGTGAAGAAAAAGGTAATCCGCCATCATGGAGGCGTCAGCCATATTGGATTTAAAACGATATTTGATATACTATATTGCATAGTCACCGTACTTATACACGTGTGCTAGTCGAAATTTTGATTGCATGATTTGTACCGAACAGACAAACAAACAGACAGACAAAAAGCGAGTTAATAAAAACCTGGTAAAAAACTCGGCTAACATAGCTTGGCCTCTGAGATTTGAATGCGCAGTAAACAACCAGTGGCGTATCTACCACAGGTGTTCCAGGTGGCAATCACCGGGGCCCCCTAACCTCGAGGGGCCCCCAATTTTTGGGTCAACTACTGATTGATTAATCCTTACACTCGATTTTTTTCTCAGTCCAATTATATATGATCTAAGCGCAGATTGCATTTACTTTCTAGATTCAAACTCTATATCGTTTATGTCAATAATTATGATTTGATGAAGACGACTGGAGGATTTATTTATCCTTAAATATAAAAGAGAACAATATTATTGTCTGAAGAATACCAGTAGAACTTCTTTTAATTAGAGTCGTTTATATATGACCTAGAACATTTTGAGAATACAATCAAATGTTGATGGGATGATGATGTTATGAATAATTGGAAATTTTTCTTAGTTGGGTAAAGTGGGGGGAGGGGGGGCCTCCAAAAAAATTTTTACACCTGGGCCCCGCGAAGTGAAGTTACGCCACTGTAAACAACCACATAGCGAGAGCTCATTTCTTAAAGTTTTTTCGAGCTGTTCACATCGGTACAATGTTCACCACGTGCACGATAACTCTCGACGGACTTAATCGATTTAAACGAAATTTGGTACACAACAAACCATTATTGATAAAGTTTTATTTCTGAGAAAGACAAATAGTTTACTTTCTACTTAAAAGCCCTTGTCTGCGTCTTAGGCCCGTATTCACCGAGCCTAGTAAGTTATTTATTCCGTTGATTTATTCCCCTGGTAACTATTACTCGGAATAAATAGCGGTAATTCAATTCACCAAACGTAGTTAACTTTAAGAAGAACTATTCTATCCAATTTCAAGGGTATAAATATTTATTTATTTATTCGCCTAGTAAAATAGGATGGCTACGAAATGCACAAATTACTTTATGACCTGGCGACCTTTTCAGGTAAAGATTAATTCTATATCTTACAGGCAAAGGCTTTTATAGTAAAATATAATAAATTTACATTTTCGATCGAATTTTCGGTCGAATCTTTGGTAAACGTGCTTTAGAATCAAAATATTTGACAAAATGTCCAAGGTATATGGTATAAAGTAAATTTGTACCTGAAGTTACTATTCTATCGAATGAATTGCTTGGTGAATTGAAAGTTAATTTTATTCCAAGGAATAAATTTATTCTAAGATTAGTAACTTCTATCTTTAACAGTGTTTGGTGAATACGGGCCTTAGTCTTCTGCGCACATCAATGGCCAAGCTATGTTAGCCGAGTTGTACTGTAGATCGACCTGTATACGAATTGGTAGAAATAGTTCATTTGACGTCCTGCATCCCTCTACTATAATACAACGGACAGGTCATGTCGACTCCACGAAAGCACGGCGTTTGTATGTAAGACACAGAACACCTACACTTTATTCCTAATTAATTACAGCGAAACTAATTTACGTGCGCAGGAACAATCTAAGGCCAGTGAAATATTGCTAATTAACGCGGTATTGTTTGAGGACATTAAACACAATATGTTGCTGTATACCAGTGCTTACACAAACTAACAAATACACACATTTCTCTTGCTCTCTCACTCGCTCGCTCTCTGAATGTCTTCGAGACTTTATCATAGACATGGCTAAACTTCCGTCGCCGGTTCCAGGGAATGCAATCTCGATCTCGCGAGATCTCGAACCATTATTCGAGATTTAATCTCGTGGGCAGGCAATCTCGTTCGAGATCTCGACCCGATATGGTCCATATCGGGTCGAGATTTCAAAAACGAACGCGCTTGAAAAAAACTTATAACTTATACGTAATAGTTTTTGACAGTCGCGCTAATTGATTCATGTGTTTGTTTCTTTGCATATATTGTTTTAGTTATTGTTTTCTTGAGTGAAATTGACAGTTATTTAACTTATAACAAGCATTAGATGGCTAACAAATTACAAAGTTAAGTGAATACTGAATATGTCTAAGAACAATTCAAACCAAATGTTCGTGAACGTTACTAATAGTAACTTACCCTATGCTTCGTAACTCCTAAGAAGTTATTTCCAAAATAATTAATTTACATATAGTGTGCTGTGAGTTGAGGTATTGCTGTTATATTTTGAAAATAAAACCATTAATTGAATCTTGAAACAAAAAAATCAACGTTTATTTAAGGAAAGTAATGAAAAATAATCATCTGCACAGTGCACTACGCAATAAATCACACACGTACACAGTGACACAGTCACACTATCCCAAGTAAGTAGTTTTCATTTTTAAGTATTTTAGATACAAAATAATACGCTCTTTTTAAAAGTAGGCGAAATCTCGATATTGTCGAGATTTATCGAGATCTCGAATCTCGCGAGATCTCGAATTGCCAATCTCGAATGGAGATTGCATTCCCTAGCCGGTCCACGACCCGGAAACTATCACACTTCTCTCGCTCACTTAAGCTGTGAAGAGGTAACAGACAGACAGACAAATATACTTTCGCATTTATAATATTAGTAAGGATAGGTAGATAATTATTATTGTGAAAATGTTTGTTGGAAAGCAGCCAATTATATAATTGATTCCAAACATATCGGAAAAAATCATTTTACCTACCATAGTCACAGTCAGGATTCTAACCTGAATCTTTCAACTTTCACGGCAGAATGCGCTTACAATTACTCAACCGTGATATGATTACTAATCTAACATTCTCCTTATATTATGCTTCGGAATCAATTGATTTTCACTACATGTGAGTGTTAATTCATTATAGCTAGGTTGTAGAAGTGATTGTTCGTACTAGCGAGAGCTCATTCTGCCGCGAAAGTGGAAAGGTTCAGGTTAGAATCCTGACTGTGACTATGGTTGGTAAATTGATTTTTTCTGATATGTTTGGAATCAATTATACAATTGGCTGCTTTCCAACAAAAATTTTCAATTGCATATCAGCCGTATAAATCTATTAATTTATCTTAATTATTATTGTGTTTAAGTTGGATTTTCAATATTATATTATTTAAAAAAAAATCATAAATCAAAAATATGAATTAAGGCTTAGTGTCAAAAAAAGTTACAGGTTTACAAAACTCATGTAAACATATAAAAAAAATTGTGATAAATGAAAAATAATATACTTGAAATTAATGTGTTCTATAGAAAAAGTATGCTGAATTGTTTACAAACGCAAGTTTGTAACTCATTTAGTTTTGGAGTTATGACTGTTTAAAATGTATAAAAATTAAAATGACTTAAAACACCTATATCTCTTTACCTAAAAGAGATACAGTAGTGAGGGTGGTCAAAATCGATTCAGCGTGATTTTTAACCAACTTCAAAAAAAAGAGGGTTCTCAATTCGACCGTATATATTTTTTATGTGGTTATGTTTTATGTGTGTTCGCGGATAACTTCGTCGTTTATGAACCGATTTTGAAATTTTTTTTTTATTTGAAAGGATATACTTTCAGATTGGTCCCATAGAAATTTCATCAAAATCGGTTCAGTAATTCGGCTGATTTTTTAAAAGTAAGTAACGGAGTGTGATTCTTTAAGGTAAATGTTACTTTTTGACACTAAAAAGTAAAAAATAAAAAACTTTTTAACAAAAAAAAGCACTAAAAAGATGAAAATAATGAAATTTTGAGGTCTGTGCCAATTAAAATATGAAGTCGGTTAAAAAGTATAGTATAGTGATTAATATATTTTTTTAACCAACTTCATATTTTAATTGGAACAGACCTCAAAATTTCATTATTTTCCTTTTTTTGAATGAGGTTTTTTTTTTGTTAAAAAGTTTTTTTATTTCTATAAGTAATGCCTTCACACTACTTTGTTGGCTGCGGAGTTCTGAACCACGACCCAAGTTTTGTTTTATCAGGCCCTGGAAGATAGTTTTCCCAGATCTAGATCAGTTGATATACAGACATAGAAACAACTTAAGTCGGAATTATATTACCCTCAAGTATTATAAGGTGGTGTACCGAAATTTTGCTACTGCCAACTGATGGATACTATTCGCTGTGAGCAGATGTATGGTCCTGCCGTCTGGTGAGTGATAGCGTAAATCGGCGGTGCTAAAGTTACAATTTAATCATTCAATGATTCTGTTGAATTGAAAAATAACAACGTGAAAAGTGTGTTTTGTAAAATTCTGTAAACAACATAATTTTCGGTACGTACACTAGCAAATGAATTTACGTATTATATTTTTTCTGCATAAAAATTCAAACTTTATTTTGATAAGAAGTTAGAAGTGTCACTTTCACGGCCCATTTTATATTTTATAATTTTACTATGCCGTATTTATGCTTAGCAGTAACCATAGAGAAGAGAGTTAGGTATACCCACCGCATGTTTTTTTATTTATTCGCTGTTGCACGCTGTCACTCTGAAACCCCATGCATCTGCTCAAAAAGAATAGCACGTTTAGGGCGAAAGTTTGGGTACATTAATTTCTATTCATCTTTACATACCTATCGTACTAAGGTACTGTAGCAAACCCCAAGATGTTCCGCCACTGGCGGCGGCAGAAGCATCGAGAATGAGTCATAGTGGCTTGGCGGGGAATGGTGTCGCAGATACGCGTAACAGCAGGAACATTCCAGACTGAAGCGATTGTCTGTTTGTTATAACACAGTAGTAGAATAGTATCGAAGATTCCACACGTTTCTATAGACAACGAGAATGCGTCGTGTGTACACCGTGCCGTTCTATATAAAGCCGCGAGTACAAGCGGTTAGGATCAGTCATTCAGCTTCGTGTTAAGTCAGTAAATCAGTGATTTGTGAAAATAAATGGAAAATAAATAAAACAGTATTCTGTGAACATACCTGTTAAAATAAATATCCTTGTATTGTTAAGTGTTATAATTACCGTTTAAGTGTTTCACTGTTTAGAATTGACATTTTCGTTATTGTTATTATTGTGTTTATAATTATTATAATTAATTATTGTAAATAGACATTGTACATAAATCTTAGTAAATAAATAATTTAATTCCGCCAAATTAAAAACAGTTTTGTTACAGTACATTCAGATCATCTTTAATTACAAAAATAGTCAACAGATATTTTCTCAACTCCAACAATTTTTTCCGTGCAATAATCTAGACATATTTCATTGTTATTTTGATTGTAGACACGGTGTTGTATAATTACAACAGCTGAGTCCAAAAACTCGACTACTAAATGCTACTTAGAGAATAGAGCGAGAGAGAGTCATTTAATTACACTGTCACTAGTCGATTTATGCGCTCCAATAAACAATTCAACTATGTAATGTTCGCGGCGCAACGAGAAGAGCTGATGCAGACGGCCCCGGGGTTCGGTTATTAGTTAGCACTTAGTGTTACGGAGCGCTCGTGTCGTCGATTATAATCCACTTTGAATTATTGTACACATAAAGTTGGGAACAACTTTAAAATATATCCGCTAAAACCTAAATTTATTGCTCTCTTTAAAAATATAAATCATTCAAATGATACTGACGATTTAATAACTCTTTTTAAATACAAAGAAATGCTTGGTTAGGATCACTGTTAGGAACACCATCGAATGACGCAACGTTACAATGCAATATTAGACAAAATCATTTTAAACCCATGTCACCGCCGGGACTCTAACCCAATTCCACCATCGCGGTGGTATTATCATTTACTCTACGGTGACATAAAGCCTAGCTGTCTGAAATATTATTATTTTCGCCTCTAATTGTTATGTGAATAATATTGTGTGGATATAAGGGGGTTTTAAATCGATTGATTTTATCATATACCAATTAATTACTGTCCACAGGAACTCAAAACGTTGTTTATCTATAGGTAAAACCTAAGGCATCCCAGCCTAACGAGTTTATTAAGTTGATAAAACTTATAAAATGTTAACTCTCGCATGTATAGTGATTCGACTGTTTAATGGCTGCATTATGCTTTGCAGTTTATTTGAATAGTTGACTCTCGCATGTAGTGTGTTTTCAACTTGAAATTGCTATATATAAGAAAAGATCGGTTTCCACTTTCGGGCACTGTGGAGAAATCGGTAACTCACCTAGCCGGAAACTGGGAGTTTCGGGTTCAAGTCCCGACAGTGGTCATTTGATTTTTTCTTAGATATAGCTCAAAAATCATGGCAGTCTAGCTGTCTGAGATATTTATTATTTTCACCTCCAATTGTTATGTGAATAATATTGTGTGGATATAAGGGGGTTTTAAATCGATTGATTTTATCATATACCAATAAAGAAACTTGTTTATATCATGTTTACATAGGTACAAAACAGTATTTTTCAACAGTTTGTTTCTTGGTTTTCATGGTTTTTAGAAGTAAGTATTAGTAGATAATATAAACGCACGTCCTCTATACTTTCATGTATCATGACGAGCAAAAATGCTTTTTGGCGTGCGGGGCTTACATACATTTTTCAAAGCATATTTTTGAACTTATTTGAAATCAGAATGAATAAATTGATGTGTCATTTTGTTCAGAATTTACTGCTCTATTAATATAACGAAAAAAACAATTTTTATGCATATAACCTATTGTAAGAGCCAGTCTCCATGATTCTATGAACGAATCAACGACAACGCGGTATTGTTGACTGTCAGTTAACCTGATCGATTATTTTTTAATTCAGTGTAAGTATTTCTATTTTACAAAAATACCGATATTTTGTTCTGCAATTTGAAATATATGCTTAAAACAGTCGTCGTAACAACATATTAAAATTTGAACCTTGAACTAATAATATAAATTTCGTTGGGTACATGACACGTTTAGGGTGATCTTCCACCCTTTTAATACCGACCAATCGATCTGCAAATATTGTAATGGCATTATTGGGTAACCGACAAGCTTGAAGCTATACAAACAATTTCAGCCTTGAAGCAATAATAATTGTGATTATTTTTTTTTGTTACATATTGGGGGCGGTCTGCACTCCTCCCATACAGCTATCTAGCAAAATCCCTTACTCAGGGCACTTTAATATGCCTTCCTTAATATCTTCACAAAAATAAGGCCTTGAATAAATAGCACCTAAAAATTGTCACTAGCTCTCGGTCTACTATAATATGGTCGGGTCTACCGTTTACACACGGTATATTGTTGAGGGAAGACCATGTTCTTTTTCACTAATATTGTGTATCAAATTCTGTTGTAATTTGACAGCGTGTCGGCTTGTAATGTTATGACAACCCTTTCGTTTACAGTTATATTAGAGTAAAGGCACCGGATCATTTTTCTGGATGTCTGAACCAGCCAATCTCGAGGACTACTGAACGGATTTATTAATTTCTCTTCGCACCGATATACCTAGAGTACTACGAAACTACAGGGATTTAATCTCAGAAATTACTGAACCGATTTGAAAAACCCTTCAATTTCTAAAAGTCTATCTTCTTCGCGGGTAACATAGGCTATATTATATCATAATTTATTGTATCAATTATAAATTTATTAAAAACTCGGGTCGCAGTGCCAAAACCCTGCCGACAATATAGTGTATTTGCTAATACAGGCATTGTGGCTTTAATACGTGAACTTAAGTTTGTTTTTGGACAAAATAAAAAATTTAACCCCTTAATACATCCTTTAAAATAATATTTATTTCCTTAATTTCATTATTATTATCAATGCAACCTCTGTAGCAAATTAAATACACCCTTCAGTAAGAAAATTACTATCTAGGTAGTGTTTTCATAAAATTTGTAAGTCCGGTCCGGTCGGGCCGATATCATTAAAATTTTAGGAGCATATTTTGATCTTTACTGAAAGGTTAAATTTCAATTTTGAAATAATTCTGAGAATTTTTTCGGTGGTTTTGGACCCAAAAACATTTTTTAACCCCTAAACACCACCCTCTAAATGGTCCGATTGGGCCCATTTTAAATAGGTTCCGTGCGATGATAGATTCCAACGTGTGTACCAAATTTCGTTCAAATCAATTAAGTCTTTCGAGAGTTATGCCGCGAACACATATATAAATTTATATATACTTATACATTATAGCAATCGCTTTTGCTCCAAAAGACCCGAATTTAATCGGTTGCGCGGCTAGCTACAGAATCAACACAACCACACGGAAATCCAACAGCAGCAACCTATAATCCCTAAACAAGGAGATACCGCTTGGCTTCTTTATGGTTTACTGTCTGCACGGCAAGCTAGCTATATCAAATAACAATGATCTAACAATGGAAATACAGAAAATAAATCAATTTTCAGGAATTAGGAAAACTAGGAAGGTCGGCCAATACAGGAATCGAAGGAGAAAACAACGCCGAATCCAAAATCCAAGATTAAAACAATACAGCTCCAAAACGAAAAGTACAAATTAAAATCCAAAATCCCAAAATAAAAAGTATTTTATTCGCCAGAATATTCAATCATTAGTTTTTGATTGTTTAACAGCCGCGATGTGTATGTGTAGACGACAGCTCTAACAGCTCTGTGGACGTGCAAAAGTCTACGCAAATATTCAGTATCTTACGTCTCAGAACGATTTGCGTTCTCTCTTTTACCCACGCTCAAAACATGCTTTCATCTACCGCACTTATAGGGATCATATCCCGCCAGTCGTGTTCTTTTCTATTCTAGTTTGCAGGCTCCTTTTTCAGACGCTCGCCAATCAGCCCTGACGTCATCATATCAATACAGTGGGGTCCTACTTACCTCCCCAAGTAATGATAACAACATAAAATGCATTGAAGTTAAAATTATACCGCTATTTACTAGATGTGCCCAAGGGCCAATTGCCCCCCTAATTACGACTAAAATTAGCCCAGTATAACATATATATATAATCATTTCCAAAAATAGTGCCAAATTGTTCAGGAGGCTATGAAACGTCGAGAAATTTTGGTCCGACCCCTAGGTCCCGCCATCCGACCGACGCCAATAGTGTATGTGCCATATGGCAAATACACTAAAAAGTGATTGACCACAGGCGAGTGGATGATCGGGAATTGGTACCTTTACCCCATAACATTCGGACAAGGCGCACGGCAGAAGAAAGACACCATCAGGCATCTCAAAGTGAGCAACTCCGACACTAACTGTCAGTGTCCTTTAGCGGATATTTCGGGCGTGCAGCGCAAGTAAACAATAGGGCTAAACAATCTAATTAAATTGATTGAGTGACAGAAGCTCCAGTCCACCTTATACTGATCCTTTATTATACACATTGTGACGTTAACAATGTGTCGGCTTACGCAGTCCTCTAAAGTGTACGGAATGAGCCGTTTTCCTGAGAGTAGTCCTTTCAATTATCCACGAGAGGCAGCACTTGCGATAAGGACAAACATTATTTATTTCCCATTAGTGTCGTGTCATTTTAGTGGTATAACTTATTTATTAAATTAAAAAAATAATTGATCCAAAAAAAATAATTTACTTTTTACTAAAAATAATATGAAGAATGTTAGATTGGTAATCATGTCACGGTTTAGTAATTGTAAGCTCATTCCGCCGCCGAAAGGTTCAGGTTAGAGTCCTGACTGTGACTATTGTTGTCACTTGTCAAAATAATTTTTTCCGATATTGGCAGCATCCAATTATGTAATTGGCTGCTCTTTCAATAAAAATTTTCAATTGCAAAACAGCCATATAAATCTATTTAATTTAATATAAAAAAAATAATAAATATACAATATAAATTGCATGATAGCTAGGCCAAAATAACCTTAGCTGTTGGTGGCAAAACGGGAGAAGTGCTATTTTTGTAAAATGTATAGGTACTTAAGCTAAAATGATAAATAGATAATTAAAAAAGCGTAACAAATTCACAGGCGCATCTATAGCTATGCTTAAGTCGCGCCTAAAGAGCCAACGAAATATGTGTAAACTTAAATATTATACTGTCTCGTTTTTGTGTCAAAGAGTGTGAAATCGAATCAAGACAATACATAATATATAGAATAACAAAGGACAAAGGTCGCACAAACAAGATAAAGGGTTAAATGGTCAATATGCGAAAGACAGGGTTCATATTGCTGCGGGCGCAGGATATATACTGGACACATTCCCATATGCCACCGTACAATACGACTCGGAGCTCCCGCTATGGAGGTCTTACTGTGTCCTAGGTAGACTAATGCTGGGCTGCAGAAAGCATTGTCAAAAAATATAGTTATGTCTGTATCGCGGGTACAGCCGTATCGCTATATGATTCGTACGCAATGGAGATCTTACTGTATCCTAGGTAGACTAATGTTAGGTTGCAGAAAGCATTGTCAAAAAATATAGTTCTGTCTGTATCGCGGGTACAGCCAGATCGCTATATAATTCGTATGCTATGGAGATCTTACTGTATCCTAGGTAGACTAATGTTGGGTTGCAGAAAGCATTGTCAAAAAATATAGTTATGTCTGTATCGCGGGTACCGCCAGATCGCTAGATAATTCGTATGCTATGGAGATCTGATATACTGTGTCCTAGGTAGACTAATGTTGGGTTGCAGAAAGCGTTGTCAAAAAATATAGCTATGTCTGTATCGCGGGTGCAGCGGGATCGCTTGATAATTCGTATCACGTATGCTATGGAGATCTGACTGTATCCTAGGTAGACTAATGCTGGGTTGCAGAAAGCTTTGTCAAAAAATATAGTTATGTCTGTATCGCGGGTACAGCGGGATCGCTAGATAATTCGTATGCTATGGAGATCTGACTGTATCCTAGGTAGACTAATGTTGGGTTGCAGAAAGCATTGTCAAAAAATATAGTTATGTCTGTATCGCGGGTACAGCTATAGATCGCTATATAATTCGTATATGCTATGGAGATCTTACTGTACCATATCCTAGGTAGACTAATGTTGGGTTGCAGAAACCATTGTCAAAAAATATAGTTATGTCTGTATCGCGAGTATAGCCAGATAACGTAAATACCGTTAAATACAAATAATTGTGTTCGTTATCATTGGAAAGAAATATCTACATCAACTTTTATTTAGGTATCTTATAAAATCAAATGTTCGTAAAATATAATAAATAAATATAATAATTTGTAATTTTATTTTAAATTGTTCTCCAATAGCTAATTATGTTTTCATTGATTAAAAAATAAATAAAATATTAAAAGCCTTCAGGATTCGAACCTGGGCTTTCCGTTTGTACCTGCTGTCGGTAGACTCGTACTTTTCCGCAAGGCCACAATTACTTACTGTGTTTGAGACCTTAACATAGTTATACATGCTGTTTTGTTTCACATGTCGACCACTTTCCGACTATTGACGCTTTTAATACTGTACATGCAGTCTTTTAAATAAATTGTTATTATTATTATTATTTCCGTTTCATCTAATATTTCTAAAAATGCCACCCCAGTATGAGACATTAGACGTTATGATCAAAAAAATAATCCCCCGAAAATTCCTTCCGGTGATATAATTCTTTCCGCAAATTTTATTTGAAAGCAATAGCTTCGTAGCTCCATGGAAGAAACAGGGGATAGAGATACCTAATCCATGTACTGCGGCAGCAGCTGCCGCATTACAGACTACAGATGATCAGTCCTAGTCTAGAGTTTCATTAGCTGGTCAGTTGACAAATGATAATGACCAATGCAATGGCACTCGGTCCACGCTATACTCCTGCATACTCCATGTACTTTAGAAGGATGCTGTAACGACAAGGGTGTTTATTATCCCTGTCAATACTTATTTCGTCTCTAATGTTTAATGAATTGTGTTTTCCGAATGTGTTATACCGCAGTTCGCGCACTCGTTTGACTCGTTCAAACAAACGACATTTTACAAACAGACTGGATCAATGTTTCCTAAACTTTTGACGTCAATAACGTCTAATATACCGGGGTGGTATTTTGGAAATATTAGATGGAACGGAAATAGTCGGAAGTCGTTGGCAAATCAAATTTGGACGACGTTGAATGGATCAATCGTAATCGTACGATAATCCAAACAATAATCGTAGTTGCATACCAATAATAATAATAATAAATGTGATTTATTCCATGAGAAAAAAAAAATACAGAAACAAAAATAAATAAAAACAAAATAAAATATAGTTACTTCTTACCACAGCAGTTTTATTGATGGATGTACATTTCGAAAGCTAAGCTTTCATCTTCAGCGAACACTACATCGCACATGTAGTGTTCGCTGAAGATGAAAGCTTAGCTTTCGAAATGTACATCCATCAATAAAACTGTTGTGGTAAGAAGTAACTATATTTTATTTTGTTTTTATTCCAACCACAGTGCTCATATATATTTTTAAAAATAAATAAGTAACAAGTTAAATTACATTGCACCAAAGAGAAATTTGAAAGTTTCGGAATTTTCTAACCCAACTTGGCTATTGCCAGTTTCATCATTAATGGGGTCGTCCCGCTTAACAAAATTTGATAATTTTGAACAGTGTACATTATTCCTTATACATAAACAAATAATGTTCTTATATCCTTCCTCTTAATTGCAAACAAGAATTTAATAAATGTATTCATTTCAAACGGGAGAGATTAGGCGCTATAATATGATGACGTATGAAGTTCACTAAGTTCACTGGACATTATGCTAGTTGACTAGCGCTAGTCGACTAGCATGTTACAAGTATAATGTAAACAGTTTACTAGCGCTAGTACCGTGCTAGTGCGACTAGTATCAGTAAAGTTAAAAGCATTTCTACTTTTGCTGCTAGTCGTGCGATTTCAAAATGGCGCCAACTAACAGATGGACTGAACGTGATACCTTAAAATTTGTTACTTTGTATGAGTGCGAAATTTTGTGGAATGTTCGCGACGGAAATTACAAAAATCGTGTTAAGCGGAATAGTGCATTCGAATACATACAACGTGAAATGAAAATGAAAAATTTGACAGTAAATTGGTAAAGAAAAAAATTGAATCTAAAGAGACACATACAGTTTGGAGAAAAGTAAAATTAAAAAAAAATAACAAATCCGGTACATTACTTATTTTCACTAAACTTCCAAATTAACAATAAAATGTATTAATTTGCTGGTACCAATATGTAAACAGCGCTAGTAGTGCTAGTCGACTAGCGCTAGTCAGCTGGTGTTCGGTGTACATCACATCGGCTTATAGATAAAGACAGGTATGTCTCTATGAACAGAGAAGCATATATGGAGAGAAGCATGTACATAAGAAATCTGTACTGCTGATAGATCAAAAATCGTGAAGCCAACATACGTGCGGGTATATATTTCTGTCTTTTTTTATGGGAACCCAGCTGGCAGGTTCCTGATTGGCTACTTCCATAGACAAAGACAGAATTTTTAAAAGAGAGAAGGTATACTATTGACCACTGGGGTACTGAGGTTTTACGTCAATGGCATCCATGACGTATTTCTTTGTCTTTATATATTACGTTTCAAGTGGTGTTTATACTTCAGTTCATGGAATACTTCAGTTGATAGTGATATTATTATGCCCAAAAAGACCCGAAACCTGTGTTTACTTCTTATATCACTATGAATTTCAAGGAATATGAGTAAAAAACTGTTTTTAACAAAATTAAACTAGGTTACGTTATAATGACAACAGCTGTCAAGCGTTTTGTTTACATTTCGTTCAGATGGAACGTCCGTACACCGACAAATGACATCATCGGAATAAATGCGGAATAACTTCGTCAAAAGAGACACAGATATATTTTTGCTCTCTTTGTGGACTTCACTCACCGCACATTGAGTAAATGGACAAACCGCGGTATATATTTAAAGTATATGGAGAGAAGTCACTCGTCAGTTGTCAATTTGTGGTAAACATAACCTAAATATAAACAACAGCTGATTGTCAATTCACCAGGTATCTCTCTTTAATATCTATGGGACCTAGTCTAAGAGATCGATGGGCGTGATTAACTGCACGCAGCCAATCAGCTAAAGCTCAGAAGTTGTGACGTATTTCCGTCGCGGGAAAATTCCATGTTTAAAATCACATTGAAAAATACACACTTTTGACAATTTTTTTCTTATAGAAATAGCTTCCGAAAAATTCTCAAAAAAATTGTTTTATTATCTATTTGTAACTTAGAATCCAACCCTAAAAAAAAATGTGGGACGAGCCCATTACTAAGGAGTATATGCGAAAATGTGGGACTAGCCCATTACTAAGGAGTATATGCGAAAGATCACACTGTATTATATTATGAGCAAATTCATCTGTACTACAGGAATAAGCAAATTCCTTTAGCGACTTTAATTATCCCGCGGCTGTCATCTTGACGACTTGTCAACGACAACATAAACGGAATAACTGATTACCTCTACTCTATAATAATATCTACTTACTTACTGACTTAACGTCTCGTTCCTTCCTTTACTACACACTGTTATATTATTATGTCTTCGTTTTTGTAATTAAATTACCTCTGGCAAACATTAAATCTTGTTTATAGATACTCACTGATAATAAATCAATATCTCAATAATATTTTATAACACTGCAGAAAAATTTAAATAAAAGATCATAAAACCACATTTGTCTCATACTGGGGTGGGATTTTAGAAATATTAGATGAAACGGAAATAGTCGGAAGTGGTTGACAGCTAGGTGAAACAAAACACAACATATATAACTATGTGAGATATCATATATGGTGAGCCAGTGTAGCTGTATGGTAAAGTACGAGTCTGTCGACAGGTACAAAAGCCAATCCCAGGTTAGAATCCCAAAGGTTTTTAATTTTTTTTTTAATAATGAAAATATAGGTAGTACCTATACAGATTGTATCAAATTAAAGCTGTGCATAGGCCGTTCTGTGTGTAAGACAGAGATCGGTATATAAAGTATTAAGTAAGAATGAGATAAATAATCAATAAAGGAAATTACTGTGGTTACTGTAAATAAATAATATTTATACAACCTAATAACCTCATCTTTGTTTTTTCGCTTCTTCTATGCTGTAAAAATGTAAATCTTTTACCAGTTTACCATCTAAAGCAACTAATTAACCACAATATTAATTCGTAATATTATTTATATCTGGTACAAAAGTTTTGACAATTATTTTATTAAAATTAATTTATTAAGTGTTGAAAAGACCTCCACGTTCTGCCAAACAATATCCTAATCGATTACAAAAATTTCCCCTCAAATTGGCTAACATTTGATGGTCAACGGACTGACATGCATTAGAAATTTTGAAAGGCAGCTACAAATAATTTTATTATGTCGGTGGTTGAACTACCACCATAAAACCATTTAATTATTTGGATTTTTTCCCAAACAGTCTAATTTGCCATTTTATCAATAATTTCAGTAGTGACTGTTTTTACTGCAGAAAACAACGATGACGCTATCAGGTTGTTCGGTATTATTTATTTACAGTAACCACAGTAACTTCCTATTAGCGATCATTTATTTCATTCTTACTTATTGCTTTATGTATCAATCTCTGTCTTACACACAGAATGCCCTATGCACAGGTTTAATTTGATACAATCTGTATAAGGACAGCAATTTAAAATATAAAAAAATAAAATTACGATTATTTTATTTATTATATTTTACGAATATTTAATTTTATAAGATAAATAAGAGTGAATGTAATTCTTTCAATTATTTGTGTTTAATTCAGGTCATTTGTCTGTACCCGCGATACAGACATACCTACCTATTTTCCTTTAGTTGCGACAGATAACGTAACGAAATGTATGAAAAAATAAGCGAAACAGTAAACGTGCATAAATCTATAATTTCTAATTATCCAAACTACAAACAGTAAATAAGATTGTGTAACGTGGAACAGACAACTGACTCCGTCCTTGTCTCCTTTTTGGTGTGCTGTCATCATATCATAAATGTGCTACATCTCCGAACGAACGTCGCTGAAGAGAGAAAGCAAGGCAAGAGATAAATAATGAATAACCAAATTACCGGAGAATAACTAAACGGCAAATCCTTCCGGCAAAGGAAGTCTTTTGAACGCGCCGTAGTTTTATTTATGAAATGCATCGTCACTGTGACACTGCAGCAACATGGAATATTAAATACTTCTTGTCTCGTGGCGTAGTTTAAAACATACAACGTCATCAGCTTCATCCCTTGTTAAGAGCAAACTTCAATGTCATAAATAAAGAAGTTGTGTAATATGAAAATAAATAATTATTAATTAAAACGTTACTATATAAACGTTACTATATAAAAATTTCAAATGGAAACAATCGAATCAATTGCGAAACAAGGCTATTTGCTAATAATACTCCAGTAATTTTAGACATTAGAACGACCCATCTGCAGAATAATTCCCAGTTAGCTGATTTTTTTTTATATACCTTCGTTATGGTGTTTTATAAGACGTGTAAAAAGTCCCCATCGATATCGTGCCGGCGTTGCCAGATATTCGAGGTTCAAGTTCACGATAGACGGTTTTTTGCGAATTTCTCAGTTCCGTTCTATTTTTTGTAAAAAATGGTAATTATCAATCTTGTAGAGGACGAAATTATCTACAACTTTTGTATAAACATTTTTTGTCTACGATTTATAGTTTTTCTTATTTAAGTACCCGCGGCTTCCTCCCCCTCGATTTTACATAACGGGGTTATGTAGCTTCCCGAGGGCCTAACAAAATGATTTGTAGTTTTATTTTAAGTTGAACTTTAAGCTAACGATTAACTATAATTTTTATCGAAATTAATTCAGTAGTTCTCTAGTTATAATCAACCAAACATACAAATCGACAGCACTCAATCAGACAGACAGACTGCCCAATTTTTTTTCGAAAATACCATATTTATACTTGACATCAATTATAAAGACCATTCGTAAAGTAATTTTGTAAACAAAATTTACAAGGGTTGCGAGAGTGCGGATTAAGTACGAGTACGTATGCATTTGCATACCGTATAACGCACTCTAGTAATAGTACCCACATTTTTATTTTTTTTTGCAAAATTCCTTTACGAATAGTCTTTATACCAATTATAATGAGTATTCGTAAAGGAATTTTGAAAAAAAAATTAAAATATGGCTACCTGCTTCGGGGTATTCTTAGTAGAGTGCGTTATACGGTATGCAAATGCATACTCATACTTAAATCGCATTCTCTCAATCCTTGTAAATTTTTTTTACAAAATTACTTTACGAATAGCCTTTATAATTGATGTCAAGTATAAATATCGTATTTTCCAAAAAAAATTGTCTGTCCGTCTATCTGTTTCACTGCTGTCGATTTGTATGTTTGGTTGCTTATAAATAGAGAGCTATTGCATTAATTTCGATAAAATTATAATTAATCGTTAGCTTCAAGTTCAACTTAAAATAAAGGTACAAATCAATATGTTAGGCCCTCGGAAAGCAGCATAATACCATTATGAAAAATCGAGGGGGAGGAAGCCACGGGTACTTAAGTAAAACTATGAATCGTAGACAAAAAATGTTTATACAAAAGTTGTAGAGAATTTTGTCCTCTACAAGATTGATAATAACCATTTTTTACCAAAGATGGAACGGAACCGAGAAATTCGCAAAAAACCGTCTATCGTGAACTTGAACCTCGAATATCTGGCAACGCCGGCACGATATCGATGGGGACTTTTTACACGTTTTTTAAAACACCATAACGAAGGTATATAAAAAAAAAATCAGCTAACTGGGAATTATTCTGCAGTGGAAAACTAAAATTACTGGACTAATTTCAAAAAAGAAGGAGGTTCTATACTTAGACCGAGAGCTAGTGACAATTTTTTGGTGTTATTTATTCAAGGCCTTATTTTTTTGATGATGTTCAGGGAGGCATATTAGAATGCCCTGAGTAAGGGATTTTGCTAAATAGAGCGGTATGGGAGGGATGCAGACGGCCCCCAACATGTAACAAAAAAATGGTTTTGATTAATCATTAGTTATTTTCATATTACACATTAAATTCTTTATTTTTCTGGAAAAAGTGTTAATAAATGTTTTTGAGACAGCCCTTTGTAGCGCGGCAGGACGGTGGCCATTCCGGGTGTAATTGGTGCAGAACGGAGCAGGGTCAGTGTTATTACTGTTAGATTTGTTGTTAAGGGTTGGCAGTAGTGACCTGGCAATGACATATGGCCAATGGGCAGTTAAATTTAAACACAACGACGTTTTCCCTGGACACCACTCCACGTTGACAGAGCACTACATCAAGTTTGAGAGAACGAGCCGGAGACTCGTTCGTCGTTGCTTTTCTCTTCTGCCCTCGCTCTAACCGTTCTAGGAATGACGTACTACACGCGTTCACGGAGATGTATACGAGGGATGAAAGAGATGTGAGATGTACGGGGTGTAACAAAAAGTTATGTCCAAACTTACATAGGATTGATTTAGAACTAAGACGAGTGTTAGTAAAAATAAAGATATTCATGACTAGTTTTTGCCCGTAGCATCCTAAACTAATATATCGAGAGCTAGTGACAATTTTTTTGTGTTATTTATTCAAGGCCTTATTTTTATGAAGATGTTGAGGGAGGCATATTAAAGTGCCCTGTGTAAGGGATTTTGCTAGATAGCGGTATGGGAGGGATGCAGACCGCCCCCAACATGTAACAAAAAAATGGTCACAATTATTATTGCTTCAAGGCTGAAATTGTTTGTATAGCTTGTCGGTGACCCAATAATGCCATTATAATATTTGCAGATCGATTGATCAGTATTAAAGGGGTGGCAGATCACCCTAAACGTGTCATGTACCCGACGAAATTTATATTGTTAGTTCAAGGTTCAAATTTTAATATGTTGTTACGGCGACTGTTTTAAGCGTATATTTCAATTTGCAGAACAAAATGTCGGTATTTGTAATTGTGATTTGTGACCATTTTTTTTTGTTACATGTTGGGGGCGGTCTGGTCATGGATCCCTCCCATACCGCTATCTAGCAAAATCCCTTACACAGGGCACTTTAATATGCCTCCCTCAACATCTTCACAAAAATAAGGCCTTGAATAAATTATACCAAAAAATTGTCACTAGCTCTCGGTCTATAATTTTCTCTATAAGTGTCAGGCCCGAATTTAAGTTCACATACACCATACCTGTATTACCAAATACACTATATTGTCGACAGGGTTTGGTACTGCGATCCGAGTTATTTTTTATATACAAGTAACTTAAGTAATAATTATGGTTAAAATCAAATGTATCTAAAAGCTCTTATGCTGGGTTGCAGAAAGCATTGTCAGAAAATCTGATTTGACGATGACCTTAGATTGTGACCACACATATTAATTCTCCATAAGAAAAGAATTGTAGAAGTTTAAATCGATCCTGCTTGACAAATAATTAATCGATTGAAACGATATTTTTTTTACTGTGTATACATAATTTTCTATGCAATTTTCACTTCGAAATAACATTTATCTACGCATTTTGATCAAAATTTAGCTTGAAAAATGAAAAACGATCTTTTTTCTATGTAAATCAATCATTTGTTTTTGCAGTGCGAGTAGGTACAGTCTCAACAACATAATAGACTATTTCTGCATGTATAAAAAACTGTAATTATGTTACTACAATCAATAAGGTCATTATCAAATCAAATTTTTTGACACTGATTTCTGCAACCCAATGTCAAAAAAGTCGCAGATTTGCAAAATTCAAGAAAACTTCAAAACTTTAAAAAAAAGCATAATATTATTATTGTTTAAGAATTTAGGTTATTTCTGTTGTTTTCTTTTTAATAAAACACGCTCTTAACGAATTGCAGCCAAGAGGTAATTACCATTTATCAAGCAACCCCATCCACTTTAGCTAACGTTAGCCATTAGATACCATGTCGATATTTAAACCGTGTTAACTGCGGGAGAAGCTGTTGTAATTGTCATTTGAATTGGCTGTATATTTTTCATCGACAAAAGCATTTAACTGAACGTTTAGTAAGTATTAAAATGGAACATTCACTAAGGTGGTTGGGCCCAGGCCTAGTGATTTTAGTGCCAATCGAAATGTTTTAAGAGCATGAAAGTCATGTATGGTTGTTTATACCGATCTTTTTATCGTTTAATCTCTTTATTAAAATACTATAGTTTTCCGGTCTGGTTTCGTCCGGGTAAATATTCAGTAAGGTGTTGGATCCAGGCCTAGTGATTTTGGTGCCAACTGAAATTATTTAGGAGCATGAAAGTCATGTTTGGTTGTCCATACCGATTTTTTTATCGTTCAATCTCTTCATTAAAATACTATAGCTTTCCGGTCTGGCTTCGTCCGGGTAAATATCCAGTAAGGTGTATACCGATTTTTTTATCGTTTAATCTCTTTATTAAAATACTATAGCTTTCCGGTCTGGCTTCGTCCGGGAAATATTCAGTAAGGTGGACCCAGGCCTAGTGATTTTGGTGCCAACTGAAATTATTTAGGAGCATGAAAGTCATGTTTGGTTGTCCATACCGATTTTTTATCGTTTAATCTCTTCATTAAAATACTATAGCTTTCCGGTCTGGCTTCGTCCGGGAAATATTCAGTAAGGTGGACCCAGGCCTAGTGATTTTGGTGCCAACTGAAATTATTTAGGAGCATGAAAGTCATGTTTGGTTGTCCATACCGATTTTTTATCGTTTAATCTCTTCATTAAAATACTATAGCTTTCCGGTCTGGCTTCGTCCGGGAAATATTCAGTAAGGTGGACCCAGGCCTAGTGATTTTGGTGCCAACTGAAATTATTTAGGAGCATGAAAGTCATGTTTGGTTGTCCATACCGATTTTTTTATCGTTTAATCTCTTCATTAAAATACTATAGCTTTCCGGTCTGGCTTCGTCCGGGTAAATATCCAGTAAGGTGTTGGACCCAGGCCTAGTGATTTAGTGTCAATTGAAATGTTTTAAGAACATGGAAGTCATGTTTGGTTGTCCATATCGATTTTTTTTATCGTTCAATCTCTTCATTAAAATTCTATATCTTACCGGTTTGGCTTCATCCGGATAAATTTTAGTTTGGCAACGAAATAATCTAGAGAAACAAATTTCTAATATATCAATTTGTAGTATCATTTTGAGTTACTCGTTGACTATGGGATTATAGCGACCTTGGCATTTGATATTCAATTTTCAACTAGCCGTTCCTGAGAAAAAGGGTCTTGGCAGACTAACAGACGGACGGACAGACAACTAAGTGATCCTACATTTAAGGGTTCATTCTGAGATACCGAACCCTAAAAATAATAAATTGAAAACATTAATTGGTTACTGGGTCCAAAGAAACCTGACTGTCAGTGACCTTGAAAAAATGAATATTATAGTGTCATGAACAGGAACAAATGGTACAGGCTTAGAAAATATACTGATCTTAATTCTTAAGTTGCAAGAAGGAAGAATTAATTAAAAGACCAACTTGCTCGTTCAAAACACGATCTCTTTCTCGAAGAACAGTCAAAGAACAAACGCCACGCACTCAGCTGTACTTTTATCGGGATCCCAATTAAATTAGTGGGATAATTGAAAAGCTTTTAAAAGCACGCGTTACTAGTTGTATTATTAGTGCACATGTAAACACTACTTGAACATTGCAAGCATTTTACTTAATTTTTATGGTTCCGTACTTCAGAATGAAAAAAAATGGACTGTGTCCCTCACCCACATAAGCGCACGGTCGAAGTTAGAATGGCCGAGCGTGTAGCAATGCTGTTGTTTACATGGCGTTGCTATGGTTCCCCTATTACAAGTCCCCAGTTCCCGGGTTCTAACCCGAGAGCTGGTAAAAGTGTCTATTGGATTTTCAATTTATTATTAAAAAAAATAATGAATTAAAAATATGAATTGCGGTGCCAGGCCCAAATAACCTTAGCTGTTGGTGGTGTTTAAAACACATGCACAATACTTCATACATTTTTTTATTAGAGCATGTTCGTTAAAGTTTTTGGCATTTTTAGTTTTAACTATTTATGTACCTACTTATTTTTATTTTTGACATATCACGATAATTTATAAAATTTCCCTTTTAAACAATGTAAACATAAATAGTATCCAAAGCCTGCTTACAATATTACAATATTTGCAAACGTCAAATAATTGATTTTTAAAATTATAAAATCTATAAGAAAACGAATTTTGCCTGGGATAAGACCCAGCGAGATCGATTTTTTGCTTCCCAAAACCCCTTTTCAGTAAATAGAAAATATGATACCAGCCCCAGGTAACGCGGGTGGTTGGTGGAATGTAACAATGGATCTGCAACTCTGCTCTTTGCTTACAGGAAGGCTGTGACGTTTTAATCACTACAGAAATATAACTTCCACTACTCTATTAAAGATGGCAGATATCATAGTCGAGACAAAAAAGACATCCTCGAGAAATTAACCAGACAGATCTCGAAATGCGAAACGAGATCGAGACTGCAACACTAACTTCGTATGTAAGTTGAGATATAGACAGCATTTTTTTATATTGTATTTGCATTTTTAATTAATTAATTGTATTTTTCTTGCTTTGATTTAACACAAATACATTTTAAGACTAAGTACCAACTATAAGGTTTAATTAGGCCTAGCAGGAATTGATTCTTTTAGTTTATTATAATTTATTATTTATATTTCGTAAACACCTAGCATCTACTGCGATTATCTGGGCCTAGTACCAATTCATAATTATATGGCAAGTAAATTTAACAATCTTGCCGGGCGTCTAAAAATGATTTTTGGCACACTTTTGATATTCATTGTTTTTTACAAGTTCTGTTGGTTTTTTAAATGTAATAATGCCTAGAAAAGAAAATGACGTTTCAAAAGTGCCGAAGTCACCAAACCCTTAAAAAGGGCCGAAACAGGTCCCATGACGTCACCAACCCCTTCAAAAGTTCCGAGACAGGTCCCATAACGTCTCCAATTCCTTCAGAAGTGCCGAAACCAGTCCCGTGACCTCACCAAATCCTTCATAAAGGCCAAAATATGAATCGGTACCGGCTGTTGTAGATGAGTGAGTCAATAGAGACGTTTATATACATACTTATATGGCGGCACGGCCTTCTTCGACCGATAAAAGAAAATTGTGTCAATGAGGTTTCGTTAGCTAAAAGTAAATATAACTTGCCCACTCGATGTGTCTATCTGCCATCATTCTAAGGAATTACAACCGTTGAAGATATCAACAATATTCCTAAATGTCCGCGTGCTCTTGTATTATTTGTTTGTTTTAAAAACACTTCTAGTCTTAGGCCCGTATTCACCAAACACTGTTAAAGTTAGAAGTTACTAATTAGAGATGCGCCGAATAGTGGTTTCACCGAATAACCGAATACTATTCGGTTTAACCTTTACCGAACCAGATATTCGGCCGAATTATTCGGTTTACCATTTCATTGTTTTGCCGCGTAAACAGGTTCTAACATGTACGCTACGTGTCGCTGCTGGCTAGTTGACAAGCAAGCCGTACCTCACCGCCCGCCACCCGCGCACACCGCGCTATCACTTTGCTTCAAAACATCGCACGATTACGTTAAAAATACGAACAAAGGCGCTTATTATTACAAAAATATTGATAATACTCGAACCGAATATATTTGGCACCAAAACCGAATAATTCGGTCGAATACAAATAGTGAAAAAGATGGCGAATACGCCGAATACCGAATACCAAACGAATATTCGGCGCATCTCTATTACTAATCTTAGAATAAATTTATTCCTTGAAATAAAATTAACTTTCAATTCACCAAGCAATTCATTCGATAGAATAGTAACTTCAGGTACAAATTTACTTTATACTATACACCTTGGACATTTTGTCAAATATTTTGATTCTAAAGTACGTTTACCAAAGATTCGACCGATGGCGCATCGATCGAAAATGTAAATTTATTTTAATATTTACCTGAAAAGGTCGCCAAGTCATAAAGTAATTTGTGCATTTCGTCTCCATCCTATTTTACTAGGTGAATAAATATGTATACCCTTGAATTGGACAAAATAGTTATTCTTACGATTTATACCTGCAGTAAACTTACGTTTGGTGAATTGAATTATCGCTATTTATTCCGAGTAATAGTTACCAGGGGAATAAATCAATGGAATAAATAGAAGAAGAATTGTGGATTATAGACGCTCGACAACAGAGGTCATTAGCGTCTGTCGGAATAAATAACTAACTTGGCTCGGTGAATAGGTACGGGCCTTAATAGAAGTAATTTCTTCTCAACTCAAAAATACCGTGGTTGGTGAATATTTTAGGGTAACCACCGACATTGCCGATTAGAAGTAAAAACCTTGAAAGTAAGTTTTTTTTTTGCAAATTTGTAGTTTTCAAACTGCAAAAAAATTACAACATTGTGGGAATGGAAAAATAATAAAAATCGCCGAAAGTATATAATTTTGTTTACATGGTTTTGGTAATGTAATTTGAACCCTGATCAGTATGGAGACGAACGTAAGAATCTAGGTTCTATCATTGGTGTTCAATGGGTATTTGATACGTGCTGCTCGACTGGATATTCGTACGATATAAGTTTCACTTAAAAATATGTAAATATCTCAGAATAGAATTGTGTTGCAAAGGCAGAATATTGGCGATTGTGGACGAGTGTGACGCCAGAGCGCAGCCAATCACACGAGCCGGATTCGTCAGTAACACACAGTACCTACTTTTTGTAATAAGCGCACTGAACACACCAACATATTAAGTTTGATCCTGAAGAGGACCTAATCCAGGTCGAAAGCTTGTTTAGTTTTAGTTATTTTATAGTTTAGTGTTAATTTATAGTTTTAGTATTGTTACAAAACTGTTTTCTTACGTGGGTGGAATAAATTATTTATTTACAACAATTAAAAATGTAACAATAAGTAGGTAACAATAAACTGTAACAATTATATCTCAATTCTAATAGTCAACACTGTTTATACACGAACAGTAATTCTTAAACGAACTGAAGCGCTTTTATAACACTACAATTTATATGCTGTATTTATTTCAAATCGACACTGTCACACGACACTCGTTGTTTTCTCTCCTGTGACTGCTCTACTTATATAGAGCTAGCAGCTTGACCCCCCCCACGCTCGCGCGCTTTCCAGAACATTCTGGTGATTACCTGTATCTTCGATATCATGCCACGCCTCACCATTGTTACTTGGTCTCGATGATTCTATTGTCGCCAGCAGCGTATCATCTGGGGGTTTGCTACACATTGTTACTTGTTCTCGATGCTTCTATTGTCGCCAGCGGCGTATCATCTGGGGTTTTGCTACAGTATTAATGTAAGGTTATCTTTTATATTTATAATTATGTAAGTATATTTTTTAATCAATATATTTTATTTAACTCCGAGTGACCGTTTTAGCTTTATTAGCTTTTTTATAATTAAAAACACCGTAAATGGATGTTGTAGTTTAGGCGAACATATATAGTTTACAATCATCGCGTAGGACGGCGCCACTTTCGTTTACTTTCGACCCGAAAAGAATTTCCCAAGGGACGAAAACACTTTACTTTTGATCCGCGCGTGCGCAACTTTTATTTTTCGTCGCTGAGATCGGCGTTAAAAGCGAGTGTTTTTTTGATCATGAACGGTCACTACACTTTCATATATAAGTTATATATCGTAATCGTAGTCAATTAGTATAGCGATCTATGTGTCTTGTTTCATAACTCAAAAATACCCGGGAGATAAGTGCAGCTTCCTTTGGCCAACTGAGAGAGTATGTCATGTCATAGACACTCTGTATATGTACAGAATGTTCGAAAATTACACCAACAAAACTTTGTAAAATTAAAATAATCAATTTTTTAAATTGAAGAAATCAGACAGCATCGAGGAGTCCACTGGAGATTTCTAGTGTACAGATTTGGGGATGTCCGGGGATATCTGAGGAAATCCGAAGAATTCTAAAGATTTCCGGTGATGTATTGGATGTCCCGTGGATATCTCAGGATTTTTTCTAGAATCGGGAGTATCACGCATGCGCTTAGATTTTTGAGCAGTATATTTTGAGCTTAGATTGTGGGCAATATTACAATTCGATCTAGGTTGTAGATGTGAATCATCGCAGTAGCGAGAGCTATTCATGTAGGTGAAATTATTTCAAACACCCAAAGGGGATACATTAAATAATACAGCAATGTTATAAATAGGTTTTTATTTAATGTATCCCCTACATAAATAGCTCTCGCTACTGCGATGATTCACATCTGCAACCTAGCTATAATTAATAACACTCGCGTGTAGTGGAAATCTATTGATTCCTTTGCATATATGGGGAATGTTAGATTGGTAGTCATGTCACGGGTGAGTAATGTAAGCGATAGTGGAAAGGTCCAGGTTAGAGTCCTGATTGTGACTATGGTTGTCAAAATGATTTTTTCCGATATTTGCAGGAATCAGTTATGTAATTGGCTACTGTTCAAATACAAATTTTCAAAATAAAACATGTTTTTTTTATATATTTGACTATGGTCCCACTTTAAGGAATCCCTTGCTATATTATATTGTCGATGTAATTTCCGAACACAGTGTAAAATACATGTGCAGTATTTTTATCTGCGGTTATAATTGAAATGTTACGTACGACGTCAAACATGCGACGCGCACTTGAAACGCGTCTGGCTTTTGATACACGCATCACTTAAAGGAGGACCTGATACCGGAAGTTAGACAAATCTCTCTCTATTAGATGTATCAAAAAAAAGATAAATCACACATTTAAAACAAAGACAATATTTATATACGAGTATACGTCATGTACTCGAAAGTGCAACGAACGAAAATATTATTATTAGGATTAAATATGAGTAAACTCATATTTTAATATTTAGTGTTGCCAGATCCGTTTTTCCAAATATCGTGCCTTAAACGGAAAAAATCGGGACTGGGATAAAAAAATCGAGACTTAGAAAAAAATGCACAACAATGGTTAAAATTTTTTAATTCAAAATCACAAACTTTAATGAAATCAATTAAACCTTACTCATACTATCAAGATAAACAATTATTAAATTTATCTTATTAGGTATATTCAACAAAAATATATTATTATTTGCAAAAGGAAGTTGCAATGTAAGGAATCAACGATTTTAAATTTGTTAACGTTACATAAATATAAATTATTTTTTATAGAACATATATTTTGAGTGAACCCAGCTCTGTATAAAGTCGCTTTGTTTAAAATTAATTTTTCTCTTATAAGTAATTCAATGTTATTGTATAAATTAAGTATCTCAAATAATAGATACTATTAAATTAAGCTTTGCTTAACGGAGAAAGTAACGGAAAAAGGAACGAAAAAAGTAACGGGAAAAGTGACGGAAAATGTAACGGAAAAATTAACGGGATAAGTAAAGGAAAAAAGTAACGGGAAATGTAAGGGAAAAAGTAACGGTAAAATTGACGAAAAAAATGATGGAAAAAGTGACGGAAAAAAATCTGAAAAAGTAACGGAAATAGATAATATCGGAAAAAGTAACGCAATAATTACCGAAAAATGTAACGCAATAAATAACGGAAAAAGTAACGGGAAAGTAACGGAAAAAGTAACTGGAAAAGTAACGGAAAAAGTGACGGGAAAAGTAACAGAAAAAGTGACGGGTTAAAAATATTTCATAGCACACGGTGACAGTTCATTTAAAAGGTGAAATTGCGCAATATACTAGATTCAAGTTGTTATAAATACGAAAATATCAGATTTAGGTCTAGGGAACCTTTCACAAAAGTGGTAGTAAATATCCTAAAGAACACAATTCCGTCAAAAAACCAACCCCTGCATTGCATTGAACTATCAAAAGTTATACGTGATTTAAGTTAGATAAAAGTACAATAGATATTTTGAACACCCTGTATAGTAAACTAATTTTTTGAACACAACCACTGATTCGTCCGTCCGTTATCTATTGATCCCCAAAATATATCTTTACATAGTATAAAATGAAGTCGCTTTCCGCGTTTGTCTGTTTAACCGCTAACTCCTCCTAAACCACGCAACGGATTTTGATGCGGTTTTCACCATCAGTTAGATAATTTTTCACGGAAGGTTTATATATATAGCGAACGAGCGAAGCGAGTGAGTAGTGTATTGCACCCGGGTTTTGTTAACACCCGGGCGAAGCCGGATGGGGCCGATATAAAGTATAAATATATTAAATAGATTTATACGGCTGTTTTGCAATTGAAAATTTTTATTGGAAGAGCAGCCAATTACATAATTGATTCCTGCAAATATCGGAAAAAATCATTTTAACATTGATGTTTCTAGGTTCTTATTTAATGTATCCCCTTTGTGTGTTTGAAATAATTTCACCTATATGATTAGCTCTCGCTACTACGATGATTCACATCTACAACCTAGCTATAATTAATAACACTCGCATTTAGTGGAAATCTATTTATTCTTTTTTGTCTATGGAGAATGTTTGATTGGTAATCATGTCGCGGTTGAGTGCTGTAAGCTCATTCCGTCGCGATAGTGGAAAAGTTCAGGTTAGATTCCTCACTGTGACTATGGCTGTTAAAATGATTTTTTCCGATATTTGCAAGAATCAATTATATAATTGGTTGCTCTTCCAATAAAAATTTTCTTTAAAGTATAAATATTGAAATAATGTAATCACTAATAATTTCTAAAGGAGTGATTAACCGTCCCATTTCTATTCATAACGATAATGTTTGTGAGTCTATTTTGAATTTGCCCATAACTATAAAGTACACATATCTATGGTGTATAATGGAGGAGAACGTCCGTCGCTTTTACGTGTTCAAAGTAAACCACAAACTGGCAAGAGAAATGTACAAACATTAAATCCAAGTTCGTCATAACTCGAGCCAATATGGGGTCTTGGGGCCTGTGATGTTGGTACCGTAGCCGCTTATCTCTGAACAGACGGATGCAGAGAAAACATAAGTCTCCACATGTATAATGCAAGGGGCGGCGGTACTGCAGTCCATCAGAAGAGAAAATGCCGCCCCAGTACCCTCTAATGTCTATCTCTATATGCTCTACAGCTTACTACAGTCGAGTTTAGTTTATCTGCATTTCATTCATTTATAGCACATCGGTGAATTATTCATCAATGAAAAAAGACAATGACATGAACTTTAATACACTCAATATTTTTTCATTATTTTTATTTTGTTTGTATTTAATTCGCGAATGTTCAATGGGACAACGTTTTTTTAACTTCCCATTGGAAGTTATTGTAATGGGTCCGAAAATCGAAATCAAAATGGAGAAAACATTTTTATGTTTCAAGGTCACCACACTATTTTTACGCTATTTTTAGAAAGATGTCTGTGTGTGTGTGTGTGTACGTATGTACGTACGTATGTGTCCATTTCTTTCTAAGACGAAATCTCGAGAATGAAAAATGGTATCGAGTACGTTAGGGTGCCAATCGACGCGTATTAACGTAAGTATGATCTGAAAGAAATTTTTTCAAAATCGGTTTAGCCGTTCTTTTTTCTTAACCAAATAACCTCCAAAAAAGTAGATTTTACACAATATCTCGCGAATAAAAAATTATATCGATTTCGGAAGGGTGTCAATCGAGGCGTGTTAACGTCATTTTGATCCGACATAAATTTTATAAAAATAGGTTCAGCCGTTTTTTTTTAATTATTGTTAAAAATAAATAATAATTATGTTTTAATGATTAAAATGATTACTTTTCTGTGTAACATCTAATTTAATTATTATTATTAAATATTTATCAAACTGGGAATTCGTCGTGTGGACCTCAAGGGTCGCACTTTAGTCCTAATAAACGACCCACCTCACGGCTTGTTTATAATGTAAAGAAAGAAGATTGCAGGCAATGTTAAACTACAATTTCAGAAAAAAATTTCATTGCGATCTAAGCAATAGTCTAAAGTGCCACCCCTATCTAAACTTTTTGAATGAATTGATTTAAAGAGTTCGATCTTCGGATAAAATCAAGGTAAAATTTTTTGAAGATATCTATAGGTATCTTCAAAAACAAGTTTAGGTATACCGTATACCTAAACTTGTTTTTGAAAATTAAAAGATGGCGCTAGACCAGAGGCACTGTCAACTAAAATTTTTTAGATATAGCAAAGGTTGTACTTCATTTGAAAGGTACCTATTACCAGGCCCGAACTTAAAGACCCAGGGCCCCTAAGTACTTGACAGTTGGGCCTCCCAAGGCCAAAAAAGAGGAAAAAATGGAAATAGATGGAAATTTAGTAAAAAAAAGTCGCCAATTGGGTTATCTTACAAAATTTTTGGGCTTTTTTTTTAATTTCCATCTCCGCAATGGCCGGGGCCTCCTCGGCGGCTGGGCCTCTAGGCCGGTGCCTTGTTGGCCTAGGCAGAAATCCAGGCCTACCTATTACAAATAGTTTATTGGCTCCGCTGACAACAGTACAACACAGTTTTGTTCATACTGTTACAATACTGTTCTAAATTCAGTAGGGTCATTGCAGCAGCCGTGTAGTTTAGACATTCAAGCGACCACCAGAGACTTATGTCGTAAAACGCGGTTACCGGCCACCGGAGTCTCTCCTCCTTTCTCTCTCTCTCTCTCTCTCTGTCGGTCTGCTGCGGTACTCCTTGCGGTTTGATTCATATCTGTGTAGGAACTAGGACTACATTCCCTCACCATACTATTTCAGCTTCACGTTAAAAATCAAGATTAACTTATGACTGTCTAACCGCCCCATTCATATTAATATCTGTTTAATTAAACGGCATATTATTTTTATAACTGGCAAACTCGGTGGACGCGGATTTGGATCAGATTTTTTCCTCTAGTGATGGATCATCGCACAACCGCTATGATAGACCGACTAGTGACAATTTTTTGGTGTTATTTATTCAAGGCCTTATTTTTGTAAAGATGTTGAGGGAGGCATATTCAAGTGCACTGAGTAAGGGATTTTGCTAGATAGCGGTATGGGAGGGGTGCAGACCGCCCCCAACATGTAACAAAAAAAATGGTTACAATTATTATTGCTTCAAGGCTGAAATTGTTTGTATAGCTTGTCGGTGACCCAATAATGCCATTATCATATTTGCAGATCGATTGGTCAGTATTAAAGGGGTGGCAGATCACCCTGAATGTGTCATGTACCCGACGAAATTTATATTATTAATTCAAGGTTCAAATTTTAATATGTTGTTACGGCGGCTGTTTTAAGCATATATTTCAATTTGCAGAACAAAATATTGGTATTAACCCCCTCTCATAGAGGGAAACTTGCCCGCCTAGGTGTATATTGTTCTGCAAGGCGGTTAACACCGACATTTTGTTCTGCAAATAAAATAGTAACCGTTACAACATATTAAAATTTGAACCTTGAAATAATAATATAAATTTCCTCACGTTTAGGGTGATCACGTTTAGGGTGATCTGCCACCCCTTTAATACTGACCAATCGATCTGCAAATATTATAATGGCATTATTAGGTCACCGACAAGCTATACAAACAATTTCATCCTTGAAGCAATAATAATTGAGACAATTTTTTTTGTTACATGTTGGGGGCGGTCTGCATCCCTTCCATACCGCTATGTAGCAAAATCCCTTGCTCAGGGCACTTTAATATGCCTCCCTCAACATCTTCACAAAAATAAGACCTTGAATAAATAACATTAAAAAATTGTCACTAGCTCTCGGTCTATAACCTTAGTAACGCAGAGGTCTCAAAACTAGCCTGGGCAAAAAATTGATATATCGATTCGATTCAATTTTCTTTTTTATCGATTCACCGATTCAAGTAAAATATGTAAACGAAAAAAGTGGGTGTTTATAAAATCTCTGTTTAAACATAATTTCCAAATGAGGTAATCTTATAGAAAAAATCACGCAGGATTCGATTTAACACACATAGAGGATTATATGTTATTTAGTTCAGAAATTATACATATTTTAAAAAAAGCTAGTAATATTTTTAAAGATATATTCAAAAGCGTTGCTATGGTTACTCAATTACAAACCCTCAGTTCCCAGGGCAGTTGCACTGTAAGAAATGAGAAGGCCGATTACATAGATTATCGATGGTCCATTTGTAGACAGCGATTAATCTGGTAATGGCAAACAAAGAGACAATGGCGTCGCAAACAGGTATAATCGCCTGCACATCGCGTAGATTCCATAAAAACACATTGCGCATGCGTGGTTACTAATTTTACATTAATTTGTTTTGTATTCATCCATTTTATATATGTAACTATACATTTTATTTTGTAATTTTTACACACTTTATTGGAATATTACACAAATTATGTAATTTTAATTTACTTTATGTAAAAATCACAAATTTGTTTAACCTTACAGTAACAGTCCAAGTTTTTATGAAGTTTTCTGTGTAAAAATAAATAATAATGTAAAATCACTTAGAAAATCAAGCGAATTCTATCTTAACTTTCAAAGTATTTTTACATCCATTTTTTACAGTGTGGTGGCCATTAAGAATTTTTGCGTTGGCAATTAAAATCGCAAAGATTTATGCAAAGATTTCAGTACATATTTTTATGCATACAGTTTAAAAAAATGGCGTTTAGGGTGTGGTGACTTATTGAGTAAATGCAACTCGCGGACTATTCTCGTTGTGACAAAATGAAGATTGCCAATGTCGTAATTCTCGTATTTAACGACCGATCTGCGGAACGAGCGCCTCTGTCGGCAATAACAATAATTAAAGGCTCGTCTAAAATTGGCACAACAATAATGAAATGTACTTCAAGTACATTCGACTGACGTTATTTGTCTCGTGTCTGTCTGTCCATCCAGTGTAAGTACACCGTGATAGGGACTGTTTTTGTTTTATTTATTGTGTATAAACACCGAACCAACTTTTACATTGAAGTGAACGAATTTTTCATAAACAAAATATAATTTTAACCCCCGACCCACAAAAACGGGTTTTTTGTGTTTGGGTTGGATGCCTGTCTGTGACATTATAACTCTTTGACACAAAAACGAGACAGTATAGATAATATTTAAGTTTACACATATTTCGTTGGCTCTTTTGGCTTGAGAATAGCCGAGCGTGTAGCAATGCTGTTGTTTATATGGCGTCACTATGGTTCCTCTATTACAAGTCTCCAGTATCTGGGGTTCTAGCCCGAGAGCTGGTAAAAGTGTCAATTGGATTTTCAATTTATTATTAAAAAAAATAATGAATTGAAAATATGAATTGGTGCTAGACCCAAATAACCTTAGCTGTTGGTGGTCTTTAAAACACACAATAACATCAAATGTTTCTGTCCACGGTGTATATAGAATGATGTGTTGTCCAGAATGAGAAAGTTCGGGGTTGAGGAGGATAATGTCATACGGGGGTCACTGACGTATGATTCATCATCAGGGGACGTGTTCACAGAACATTGCTTTACTTCTCTGATGATGGCTTATGCTATATGTTGACTATAACTGGACAACTCATAACACAAAAATTTCGAAACACAACAAACTAACAACCCTTTTATAATTTAAATTTTACTAAATACTTTCTTTACATTTTATTCAACTCATATATCAGTGCTCTTAATTTTAAGAATTGTTGGAAATGAGAACTTCCGTGGCACAAAAGATCAATAAAAAGCAATACTGATTTTATTAAATTTGCATTTTACTAACGTTTCGGTATTCTTTATACCATCTTCAGAGTCTACAAAATAATACAAACGTGGGTGAGAATATGTGGAAATAAAGTTAAAATTAACAAAAATAACTCGGGTCGCAGTGCCAAACCCTGCCGACAATGATAGTGTATTTGCTAATACAGGCCATGTGGCGTTTAATGACCGTGAGACTTAAGTTTGTTTTTGGACAAAACTCAAAAAATTGTAACCCCTTAACTAGCGATCCCTGTAAAATGGAATATCTTTTTTCCCTCTAATTTCAATATTATTATCAATGCAACCTCTGTACCACATTAAATACACCCTTCCATAAGTAAATCCGTATCAACAAACTAGTGTTTTCATAAAATTTGAAAGTCCGGTCCTGTCGGGCCGATTTTATTAAAATTTTAGCAGCACGTTTTAATCTTTACTAAAGAGTTAAATTTCAATTTTGAAACGATTCTGACAATTTTTTCGGTATTTTTGGGCCCAAAAACTTTTTGGAACCCCTAAATACAACCCTGAAAATGGTCTGATCGGGCCCATTTTAAATAGGCTTCTTGCGGTGATGGGTTCCAATGTGTGTACCAAATTTCGTTTCAATCGATTAAGTCTGTCGAGAGTTATCGTGTACACACATATATATATAAATATATATATATATAAATATATATATATATAGCCACCGACTTTTTAAAAAGCAGATATTTGACGTGAGAATTTTCGAGAAAATGGGTGCCGAATTGTCAGGATGAAATGAAACGTAAAATTTTGATCCGAAAAATACGGTGTTTGGGACATAAAAAGGTACGTTTTCACCAAATTCGTAAAAAAAAATGTTTTTTGTAGATACAATAACCAAACTGGTTTGAATTTTTTCAGTATTTTGTTTGAGCGATTAAGTGAACAACAGTGATGATGACAGTTGTTGGTCTTTTTTTAAATAAAAACTGCGATAAAAATTGTTAAAAGTAAAAAACTATGTAGTTATGCCGGACTCGAGTAAAACGTTGGAAACTAAAACCTCCCCCCTCCCGTCCGTCCTCAGCGCTCGTAATTAATATCCGTTCATACTGAAAGACCCAATGGGTAAAAACGAAATCAGCAATTTGATAGGATTTAACAAAGGACAGATCTAGTGTAGAAGGTTATACTAAATCGATTAATGTGCTATATACAGGGTGTCCTCAAAGACACTAAACACACGCTTACCACATGTTCCTCAGACCAAAATAAGCCGATTTAAGCAAATTTACCTTCTTACAAAATTGCTTAGTTTGGGCGCTATACGGCCCTGAAGTTACAATTTTGAAATCGTTTTTTTGTTATAAATTTAAAACGGCTTGTGCGATTTTGCTAAAATTTGGCACGTTGACATAGTTTTATGGAACAAAAAAACTCATATAAAAATTATGAATAATATTAATCCATAGGCGTAGAACTCGGGTTTTTTAATATTTGAACGTTTAAAATTTCTACGCCAATGGAAGAAAATTGGTTTAAGTATAAAATTTAGATTTAGTAGCTTATTTGCTACAAAAAAGCTACTCTTAATAAGACTCGATTACTCTCATGGTTTTTGAGTAATTTGTATTTTAATAATTCGCAGTAATTTTTACAATATGAAGTAAAGCTACTAAAACATGATTAGAAATAAATAAATATGTCATAAAAAGTGGTCAAAGTGTCCACCATTTTTACGCATACAAAGATTTATACGACGAAGAAAAATAATTTACTCTGTACATAACTTCATTATCCCCAGTTTTATTCTTAGAAAAACGCATGGCCATCTTATTTGTTTATTGATCAACTTATTATTATCAACGTATTATTTTCGATTACCTTATTATTAAAATACAAATTTCTCAAAAACCATGAGAGTAATCGAGTCTTATTAAGAGTAGCTTTTTTGTAGCAAATAAGTTACTGATTCTAAATTTTATACTTAAACCCCTTTTCTTCCATTGGCGTAGAAATTTGAAACGTTCAAATATTAAAAAACTCGATTTCTACGCCTATGGATTAATATTAATCATAATTTTAACATGGGTTTTTTTGTTCAATAAAACTATGTCAACGTGCCAAATTTTAGCAAAATCGCACAAGCCGTTTTAAATTTATAACAAAAAAACGATTTCAAAATTGTAACTTCAGGGCCGTATAGCGCCCAAACTAAGCAATTTTGTAAGAAGGTAAGTTTGCTTAAATCGGCTTATTTTGGTCTCAGGAACATGTGGTAGGCGTGTGTTTAGTGTCTTTGAGGACACCCTGTATATGTGCCACGGAAGTTCTCATTTCCAACAATTCTTAAAACTGTTTTCAAGGATCAAATTGCTCTATTTAAATATAGCAACTTCAATTTCAGTGCTCTTAATCTTGAATTAAATTTTTTTTTTACCTAAGTTGTCGACGCGTCTATAATTTACAATAAATAAAATAAAATAAATTAATTTTTTTAAAGATTCAGTTGAATAGTTTCAGAGTTTGTTGTACTTTTGACGTCAGTAGATCTGAAGTGACGTCACATCTCTTTTAAATAGCACAGCAATTTTAGTAAATTATTACGGTTCAATAAATCGTTTCTCAGATTAATTATTGACGTATATTTTCGTATAATAAAAATGGGTATGTCTGTATTACGGGTACAGACAGACGACGTGATTACCGTTGAACACAAATAATTGTATTCGCTGCAGTCATAGAAATGGATACCCCCTGCATATTTATTTATTTTATAAAATTAAATGTTATAAACTAGCGGCCCCGTCCGGCTTCGCCCAGACTGCAATACCCTACTCACTCGCTTCGTTCGTTCGATTCCGGGTGGTACATTACTCACTCGCTTCGCTCGTTCGCTTGAATAATATAATTACATTACTCACTCGCTTCGCACGTTCGCTCACAGGTGGTAAGTTACTCACTCGCTTCGCTCGTTCGCTCTCTGGTGAATTTTTCCGATGTTTTAATAGTTATTCTGTTAACCAGGGCGGAGACAAATCCAAAAAATCAAAGATCATGAAAATCGGTCCAGCCGTTCTCGAGTTATAAATGGTGTAACTAACTAACTAACACGACTTTCTTTTATATATATAGATAAAACAATATTATTGTTATCCAATACCTATATATTTTGATATAAAAAAGTAAAAAAAAAATATTAAAAGCCTTCGGGATTCGAACCTGGGCTTGGCCATTCATATACTTTTCCTCACGGCCACCTGATTTACTGTGTCTGACACCTTAACATAGTTAGGTATACATGCTGTGTTTTGTTTCACATGTCAACCACTTCCGACTCTGTTTCATGGCAGTGTCGTATTCTTAAATAAGGAATAAAAGAAGCGACGTGTTTTATAAATGGGAGAAACGTAGAGAAACTTTCCAAATATGAAAATTATTTTGGAAATGAAACATACGTGTGTTTAAACTAACATTTAAATCGTATAAAAATAACAATAAAGAAAATGTTCCGTTCATAGAAGCCATTATGTGAAATGTCCTTACTTTAATATCTTATGGAACTCACTTGTTCGACGAAACTGCACAGCTCTATTCTGTTTTCACACACAGCGGTTTTAAAACAGCTTAGGTAGGTACTTACTACTAGTTAGTGATGGGCGATACGAGATGTTTTTACAATTGAAACAATAGTAATAATAACAATCGAGTCCACAATCGACACGAAGTTTGATTTTACAATAGAAATGTTCGATTGTTCAAGTCTATATTTGCCACATAGGTTATAGCAATAACAGCGAATGAGAATACATATAATCGCGATTCAAGGTTATATGCTAGTCGACTGACGTTCACGCGACTCGTTGATTGTTCACTGTTCACACTATTCATTTGGTACTCTGTGATCTCTTCACTGTTGAATTCGTATTTACGCGATTACTGCACAATCGACCATCGACTCGCACGTGGACTGATGAACGATTGTAAGTATATATTATCTGGTTCTCGACAGTGTACGATTCAGTACTATGCGACTCGGTCTCGGTGAACTATGAAACAACAACAATCGCGTCCAAGTGACAATCATCGAGAGTCATCGGTGTTGAACAATCGACTAAAACATCTCGTAAACGCGCATCACTACTACTAATTATAGGTAGTTGTTCTGAAGATTCGAGTCGGTTTTATTCACTTGGAGCGCAGGTTGTTTCAATGAGTTTAGATAGGTCTGTTCAGACACGCGCGTTATTTTGGCTCGTTTTGTTTAGAAATTACGAGAAAAATTTAATACAGAAAAGCTAATAAGCGAAATAGAAATTCGACCGGCACTGCGGGATACGACGAAAAAGGAATACAGCGATAGAGAATTCGTGACATCCTAGTGAAATTAAAAAAAATTTCACGTATTTTTGTATTTCAGCAAACAACGTATGAAAATGCCTTTTTTGTTGCCTTTCTTCTATAATGAGCCATTTTCCTGAGAGTAGTTCTTTCAATTATCCACGAGAGGCAGCACTTGTGGTAGGTACAAACATTGTTTATTTCCCATTAGTGTCGTGTCATTTTAGTGGTATAACTCAATTATTAAATTATTATTATTATTAAATTAATTAAATAAGTAATTAAGTTATACCACTAAAATGACACGACACTAATGGAGAATAAATAACGTTTGTACCTACCACAAGTGCTGCTTCTCGTGGATAATTGAAGAAACTACTCTCAGGAAAATGGCTCCTTGGATGTATCCACAGTCTCCTTTTTCTTTTTTTTTCTTATTAATTTTCCAATATAAACGTGTAGTTTACAAAAACTAGTTACTTTCCGTAAGCAGTTTTTTGAACACAACGCACAACTTCATTGCACGGTGTACATAACTAGTTATTTTCCGTAAGCAGTTATTTCGACACAACGCTTTACACTCCCTGCAGATAGAGATATTTAAAATACATATTATTCGCTATGCTCAAGAAGTTCCGACTATCCCCGAAAATGGTCGTGACTCCGGACTCGTGTTGAGCATTTGCTTGCACAGTATTAGTAGTAATATGGTGGGTCATAACGTGTTTTTCACATAACGAAACGTAACCAGTTACGCATGATTACTGAAAACGGGCTAGATTTGAAAAATAACTAGTTAAAAAAAATAACCGTTTTAAAACAGGTTCTTCATACCTACGTAACTGATTACGTTTCGTTATGTGAAAAACACATTATGACCCACCAGCATAGTGCAGAATAGGTGTAGGGTAAACTGGGAATGAAGTGTTCCACACATGGCCTTTGAATGTCGACAGTGCGTATAGGGGAAAACGGCGGCACATTAAAGGCACGCTTAATGTGACACAACAGTCGTCGCTAACGTCCCCGCTGGGGCATACGCTCGCCCGTGATCTGCATTGAAGCGAGCCTCGTTAGACGACTCCCGACTACCTGGGCGAGGCTGGAAATGTCACCAAACGAAAGATATACGCGCCGTCTGGGGAAATCGACTATATACTAACACTTTGCAAGTATTGTAGTTCAACCATTTCTTAATGCGAATTCCATAATATATATATTCGTATTATGGTTTAAGATCGACTAGAGGACAGCTTTGGTGTAACGGTTAGCGTGCTGGTCTTTGGATCAATGTGTCGTGGGTTCCGATCCCACCTCTGCTCATGGATGTTTTGTGATGTAATTAAAACGCTAATGATATTGTAGTTCAACCATTTCTTAATGCGAATTCTATATATAAATTCGTGTTATGGTTTAAGATCGACTAGAGGGCAGCTTTGGTGTAACGGTTAACGTGCTGCCTTTGGATCAATGTGTCGTGGGTTCAAATCCCACCTCTGCTCATGGATGTTTTGTGATGTAATTAAAACGCTAATAATATTGTAGTTCAACCATTTCTTAATACGAATTCCATATATAAATTCGTGTTATGGTTTAAGATCGACTAAAAGGCAGCTTAGGTGTAACGGTTAGCATGCTGGCTTTTTGATCAAGCTGTCGTGGGTTCCAATCCCACCTCTGCTCATGGATGTTTTGTGATGTAATTAAAACACTAATGACCTTAGATGTAGAGCATCTATAATCCACAATAACTTATTTTAGATATGCTTGTTGTTTAGAAGTGTTCTCTACCGGAAGTTACCCCCTGTACTCTTCATCTCAAATCCTTTCCCCTTACCTGAAAACCGTTACTGCTCTGCCGACGCTATTTTTAAAGCTAAAGGTATCGCGTATAAACGCTAAATGAAGGATCAAAAACCACATTACAGATATTACAGGCTAATTTTTTGAAAAAAATTCGACTGATGACCAGTCCCATACTTCCCACCTAGTAAATATTTGCAAAAAATAAACACTCTTTTTTTATTCTTTGAAAAAAAGTATGGCCCCCTTTTTTGTTTGGTGATCTACTGATGGCTAGTAATATAGCAAAAATCATGGTTACCTTGATTTACGTACAATTTTCTTTTTTTAGTAAAATATTTTTCATATTATAACATCTAGAATTAATTTATATATTTTTTTACTTCCCACCTCTACTATGGTAGGGAAGTAATGGATTTAGTCCGAAAAAAATATTTCGAGATTTTAACAGATTTTCACGTTTTGAGACCCTAGCAATCGTTTAAGATCATTTTCTGACTGATGTCTGTATGTGTGTGTGTGTGTGTGTGTGTGTGTGTGTATGTGTGTGTATGTGTGTGGTCAATTTTTCGCCTTCGATATCTTAAGAACGGGACAACATACGGGCATGCCGATTGTTCTATTGTATTTATCAGCCTTTAACTTAGATCTGATTAGATTTTGAGTCAAATCGGTTCAGTGGATCCTGAGATATTCAAAAAAACGTCCTCAATGTCACGTATTAACATAGATAAAAAAAAATATAAATGAAATCTAGATGTTATAATATGAAAAAAATGTAAATATTTTTTTTCTCTAAAATGTATAGTTTTCGAGAAAAAAAATATTTTACTAAAAAAATTAAAAATTGTACGTAAATCAAGGTAACCATGATTTTTGCTATATTAAGCTAGCCATCAGTAGATCACCAAACAAAAAAGAGGGCCATGCTTTTTTCAAAGAATAAAAATTAAATTGTGTTTTAAAGACCACCAACAGCTAAGGTTATTTGGGCCTAGTCAAAGAATAAAAAAAAAAAAGTGTTTATTTTTTGCAAATATTTACTAGGTGGGAAGTATAGGACTGGTCATCAGTCGAATTTTTTACCTATGTTATTACGTGACATTGAGAACGTTTCTTTTATTATCTCAGGATCCACTGAACCGATTTGACTCAAAATCTAATCAGATCTAAGTTAAAGGCTGATAAACACAATAGAACAATCGGCATGGCCGTATGTTGTTTCGTTTTTACGATATCGAAGGCGAAAAATTGACCACATACACACACACATACAGACATCAGCCAGAAAATGATCTTAAACGATTGCTAGGGTCTAAAAACGTGAAGATCTGTTAAAATCTCAAAATATTTTTTTCGGACTAAATCCATTACTTCCCTACCATAGTAGGTGGGAAGTAAAAAGTGTTTAGCTACGTGTGAAAGATTAGGTACTTACGTAATTTTTTAAAAGTCGTAATTTTTTTTAAATTTTCGCTTTAGGGATCTGTATAGTGTGATTCTTGGTCTTTCATTTGGCGTTTACCTAAATTAGCTTTAAAAAGAATGTCGGGGAGCTGTAACCATTTTGAGGCGAAGGGAACGGATTTAGGCTGAACCGATTTTTATAAAATTTATGTCGGATCAAAATGACGTTAACACTCCTCGATTGACACCCTTACGAAGTCGATATAATTTTTTATTCGCGAGATATTGTGCAAAATCTACTTTTTTGGAGTCTATTTGGTTAAGAAAAAACAACGGCTGAACCGATTTTGAAAAAATTTCTTTCAGATCATATTTACGTTAATACGCGTCGATTGGCACCCTAACGTAGTCGATATCATTTTTCACTTTCGAGATTTCGTCTTAGAAAGAAATGGACACATACGTACGTACGTACACACACACATACACACACAGTCATCTTTCTAAAAATAGTGTAAAAATAGTGTAGTGGCCTTGAAATATAAAAATTTGTTATACATTTTGATTTCGATTTTCGGACCCATTACAATAACTTCCAATGGGAAGTTAATAATAAACTGATATGAATCGGTGCCGTGCTCAAATTGCCTTAGCTCAGCCCCGGATCTAGGGGGGGGCAAGCCGGGGCCTATGCCCCGGGCGGCAAGTTCAGAGGGCGGCCAAATTCAAATTCACACTTTACAGACGAATGGACAACTCATAATTTACTTAACTTTGACCACAGAATAAATAATAGTACAAGTACAGAAATTTCACTCTCGTTTTACTGTGGCCATATCAACTCGACCGATACCCAGGGCTACAGCACACGGACCACGTGACCGGGCGCAGCGAGAGCGCGTAGTGAGACAAAGTGGGCGGGGGCGGCATTTTTCAGTTTTTGCCCCGCCTAAAAAAAATTGAAGATCCGGGGCTGCCTTAGCTGACGATGGCCAAAAAAACAAACAAGGTATTTAACACTGCTATAGCGTGGAACTACTACACCAGATAAATATTGTAAATTGTAGACGCTCGATAACAAAGGTCCTAAGCTTTTATCCATGCTACAACAGATTCTTCAGTGAAATAGATTAGTTAAATCTATTCGAGCGTGTAATGGTCCTTGTCCTGTTCGAGTTACAGAGGAACTAATTTAGTTATAAGAACAATCGTTTTGTACGACAAACAACACACAAACAATAAGCCAAAACAGCAGGGTAAGACAGATAGACAAAAAGCCTCGAGCAATACTTAAGAGATGTATTATGTCTACTGTCTCGTCTTGTGATAGTTGAGCTGCGTTTGTTAGTTGACTATGAACATTCAAAGACTCTAAGTTCCTTAATCATATTCCGGCTCAACAGTTCGCGACAGTCCTCCAGCTATAACAATAACGCAATTTACAGAATGTCCTTACCTCAGAACAGAGATAGCTATAGAAGGAGCATATCACGTCGCTTGTGAATCCACTAAAGTACGATCTGTCAGGTACATTATGAACATTCGTTGTTTGTTTTCAGTACTGCGTTAATTACCTACTCTTCGTTTAATAAATTTGTGTTTTATTGAAAAAAAAAAATTATGTGTGTCTGGATGTTACAATAAATGTTCCCCCCTCAGGGGGGACATTGGGATGTAGTTGTTATCGCAATTGCATTCCAATGTTCTTTAAGAATTAGCACTCCCAGGGACCCGAGCTCATACCAGTCGGTTTATGTATGCCGGCTGGCGGATTTTAATACACAAATATGTTATTTGTTGTGTTGAAGACGCTAATGACCTGAGTTGTCGACGCGTCTATAATCTACAATAAATAAATAAAATAAATGTTCCAAAGCGCTAATGAAAATTCAAGGTGTTTAAAAATAGGTAAAAAAAATTTTAAGTTACACGGTTTTATTTTAAAGCATCAGCTGTACCAAAAATTAGAGAATAATTTGGACACAAACCAAGGGGCACTTTGTGTCGCTGCGTCAGCGGAATAAGTAATAATCTGGGACTTTTAACAGATTAAAATAAAAACGTGAGCCGCATTTGAAATGTTTCTGTTGGTGGACTTGGAAACACATTTTTCTAAACAAGCCGTTCTTATTTAATAATCTATTATACAGATTTTTATGCGGCCCACGTTTTTATTTTAGTCCGTTAAAAGTCCCAGATTATTACTTATTCCGCTGACGCAGCGACACAAAGTGCCCCTTGGTTTGTGTCCAAATTGTTTTCTAGTTTTTGGTACAACTGATGATTTAAAATAAAACCGTTTAACTTAAAAGTTTTTTACCTATTTTTATTTACTAGTTTTTAGTTTGCTTTCCGGCCCGTATCATTATGCAAACTCCTCATCTTTTCAACTGTCCACCTCCTTATTCCATCATCAGACTCTCGTTACCAAGTTGAAATTATCATAATATTGTATTGTCACGGGAACTCAATGTGTGTGCAAAGTTTCATAAGAATCGGTTAAGTGGAAGTAGTCGAAAAAGCTGTCGCAAGATTTGAAACAAAGATAGTAACAAACAAACAAATATATGGGGTCAAGCTAAATAAGACCGTTTAAAAATGGAGTTGAAATCACGTCCAAGAAGAGTGATGGAATCTTTGGTGTGAAGATTCAAAATGTTAATAATAACCACAAAACATCAAACCAATTAAAAATACTCGACTCAAGAGATGATTAAATCATCTGATGATGTGAACTTGGTTGGCAAAACGTACGTCGAATATTTTTAATTGGTTTGTGCTTTATGTTTTAAAGACCACCGACAGCTAAGGTTATTTGGGCCTTGCACCAATTCATATTTTCAAGTCATTATTTTTTATTTTAATAATAAATTTAAAATCCAATTGACACTTTTACCAGCTCTCGGGCTAGAATCCGGGAACTTGGAATAGAAGAACTATAGCAACGCCATGTAAACAACAGCATAGCTACACGCTCGGCTATTCTCAAGCCCTTTTAATTGGTTTGGTGTTTTGTAGTTATTATTAACATTTTGAAATCATGTGGCCTAAAATGTAACTTAAAGTTCCCCGCACGTCTCGAGTGGCTTCAGTTGTTTTTTGAAGTGAAAACTTCCTTAGACGCGTTAGACACTTTTTGCCTGGGTACTGAAAAAATGTGAAGCGTTCGCAACTACTTTCGTAAGAATTCGCAACATACTTATAGCATAAAAACGGCCGTGTACACTCTGGCCACCCATAGCGCAGTTGGTTTAGTCTTTGCGTTCTATGCTTAGGAACCTGGGTTCGAGACCTGATGGCAGCGTAGAATTTTTGGCGTTTTTTTTCTAAATTCTACATGATATTTATTTATATATTTTTTTATTTTTGTTATATTCTTTCTTTGACAATAATTATAATTTTTTTGAAACCAAGGTGGAATTAATTTAAATTTCCATTTTAGTATATTAGTAATAAATTATTTTTAGTTCATAAATGCGCTATAATAGATGACACCAAAAATTAGAAAATCTGAAGTTTTCACTTCTGTCGTGTGGTCATAAGCACACACCCATTTTTTTTTTTTTTTTTGTTGAAAATTATGCTAGCTCAGCACACATGGGCTACTCATAGCATTGTTCACAACGGTTATAGGCTTCAGTTGTAGGTACATAGCTACAAGCTGTGTTATGCTCCTTCTATAACTATCTCTGTTCTGAGTTTCTTACGAATCTGAAATTCGAGTTCTGGTGTAGCCATGGCAACGAAAAACAAATCATGTATAATAATCATGTAAATGTAGATTTTACTTAAATAAATTTCACTTCTGCAGTGTGTAGTGTAAATAACATTATTCTCACTGTTTACCGGACGGAGTTTATACAGTTCGGCCGTCGCCGGCCTACCGATGTTGCATGACGTAACGTAAAAATTAAAGAAACATGATCGTGAAAGAACGACTTTAAGACAATCATTCCTAGAATCGATGTTACACCCTGTATATAGTGTCAATTTGGAAGACCAGACTGATATGAAACATCACGTATATCCTGAAGGCAACAAGTGAAAATCCAACTGCAATAGTAGGTACATAGTGCATCCCTATCTATCTGAGAGAGTATATCACTTTTCACGACCCACCCCGCGCATTAAAAAACAACCCTCGGGCAAAGGAAATGAGATTAAATTAGCGTTTTATATCTGGAAAAAAGCTGTAAAGAAAAATGACTTCGTCTGTAACCGTGTAATGTGCGTCGCGAAAGTTATGGCTCGTTCTTTATCTAATAACTTTATTTATAAAAATTAATAAACAAACACTTGAAAAATTCTACACATTTATTAATCTCAACGATCGTTTCGGTTCCTAACCCTTCATCAGGAGTTTACATTAAAACTGTTTAATGTAAACTCCTGATGATGGGTTAGGAACCCGAAACGATCGTTGAGATTAATAAATGTGTAGAATTTTTCAAGTGTTTGTTTATTAATTTTTATTCAATCATGTTCTACCAAGTGCCTAGCGATAAATCTATAGAATTTAACTTTATTTATTTTTTATAGACGCGTCCCCTCACGGAAAAAAATATATTCAGAAATATACTCAGAAATATAGACAAAATACATACAAAAATATATCTAAAAATATATTTCTGCGTATATGCAAAATGCATTTATTTTGCCGCTTTAATTATGTTTTGTGTATATACAAAATATATTCCAAAATATAATCGGAGATATATTCGAAAAATATATTCCCACATATATATTCAAAAATATATTCCCAAATATATACATATAAATATAATCCAAAATATATTCATAACTATATTCCTAAATATATTCATAGCTATATTCCTAAATATATTCCTAAATATATTCCTAAATATATTCCTAAATATATTCCTAAATATATTCCCAAATATATTCCAATATATCTTCCGTAAAATGTATTTGCCGCTTTCCATTTTTTCAAATATTTCAGATAATATAGATATTAAAAATATTCCGACATTACTCACTCGTTTCGCTCGTTCGCTCCCGGGTGGTACATTGCTGACTCGCTTCGCTTGAATATTATAATAATTACATTACTCACTCGCTTCGCTCGTTCGCTGTCGGGTGGTATGATTTATATACAAAATCTTTGATTTATATATATACAGAATAATACATTACTCACTCGCTTCGCTCGTTCGTACCCAGGCGAATTTTTCCGATGTTTTAATAGTTATTCTGCTATTCTGGGCGGAGACAAATCCAAAAAATCAAAGATCATGAAAATCGAGTCCAGCCGTTCTCGAGTTATAAATGGTGTAACTAACGTAACTAACACGACTATCTTTTATACAGGGTGTACCATAGAAAATCGAACATAGGGAAAACTCCATTGTGCAAATAAATTAGGATCAGTGATTGATGTGCCCTTTTTCATGCTTAAAACCATGATAATTAATTTAGTTGAGTTAGCCATGTGTATTCTATCTTTGTCACGCTACCCATTTTGTTTATGTCTTCCCTGTTGCACTCATTTATTCTCTATGTTCCCAATCCTGTGATACACCCTGTATACATAGATATAATATAATATAGATTATACAGTTAATTTTGCAACGTGCTTTGTTTATTTTGTAGTTTCGAAAATCGTTGAATGCACTACAGAAAATCGTTCCACTTAAAATCCAAGATTCACTAAACAAAATTATAAATCACGAACATATTTTAATTTAAAAAAAATTGTCATACATTTATTACATTTAAATATTTTTAGCGGTGTTTGTCAGTGGCTGTTGCATTTTATTTGGAACTATTTTCTCTAAAGCATTAACGATGTCCATAACTATACCAAATAAACGCAATGTACTCTTTATATTTCATGCATTTATGCAAAATATACGTTCAAAATAATGTACCACCCCTGATAGTAGAAAATATCTTTATTTTTCGTTTTATACATAAAAATATTAACTAACGCAAATAATTCCTTTCCGGCATTTTTCTAAAGAGTAATCATTTATAACTGTACAATTCAAAATAATACACAGAGGTTTTTTGGTATATTTTTTTATTTTCGAAAAAAGGTGTTTGGAAGGGAAATCAGCTTTGTATAACTGTCTATATAGCAAGGGGAATTCTGCATTTGTCTAAGAATTTAACGAAGAACTGTAAAAATTCAATGATTGATAGAAATAAATAGTTTTCATACATACCACTATTAATGAAACACAAGAAAATATTAATATTTTCACTAGCGTCTACAGTCTTCACTCTTGATTCTTGAAATGTGGTAACTGGTAAAAACTAAATTTAAAACTGCTAATCAAAGCATGCCGAACACGGCTTTCCAAAGCAATACAAAGAACTGAAATTTGCGGCAGGAACAAAGAATTTAAAGGTTCATTTATACATATTCGTGCCGTGTCAGGTCCGTGCCTCGACTAAATCTGGACATGATAAGTTATTTTTTGATTTTTATTGTGCAAATAAACTATCGCATATGTTTTATAGGAAATGACATCATTTTTCGATAGAGGCGGGGGTTATTTGAATATGACGCTAGGGTGATTTTAGAGGGGTGGAGTCGAAAATCGGCAAACATCGATGACGTGATATATGGACGGCGCTCTCGAGGTGAAATTGGGGTTTTCAAAAATGCATTTCGCTTCTTAATAAAATTTTTTATTTTACCTAGTAAAACTGAACGAATACTGCGACATTCTAAAATATTCGTGAAATTTTGTATCATCATCGACTAATTCTTTGTATATCTTGGATTCTCCCTCGCTCTGATTTTTTCTTCACACAGGCTGGACACTCCACTGTCGTTTGCTTCCACTTCTCTTCGTCCAGTAGTAATACCAATACGACCAGATCTTCATCTTCTGTGGAAGACATGATGGTGCGCTTGTGAGAAACACTCGATCACTGAACATTTTCCCGGACGTAACACTTCCACAGCTCGATAATTTATAAATACAAACAAAAAATGCCCCGGCCCGGCACTGACTCGAATCAAGACACGGATATGTATAAATTGACCTTTACTACTCATTCCAAGAGCGGAAATAATATGTATACTTACTGTTTTTGTACACAAACACACACAGGTCAAAGTTATAAAATTATTGTATTGCCATCGGTTCTTAATACGTCTGCAAAATTTCAATTTATTCGGGCGCCTGGAAGTGGGTGAAAATTAATTTGAAAGATTCCGTCATATACATACATATAGATACATACTTACAGGTGAAGCTAATATAGAGCGTGTAAAAAAGTTTAACGTTAAGATGTTTCTTAATTTATTACTATAAATGTTTAATTATTTAATTGACATTGTCACTATATTTATTATAAACGCCAGAAATTAAATGGTAATGTATTCATACTCAAGAAGTATATAACATTTATATTTTAAATGTATATTTACAATATATGTTTGAGCTGTATTTATATAAATATAAATCACATATGTACCAAAATATATAATTAATATAAAGTAAGTATATTTTTAGGATACTTCTTTAAAAATATATCACTAAAATGTAAATGGAATATATTTGGAATATACGATATTTGCCAAAAATATACGCGGTATATTTATAAATTATATTTCGGATTATATTTTTTTCCGTGAGGGTCGACATCTCAGGTCATTAGAGTCTTTCAACTACATCAAATAACATCTTTCCTAAAACTAAATGACATCACAAAACATCCATGAGCGCACGTGGGATTCGAACCCACGACCGTCTGATCTAGAGGCCGACGCGCTAACCACTAGACCACACGGTCCCCTTATCTAATAACATTATTGTATGCTAGCTGTCCGCTACGGTTCACCCCGTGTAAATAATTAATTTTTAACCGACTTCAAATAAGGAGGAGGTTTATATTCGGAATCTAGGGAATCTATGTTTTTTTTATGTATGTATGTTCACCGATTTCTCCTGTATTTGTGAACCGATTTTGATGATTATTGTTTTATCAAATAGAGCATACCTCCGGGGTGATCCCATATTTTACTTAAGTTCGACTGATTTTATTAAAATTGAGTAACGGACTGTAATACCGTTAAGGTAAATGTCAGTTTTGACAGCGTAAAAAGTTCGTAGAAGTGAGCCATATATAGTGACGTATAATATAATAGCTGGTGACACAGTTAGTTATAAAGTAATTAATAAGTGTTTTTCTTTTTTTAGTTATTTAGTAATCAAATATCAAGACAGAAGTCGGTTAATAACGTGCAAACTACGTATTGTAAAGCCACTAGAAAGTAAAAAATAAAAAACTTTTTAACAAAAAAAAAAACCTACTTCAAAAAAGCCACTAAAAAGAGGAAAATTAAAATTTTGTGATCGGCGCCAATTTAATAAAATATGAAGTCGGTTAAAAGTAGATATCTTTTAATTAAATTGGCGCCGACCTCAAAATTTTAATTTTCCTCTTAGTGGCTTTTTTGAAGGAGGTTTTTTTTTGTTAAAAAGTTTTTTTCTGATATAAATTTACTATAACCATTTTTTTAAGGCTACCAACAGCTATAAGGTTATTTGGGCCTAGCACCAATTCATATTTTGAATTTATTACTTTTTTATCAATAAATTAAATTCAGTTGACACTTTTACCAGTTCTCGGATTAGAACCTGGAAACTGGGGGCTTGTAATAACGACTAATTGCTAAAAGCTCGACTATATACTCAAGCTGGCGATTTTTTTATTCTCAAGGGTTTTCAGGAAAAGTAATTTTATTTTTAAGGGTTCATAAAAGTTCAATTGTTAATAAAATTGCGTTTTAAAGATCACCAACAGCTAAGGTTATTTGGGCCTAGCACTACTTCAGAACTGGGGACTTGTAATAGAGGAACCATAGCAACGCCATGTAAACAACAGCATTGCTACACGCTCGGCTATTCTCAAGCCCATATAAAAGTTAAAAACCTCTGGTTTAAGTTCTAGTTAAAAACTAAAGAATTAAACTAAAATTATAAACCTTTAAACTCCTGGACTGCAAAAATGAAATGTTTCTGAAACAAACGAATACACTACACGTCTAGGAGGAAGTAAATAAAAGGGTGGAGTGACGCGAGGAAATATTAATCGTATTATGACAGAATTTAATATGTTTTTGTTACCGTTTACGCTCGTCTCCCCCCTCCTTTTTTGTCTTATTTAATATGTCCTTACTTACTTACCTAACACTTTATTCTAATATTATGCTTGCACCCAGCGTGAAAACGTACTATCTATAATAAAAACGTTTTTATTATTCACTGGACTAAATACAAAACGCACTCCCGTATGTTTTTGATTTAGAAGCTAGAGATGTTTAAATTTCTCAAAAATATCAAAATTCTTTTAACGCCCACGTCTAAACTAAAAGGGATGCAAAACTTGTGATTATTTAGTCTTAAATTGAAATTTCGATTTTTAACAAAATGGAAAATCTTTCAAACATTTCAAATTATTTGTGCTTTTGAAAAAAGCCAGTAATCTAATAAATACATATGCCTTTCTTTGTTTGGAAGATTTAGAATTTTTTTTTTTAATTTTCGAGAGATTTTAGGCACAGCTTCTAAACCAAACTATCAGTGTGTGTGTTTTTTTAAGACCACCAACAGCTAAGGTTATTTGGGCCTAGCACCAATTCATATTTTCAACTCATTATTTTTTTTTAATAATAAATTGGAAATCCAATTGACACTTTTACCAGCTGTCGGGCTAGAACCCGGGAACTGGGGACTTGTAATAGAGGAACCATAGGAACGCCATGTAAACAACAGCATTGCTACACTCTCGGCTAATCTCAAGCCCACCAAACTATCAGTGTGTTTTATTCTACAATCATGTTTAATTGAAAAATGTCTGAGAAAGTTTATATTTAGTCAAAAATATGTCTTAAAAAACACAAAAAAAATGAATTTTATAAAATCTTCAAATTTATCGGACTTATGCTGGGTTTATCGTACAATTTTAACAGGCTGTTTTTTATCACGCTGTTAAATTTTGATTGCTACTTGTTCATTTGTTGCTGCGTTTTTATTTTGGCAAATTGTTGATCGTTACCATTTAACAGTGAGATAAAAAATAAAATTGTACGATAAACCCAGCATTAGAGAAAAAGATATACCTACACTGATTCCAACAATCAAAAGAAAGCTTTTGTATCTTTTTATTTAGACGATATGAACCCCCAGAGGGGACATTGGGATGTAGTTGTTATCGCAATTGTATTCCAATGTTCTTTGGGAATTAGCGCTCCCAGGGACCCGAGCTCGTACCAGTCGGTTTGTGTATGCCGGCTGGCGGATTTTAATACACGAATATGTTATTTGCTGTGTTGAAGACGCTAATGACCTGAGTTGTCGACGCGTCTATAATCTACAATAAATAAAAAAAATTAAACTTGAAGGAGTAATCATTCAAATTTAACAAAATCGTAACTTTGTCTGTAATATTGTAGTTGAGCAAGCCATATTTTTCCCCCCAGGGGGGACATTGGAATGTGATTTCTATCGCAAATTGCATTCCAATGTTCTTTGGTAATTAGCGCTCCCAGGTACACGAGCTCGTACCAGTCGGTTTGTGTATGCCGGCTAGCAGATTTTAATTCACGAATATGTTATTTGTTGTGTTGAAGACGCTAATGACTTGAGTTGTCGACGCGTCCATAATCTACAATAGATAAAAAAGAAGATATGAACGCTCAAAGATTTTTTTCAGAAACTTCAAACAACCATAGCTTTTAATTAAAGAAGTGCACCTGATGTGTCCACTGGAAACATCGTATTCGTATGTAAGACTATACGTAATGATCAATCGATTCGAAAGAAGAACAATAATAATTTTCTGTTGAAATTACGTGTATCACATGACTATTATTATAATGCATGTAATATGAGCATTATAATAATATGTGTACATAATAATTATTATTATATGACTTCATCAGTTTATTGTTATCTTAATTTCAACAGTTCAGAACATAACTGTCTACGCTCAGTTATATCTAATCTAATTGCAGAAGAACTTACAACTTATTGAAATTTATAATTACTATACGCGAATGCCTGTAGCCGCGCAGACAAATTACTTCCGTAATTATATTAGCTGTATATAGTGCGAACCAGGTACCGCACTACACACTCGGAAAGTTCTAGATCAATCTAGATCAGCCGTTATTAGAGACAGGATAATGGTATCCTCAAACCCCTATTTTTAGTAAGCAGAACGCAATGCATTGTCAGAAAATCTGGTTTGAAAATAACCTTAGATTGTGACCACACATTAATTCTTGAGAAGAGAGGGGGGAGAGGAGAGAGAGGGAGGGAGAGGAGAGAGAGGGAGGGAGAGAGGAGAGGGAGGGAGAGAGGAGGGAGGGAGGGAGAGAGGAGAGGAAAGAGATGGGGAGGGGCAGAGAGGAGAGAAAGAAGAGGGGGAGGAGAGAAAGATGGAGAGGGGGAGAGAGGAGAGAGAGTGGAGAGAAAGAAGAGGGGGAGGAGAGAAAGATGGAGAGGGGGAGAGAGGAGAGAGAGTGGAGAGAGGGGGATAGAGAAGAGGGGGAGTGGAGAGAGAGATGGGGAGGGGGAGAGAGAGAGAGAAAGACATTTTTTCAAAAATAGTGTAAAAATAGTGTAGTGACCTTGAAACAAAAAATTGTTAAAAATTTTGATTTCGGTTTTCGGACCCATTACAATAACTTCCCAATGTACTGGGAAGTTAATAATAAATAAATTCACTTCAGATACAGTGTAGTTCTGTATCACATAAATGACATGTTCTGCGATGCTTTCTCAAGTACGCGCTTCATTTGCATTTTTTCTTTTGTAAAGTCATATCAATTACATTTATAATTATTAAATTAAGGTTCCCACTTTGTACTCTGTGTTCGTAAAAATGTTGCCTTGTAATTAAGAAAACTGTAATATTAAAAACATTGACACGTTACAATTAATGAATATGTTTTAATTTATAATACAATTGTTTCACATCTTGCAATTTATGCGTCTCTACAGGTCACTAACTTTATTGCACTTGGGCGCAACCACGACAAAGCAAAAAAACTCGGGTCGCAGTGCCAAAACCCTGCCGACAATATAGTGTATTTGCTAATACAGGCATTGTGGCATTATTATGTAAACTTAAGTTTGTTTTTTGACAAAATAAAAAATTTAACCCCTTAATACAGCCCTTAAAATAATTAAATTTTTCTAAATTTCAATATTAGACATGGATTTCATCAATACACCCAATTAAATACACCCTTCCATATCTAAGTAAATCCGTATCAACAAACTAGTGTTTTCATAAAATTTGAAAGTCCGGTCCTGTCGGGCCGATTTTATTAAAATTTTAGCAGCACATTTTAATCTTTACTAAAGAGTTAAATTTCAATTTTGAAACGATTCTGACAAATTTTTCGGTATTTTTGGGCCCAAAAACTTTTTGGAACCCCTAAATACAACCCTGAAAATGGTCCGATCGGGCCCATTTTAAATAGGCTTCTTGCGGTGATGGGTTCCAATGTGTGTACCAAATTTCGTTTCAATCGATTAAGTCTGTCGAGAGTTATCGTGTACACACATATATATATAAATATATATATAAATATATAAATATATATATATATATATACATATATATAAACATTTTTAAAAATGGTGCCAAAGTGTTCAGGAGGCTATGAAACGTCGAGAAATTTTGGTCCGACCCCTAGGTCCCACCATCCGACCGACGCCAATAGTGTATGTGCCATATGGCAAATACACTAATAATATAATATTATCTGTGATCAAAAAGCAGTGCCGTAGCTAGATTTGCTGGTAGTGACGTAAAACACAATCCCGACAACCCTGCATAGTGATGGAGCAAAGCAAGACTAAGACCAAGACTTGGGCAGTCTTGGTCTTGGTTTTGCTCAATATGTCTGGTCTTGGCCTTGGTCTTGCTTATTTAGTCTTGGTCTTGGTTTTGCGTATCAAGTCTTGGTCTTGCTCATTTTATCTGTCTTTTTTTAGTTTTTTACTGGCTCTGAAGTAAAAATTTTTAGTTTAGTGTTGTGTATTTGGTCTTGCATATTCGGTCTTTTTCTTGTTCATTCGGTCTTGGTCTTGGTCTTGCTAGTCTAATGATAGTCTTGGTCTTGGTCTTGCTTTTTCGCAAGACCAAGACCAAGACCAATTTTGCTCATCACTAAGAGCGTAGAGCTCAGTCATCTTAGGGACTCAACGCCAACCTCACAACTGTCTTAAGCAGCGTTTCTCAATCTTTTTGACGCGCGATCCAACATTTTTTTGAAGTCGTACTGCGACACATTTGTTTATTTTATGATATAAAATAAAAAAGATAGTATACCGTCAGCATGATATATGTACGTAATTAATTGTAGATTATAGACGCGTCGGCAACTCAGATCGTTAGCGTCTTCAACACAACAAATAATCCATTTGTGTATTAGAATCCGCCAGCCGGCATACACAAACCGACTGGTACGAACTCGGGTCCCTGGGAGCGCTAATTCCCAAAAAACATTGGAATGCAATTTGCGATAGCAACCACATTCCAATGTCCCCTCTGGGGGCATATATGTACATTGTACGTACTCGGATCAACTTATGGTACAATGGACTAATAATTTATAATTTAAAAGTAATTTTTAAAAATTTTACTGCTTTTGTTAATTTTTGAAGTGTTTTCTTTTCAAACAAGATTTTAATTATATTTTTATTTCGGTATTTTACCAGTTCCTTCGCGAGTCGCTACCCATTAAAAATTTAACGCGACTCAAAGGTTGAGAAAGGCTGTTCTTGAGGATCAAACATAATAAATATTAAGTGAAGTCTCTAACTGATGACCGAATACACACAAAATTCTGATAATAAAATTACTTTAATAAAACTTACCTTACGACAAAAAATAACACTAAGCGTATGTTTGTAACGCAAAAAAGTGAAAAACAGACGTTCAGTATTTGAACTTTCCTGGCCCGATTTTTGAACTTACAGGGTTTGTTTTGGTCTTAAATTAAAGATAAAGGATGCATCTAGATTCCTTATACTGAGCATTTTTTGAAAAACTTTTTCAGTAGCGTTTGTATAAAACCATCTAATATTCAAAAGGATGCTATATCGTGTTACATATTTAAATATTCAGGGGATGTCATAGAAGCAGTTTTTAATTACGTATAATTTCAAATGTTTGCAAAATAGCTTTAAGTCTGAAATTTCTTGCAATCGACTTGGCAAATTGTTAATGTAGGTATTAAAAACTTCTTTACCGAATGTAAATTACTGTGGAATAAATGTCAAAAAAAAATCGAATCGATCGCAATGACAATGCCATCTCGTGAGCGAACTTATGAACTAAAACACTGGAATAGTAGCCTTAAATAAGTTAGTGGAATGTTTTATAAAATGTTACTGTTTGTCCGGAAAAAATATTAACAGGTTTTATGGTGTAAAACTTTATGTTTCGATAATAAAGATAATAATTAATACTAGGTATATGTAGTCTATAAGTAACAATTATCATTATAAAAATTCATGAGAAATGTTTCAATTAAAAAATCGTCTACTGCAGAAATTAACTATAAATAGGTACTTGGTTTATTAAATGCTGATAATCAATTGTTATAATTATTAATTCATCCGTGTCCATGATATTACACTATTTCAATGCACTTAATGGTCATACAACTGTATTTTACCGTTATAGGGAAAAAATTATTTTTGTCATACCCACTATAAAATAGATACTTTACATGCATGTATACCGGCCTGTAGGCTGTAATGGGTGACTTAACAGGCAGGTATGCGGGAACGTGTCTTTCCCTCACTTATAGTGCTGGAAAGTAAAATTCATTTCTACTATGCATTTTAAAATTATAAAAAAAATATATTTGTATTTCTCATAACGAGACCTTTCATTTGAATTTTTTTTTAATTTGCTCATCAAAGTTAACCCTCAAAATAGACTTATGATTTTCATTTAGGTTAGGCCCTATATTCCTTATTTTTAACTTCCCATTGGAAGTTATTGTAATGGGTCCGAAAATCGAAATCAAAAAGGAAAAATTTTTTTTATGTTTCAAGGTCACTACACTATTTTTACACTACTTTTAGAAAGATGTCTGTGTGTGTGTATGTGTGTGTGTGTGTGTGTGTACGTATGTACGTACGTACGTATGTATGTGTTCATTTCTTTCTAAGACGAAATCTCGAGAATGAAAAATGATATCGACTACGTTAAGGTGCCAATCGACGCGTATTAACGTAAATATGATCTGAAAGAAATTTTTTCAAAATCGGTTCAGCCGTTCTTTTTTCTTAACCAAATAACCTCCAAAAAAGTAGATTTTACACAATATCTCGCGAATAAAAAATTATATCGACTTCGTAAGGGTGTCATCGAGGCGTGTTAACGTCATTTCGATCCGACATAAATTTTATAAAAATCGGTTCAGCCGTTTTTTTTTTTTTTTAATTATTGTTAAAAATAAATAATAATTATGTTTTAATGATTAAAATGATTACTTTTCTGTGTAATATCTAATTTAATTATTATTATAAAATATTTATCAAACTGGGAAGTTCGTCGTGTGGACCTCAAGGGTCGCACTTTAGTCCTAATAAACGACCCACCTCACGGCTTGTTTCCAAAATTTTTGGCTCAGTAGTTTCGGAGATAAGGGGAGAGGGGGTTCCCAAAGTCGGGGTCGCGACCCCAAGTGGGATGCGGGTTGATTTTTTAGGGTCACGGCCTGTTTCCGTGATTATAGAATTTATAACTCTTGTGATTATACCATTAAATTCGAATAATAGAAAAAAAAAACTAAATAAGAACACGAAATCAAATAAAAACGGAGTGAAGTGGCGGGAGGGAGTCTCTGGGGTAATAAAGAGAGAGTGATCCCTCCCATCCGCCTCCTGGCGCCCCCTACCCTGTTCATTCGCTCCCACTGCCAAGAACTGAAAAATCTTTTTTATAGACTATTTTGTACATTGTGGGGAAAAAATGTTTAAGGGTCGCTTAGGCTTTTGCAATTTTAAATTAGGGTGATGATTAAAAAAGTTTGGAAACCCCTGCAGTATAAGAGTTTCGTTTTTTCATTCTGAAGTACGGAACCCTAAAAATTATAAAAATAACTTTTCATCTATTATGTCTCACCGTGCAGTCTAAGAAATCTTTCGCTATCGGTGAGGGCTTTTAGATTGTTGACAAAGGGTTCGAAGGCTCATTCTAGTGTACCACATATTTCTTAGATTGTTGAGGGCGCAGCCTTGTAAAAGTTAAGTGATTCGAAGCACACGCCGAGTGCAGCATTCATTCACGTGAAAAAGTAGCAATGTCTTTCCTTGGGCTGCGAGGGTTTATTCGTCGTGATTCCGGACCGCCGGTTTGCCGGAAATGACATCGCTTTGCAATGGTGCGCACGTAGCACAACCGCCACCTACTGACGACAAACCGGAAGTGTGGCGAAACAACTAAACTGAAACTTGAGAACAAGAAGAATGCGGTTTTTTAGACGTGATATTGTCGACATTCGTTTGTTTGAAAACTGGTTTTACACAATTCACATTTCCTATCGGTTGAATTTTATTTTGCACTTTAATTTTTCATTTGTCGAACCGTGTTTAGGAATATATAGGGTGATTCAGTCGATCGCGGTTCTGCTCTACTGTTTTATTTATTGTAAATTATAGACGCGTAGACAACTTCGGTCATTAGCATCTTTTAATTTCATCAAATCAAACAAGCCGTGAGGTGGGTCGTTTATTAGGACTAAAGTGCGACCCTTGAGATCCACACGACGAACTTCCCAGTTTGATAAATATTTAATAATAATAATTAAATTAGATATTATACAGAAAAGTAATCATTTTAATCATTAAAACATAATTATTATTTATTTTTAACAATAATTAAAAAAAAAAAAAACGGCTGAACCGATTTTTATAAAATTTATGTTGAATCAAAACGACGTTAACACGCCTCGATGACACCCTTACGAAGTCGATATAATTTTTTATTCGCGAGATATTGTGTAAAATCTACTTTTTTGGAGTCTATTTGATTAAGAAAAAAGAACGGCTGAACCGATTTTGAAAAAAATTCTTTCAGATCATATTTACGTTAATACGCGTCGATTGGCACCCTAACGTAGTCGATACCATTTTTCATTCTCGAGATTTCGTCTTAGAAAGAATTGGACACATACGTACACACACACACACACACAGACATCTTTCTAAAAATAGTGTAAAAATAGTGATTTCGATTTTCGAACCCATTACAATAACTTCCAATGGGAAGTTAATAACAAATAACTTAAAACTAAATGACATCACAATGACAAAACATCCATGAGCGGAGGTGGGATATTCGAACCTACGACAATATGACCCAAAGGCTAACCGTTACACCACACTGTCTCTCTGCTCTACTGTGCAGACTGTTACAAAAAAAAGGTGTCGTCTACTTTAAAGAGGATGGCAAATTATCAATGTTAATTTGTTACTATACTGGGTATCCAAGACGGGAATTTTCTGAACGATAAGAGATAAAGATTAAACAAAATATCAATATTAAATAAAAATATGAAAAGAGATTTGAAATCTTCATAAAAAAGTGCCTTAATAAAGTGAAAATATTTTTTTTCTTACATAAGCGAGTTATAAATATTACACAGAAAAGTAATCATTTTAATCATTAAAACATCAATAATTAAAAAAAAAAAAAAAAAAAAAAAAACGGCTGAACCGATTTTTATAAAATTTATGTCGGATCAAAATGACGTTAACACGCCTCGATTGACACCCTTACGAAGTCGATATAATTTTTTATTCGCGAGATATTGTGTAAAATCTACTTTTTTGGAGGTTATTTGGTTAAGAAAAAAGAACGGCTGAACCGATTTTAAAAAAATTCCTTTCAGATTATATTTACGTTAATACGCGTCGATTGGCACCCCAACGTAGTCGATATCATTTTTCGTTCTCGAGATTTCGTCTTAGAAAGAAATGGACACATACGTACGTACGTACACACACACACACACACACACACACAGACATCTTTCTAAAAGTAGTGTAAAAATAGTGTAGTGACCTTGAAACATTAAAATTTTTTTTCCTTTTTGATTTCGATTTTCGGACCCATTACAATAACTTCCAGTGAAAAAAAATATCAATATTAAATAAAAATCTAGAAGAGATTTAAATCTTCATAACCAATGTTAATACGTGAAAATTTTTTTTTCTTCCATAAGCGAGTTATAAATAAAAAACGGAAAGGGAAAATCTCGGCTGTCCATTTGTCCAAGCTAAGAACAATGGAAAGTTTGACTGCGCAGGTAGACACGGAGACTCGCACATTTTCTCTCATTTAACCAAATCTCTGTCTCTTACCGTTTAGGAATGCATTTCATACTTATCTTGAGCCGATGAAACGAAAAAGCGACATGATAGAGTAAGATAAATTGAAAAAGAAAAGTTCTAGATTGTAGAAGTTCCACTTTAAAAAAATGTTTAACAATTTTGTTCACAAAATATTTCCGTATAAAATGGACATTATAATTTGATCAGATTCAAACTTGTTTTGAATAATTATATCTTGTCTATTGAATAATAACTGATAATATTACGAATTTTAGTAAGACATTGCTTTTAACCTTGCGTATTCGATGATTACGTAAATACCTTTAGCATTGACTTTATCTGTGGATTTTTTTTCGTTCATAGTAACTTCTGCAAAAATGTATCGACATGAACTATTTTTTTCAAAATGTTTGTCTCAGTAAGGGCTCAGGCCTATTGATTTTGGTGGATCAGTGATTGTGATTTTATTTATTGTACATTATAAACGCTCGACAACTTTGCTCATTACCGGCTTAATTACATCAAATAACATCATCAATTAAAACTAAACGACATCACAAAACATCGACAGCTTGCTATAACTAAAATTTTCAGTTTTCAAATCAGAAAAAAGAATAATTTTCGGTTTTAGTTTTGTATCTATGGATTCGCAAATTTATTTTCAAAATATTAGTGTTTTATGGTAATGCATCGTTGATGCACAATAGAGTGAGATCCCAGTCACCCCAGACTTACGTGATTTTAGGAAAGATGAAATTTTTAGGATTGCTAGTATAACATAAACTTAGAAAGGAATGGATACTCGCTAAGCTGAAAGCGGGGCCGTTTTACAGGTAGCAGGTATCAAAGGTGGAAAAAAATCATGCCAACTTACGTCATTTTAGGAAGGCTGAATTTTATATATATTATTAAGTATAATATTTAAAAATATTTCCCAATGAGCCAGACAAATCTGACGGGCCAAACATCCCCCCAGACTCGTTAAAAGTTCCACTATGCGAGGAAGCGCGAGAGCATTATTCAAGCGCATAAGTACAACTCGTGGCTGCTCTAAGTTAGTGTGTTGTCATAGTTTTTAGTCTATATCACTGACATACATCTGATATTTCGGTTAATTTCTAACCTCATATTCGTGAATGAAAAAGTGAATAAATACGTAAAAACTATTTAATTATATAATATAAAAATAATCATATAATAAAAATATTTATAATAATAGTGTAAATAGTAGTGTTACAATAATTAAAACTTTTCATAGTGTTAAAGTAATATAAAATTATTGTATTTTAATTAAAATGGCAAATGTATGTCAGTGATATAGACTAAAAACTATGACAACACACTAACTTAGAGCAGCCACGAGTTGTACTTATGCGCTTGAATAATGCTCTCGCGCTTCCTCGCATAGTGGAACTTTTAACGAGTCTGGGGGGATGTTTGGCCCGTCAGATTTGTCTGGCTCATTGGGAAATATTTTTAAATATTATACTTAATAATATATATAAAATTCAGCCTTCCTAAAATGACGTAAGTTGGCATGATTTTTTTCCACCTTTGATACCTGCTACCTGTAAAACGGCCCCGCTTTCAGCTTAGCGAGTATCCATTCCTTTCTAAGTTTATGTTATACTAGCAATCCTAAAAATTTCATCTTTTCTAAAATCACGTAAGTCTGGGGTGACTGGGATCTTGGACTACAAGTTTCTAGCTAAAATCAAGTTTTCTTGACAACAATTTTCAATTATTTTACATAACGTTTGAGAGCTTGTGTTAATTTAACGGGGGTGCAAATGTATTTAATATTGTGAATAAACCTTCTAAAATAGTGAACGTGAATTAATAACTGTGAAACGTGACAAAGAAAAAATTGCGTTCCGAAATTAGGATTCAGAGGTTAGTGTTATTCATTACATATTTGTTTTTTTTATATAAAAGTAATCCAAGCGAAGAATATAAATTTATTGGTTGGTTTAAGAATAATCTATGACTATATTTTCAAAAATCTGTGACATTTGAACGCAAGTATGAAAAGGTTTCTCGATGTCACAAAGAGGTGATCAGGTGCTCTTGTACCTAAAAGATTTCGAACTATGAATTTTAGACCGAGAGCCAGTGACAATTTTTTAGTGTTATTTATTCAAGGCCTTTTTTTATGAAGATGTTGAGGGAGGCATATTAAAGTGCCCTGAGTAAGGGATTTTGCTAGATAGCGGTATGGAAGGGATGCAGACCGCCCCCAACATGTAACAAAAAAATTGTCACAATTATTATTGCTTCAAGGCTGAAATTGTTTGTATAGCTTGTCGGTGACCCAATAATGCCATTATAATATTGGCAGGTCGATTGGTCAGTATTAAAGGGGTGGCAGATCACCCTTAACGTGTCATGTACCCGACGAAATTTATAATATTAGTTCAAGGTTCAAATTTTAATATGTTGTTACGGCGACTGTTTTAAGCATATTGTTGTGTCTTTTTGAGTCAACATAATACTCTACATTGTCGACACAACATTGTTTTGTTTTGGCAGTTTCTATTAGCTACGCTTTTGAAACAAACAAGTAAAAAAAATTGTAATCTCGTTGTGATCAGACGTATTTTAGACTCGTCTTGATTAAATCAAATTTTATTGTGTTTTATTTATTTATTATTAATTTTGTATAAAGATCTACGATAATATTAAATCTAGTCAAAAAGATCTTTATAATATATTTCAATTTGCAGAACAAAATGACGGTATTAACTCTTAGAGGGAAACTTGCTCACCTAGGTGTTTATATCGTTCTGCAAAGGGGTTAATGCCGACCTTTTTATTTTACGAACATTTGATTTCATAGAATAAAAAATATAAGTAGATGTATTTCTTTCCATAACACCGAATATAATTATTTGTGTTTGACGGTATCACGTCATCTGTCTGTAGATACCTGCAGCAATAGAGACATAGTCACATAGATACCCATTTTTTCTTAGCTGCTTTACATAATAAGTATAGAAAAACATTGGAATGTAATCTATATTCCAATGTTTTTTGGGAATTAGCGCTCCCAGGAACCCGAGCTCGTACCAGTCGGTTTGTATATAGCGGCTGGCAGATTATTAATAAACACATAGACGCTAATGACTTAAGTTGTCAACGCGTCTATAATCTACAATAAATAAAAATATAGTTTGCACCGAATTTTCACTCGGCACTTGGTAGAGTGCCCGCGGTGAGAGATGAAGCCAGGCACGTCATCAATAATATGCTAGTGAACGCCTGCTTGCCTGCAGACAGTGCCGTGTACACAAAACTGCACATTGGGTTTTTTGACGTTAGATACAATTTTGGCAAACTGCTATTCATGACAGAAAACAGCCAATAGCAAGCTAGAAGGCGGGCGCAATACATTCACGTTACTATGACGCGGTGGCTTCATCTTTCGCCGCGCAAGGTCTAGAACATGATTAATAACAAATATTTAGATCTCTTGAAAATTCTACACGGACCAAAGTCCATCTTCAAGATGGACTTTGGTCCGAAACGATCGTCGAGAAGAAACAATTTCTGTAGAATTTTCATGTGATCTAAATATTTGTTAATAAATAAAAAATAAATAAACACATAGACGCTCATGATTTCAGCTGTTGAGCGTCTATAATCTACAATCTTTCTATCTACATACAGAAAGAGGGTCTATAAATTGTCATTTATTATAGGTACCTATCTATATATTTTATGATATTAATTATGAAAGTAAAGCACTCGTGTTTCCTGAACTAATTTTGTCGCAATTTCGTGTGATCCAACAGTTGTGATCGCGATTAAAAAAGTGACACAAACACGTTTTAATAATAATGTTGTTATCGTCTTATTATCAACTTTGTTTACACTGTGTACTCGGTATACAGAAAAGCTACTGTTCAGGTTCCGCAATAATAAAATAATATTACAGTTGTAAATCACTTCTTTAAGCTGTATATTTATAAAATAAATCACTCAGAGATTGACATTTAATATAAAATTTTACGTATCATCCTATGAAATTTACGTCACACAACTGAACTGTATTATAGAGAATGTAACAAAAAGATCGGCTATAATGACGCCAGATAGTTCAAGAGCCAGGGCCATCCTAACTAAAGGGCCTCTTGCGGCGACAATTTTGCTTGCACTCAAATCAATTTTACAATGATGGCCCGTGTCTTTTCTTATGAAGAGAGGCGCATTATTTTTAGTAGTCCACAGGTGCCAAATATATTAGGACGGCCCTGCCAAGAGCTTGCGGTAAAAAATTGTAAGAATTTTATAAAGACTATTAGCCTTTATAAAATTCTTGCAATTTTTGACCACGAGCTCTTGGACTATAACACGCTTGTAGCGACGTAAAGACGGCCCTGCTTCTACAGGCTGTCCTGATTTTTTTAAATTAGGAAATTTCATTCTTTAAAAAACAACTTTTTCGTCCAGTAGATTTTTAACTTCCCATTGGAAGTTATATGTAATAGATCTAATTTTGCGAATGAAAAATGTTGACATATCTGGACGTTTTGAGGTCCCTAAAGTCCGAATCTACTGTTTTTAGAAAGATGTATACATATATGTGTGTGTACGTACGTTCGTTCGTAGGACCGGATTTACCCTAAGTGCCGCCCTGAGGCACCGTGAAAAATACCACCCCACACTGAAGTTTTTTTCACAATTTTGTAAATAAAACTGCAGTGTTCATAATTTTACACACATTCTTAATAATGAGAAAAAGTCTTTTATTTATTTTAATTTATTAATGTTTTCACGTTCCAAATTTTGCCGCCCCTGGAAATTTGCCGCCCTGGGCACTAGCTCCTAGTGCCGCTAGTGTAAATCCAGCGCGTTTCGTTCGTACGTTGTTGAACTTTTTTTCGGCTCGCATATAATGATATCGACTCCGAACCAATTTCATTCGACACATAATTACATAAATAACACCTGTTTAGTTTTGCAAAAAATGTTTTTTTTTAATAAAAAAAACTAAGGCATTCAATCGTAAGATAGCAGTGTAACTTTACCCGTATACACCAAGCCTCTTTTCATCTATTAAAAAAAATTCACAGATTTCGCAATCCTTGCAACCATCGAGGACATTGGAAATGATAACAGCATATATGAAACATAATTAACTGTTTATTATACACACAATATTTATCAATGCACTGTTTAGTTTTGTCAGGTATAACCCTATTATTCTTCTGTTATATACGCGTTCACTTTTGCTTGATTACTTAACTTTTAAATGGATTTTTCTACAGTATTTATTAACATTTGCTCAAAAATAACACCGCAGATCGTCGCAAATACCTCTCAATTAACTAGACATGATATAAAACACATTTCGAAAAAATTGCACTTGTTCAATTTTGCATGATTGCTCCTCACTTCATCGCGACACCGTTGTCTTCGTCGCAAATACCTCTCAATTAACTAGACATGATATAAAACACATTTTGAAAAAATTGCACTTGTTCAATTTTGCATGATTGCTCCTCACTTGATCGCGACACCGTTGTCTTCGTCCCAAATACCTCTCAATTAACTAGACATGATATAAAACACATTTCGAAAAAATTGCACTTGTTCAATTTTGCATGATTGCTCCTCACTTGATCGCGACACCGTTGTCTTCGTCGCAAATACCTCTCAATTAACTAGACATGATATAAAACACATTTCGAAAAAATTGCACTTGTTCAATTTTGCATGATTGCTCCTCACTTGATCGCGACACCGTTGTCTTTTGGCCTTGAACGAAAACTCGTAACTCTGCCCCCATATACGAACATAAACATTTCCAATGTTAAAATTTGGCAGGGAAAAATCAGAACACCTTGTACAGTACGATATTGCAGTGATTCTTGGCATGGATTAAAATATAACTTACAATAATTGATGGCCTTTGAATGAAACGTTTTCGAAATAAACTTTAATTATATAAAGAAATTATGATGATGATGGGTCCGATTAATTTCTTCTGCACAACACGTATGGAGCATACGAATATATTTTATTCGTTGCAACAATAATTGTAAAATTATACCGCCAACACCGTTTGAACAGATTTTTAAACGTGGCTGTTTTCTTGGAAGAATATGTAGCGAAACCACTGAAATAAAGTAATACTGGAAAGCATACTCCCTATATCTACCTTGCTGTGCGTGGAAAGCGGGTAAAGACAGATATAGTTAATAGGGCCACCTGTCTTAATAGACTGTACAACAAAGACAGGTGGCCCTATTAATAGACCGAAAGCTAGGGACAATTTTCAGGTGTTATTTATTCAAGGCCTTATTTTTGGGAAGATGTTGAGGGAGGCATATTAAATTGCCCTGAGTAAGGGATTTTGCTAGGTAGCGGTATGGGAGGAATGCAGATCGCCCCCAACATGTAACAAAAAAAATGGTCACAATTATTATTGCTTCAAGGTTGAAATTGTTTGTATAGCTTGTCGGTGAACCCATAATAATGCCATTATAATATTTGAACCCCTATAAGGGGTTCAAACGGGGATGTAGGTTTTTTTTGATTAATCAACGCCCAGGCCAAATCGGTGAAGCTAGAAATTTGAAATTTGGACAGTTGGTTCCTTTTCTGACGTAAGCACCCACTAAGAAAGGATTTTTCGAAATTCAACCCCTACGGGTGACAAACGGGGGTAAAATTTTGAAAGACTAAAATGAACAAAATAAATATTAGTAATAAAAACTTTTTAGGGGCAAGCTTTTATTTAAATGCACTAAAAAGGAAAAAATATTTTTTTATAATTTAGGTTCAGAATTATAAAAGCGTGGGTCGTCACTAATAAACTATCATTATAGAGTTCACGCCCCACGCTTTTATAATTATGAACCTAAATTATTAAAAATTACTTTTTCCTTTCTAGTGCATTTAAAAAAAGGGTGTGGGTCTCGGGACCCCCGACAGATGTGAAACATCAAAGAAAACGTTATTGAACTCGGTGATATTCTCTATGTAGTAGTGATATTCTCTATGTAGTAGTATATATTTTTTCAAAAACAGCAACTAACTGTTATGCTGACGTAATCCTATATACTGCACTGTAACACACGCGGTTGCCCGAGCGCGCGGAAGCCGAGAGAGAGAGAGAGTGCCGCAGTGGTGGGGAGAACAGCAGCGAAGGAGCGGACCAAACATTTCGTTGCATATTTCCCCTCACGCGACTGTTCACAGCCCGATATAAGATGTTTCACATCAAAAGTTTTTTTTACTAATATTTATTTCAAACCCAAAAGTCATACCAGAAACCCAGTATATAAGTCTATTACAAAATCTAATTATAATTCAACGTTCCAAAAATAATATTTAGTGCGAACATTCTCGTTATTTTGTAAGAATAATTGGTTTCAATTGCTAAGTTGAAAAACACACTCCCTTTGATAGTTCCGCAATAAGACACTTGCAGATAAAAAGAAATTAATAGGTAGTAGCAAAACTGTGTGTAAGTATACATTTATTCGTATAACCTCGTCGTGTACAGCGCATCGGGCGCTTCTTACACCATGTCAGGTGCAAGGAGCAGCTTATTACTAATGTCTGCTATTTTCTGATATGAAAGGTGATTCCTGAGGTCACTCTGTATGCCATGTAATGTAGACAGGGCCGGATTATTCAATATATTTATCAGTTCAAATATATTACTTAAGCCCACCTTACTGTAGACTAGATTAGACTAGATTTACTTACGTGGGTGATAAGACATTAGTTATCTCACAATCACTGCAACCTATAAGATCTCGGGTCGCAGTCGCCTAATAGTTTATTCCCTGCCGGGTACAATATAGCTGTATTATGAACCTTATACAGGCCTTGCTGGGGCTTCTCTCCATACGTGTACTTCAGTTTGCTTTTGGACAAAGGCCTGTTAAGATGTTGCAGCCTTTTGGAGAACACTGCTTCACATTCACATAGAATGTGTTCGGCAGTTTCTTTTGCTTCTTTACAAAAGCGACAGTTGTCATCCTGAACTTTACCCATTTTTGAGAGATGGTATCTCAAAGGGCAGTGGCCTGTGAGGAGTCCTGTCATTATTCTCAGTTCTGCTTTGCTGAGAATAAGGAGTTCTTTGGTCCTTGTGGTGCTATGCGAGATAAATCTCTTTGATTGTTTCAGTCCTGGAGTGGACTTCCAACGAGAGATTTTCTTTTCTTCCTCCCATTTGCGAACCTCTAGTTTGATGTGGCTTTTAGTATAGCCACAGAAAGGTTCTGGGCCTATAAAGGTTTTAGTTCCTCCTTCTTTAGCGAGGGAGTCTGCTATTTCATTGCCTTCGATGCCTGTATGCCCTGGAACCCACATTAGGGTTACTCTGTTGTATACACCCAGTATATCAACAGTATCTAGGCATTCCCAGACTAGTCTTGACTCAATTTTGTGTGAACATAGAGCCATAATAGCTGCTCTGCTATCCGATAGGATGAATATTTTTGCGTTTCTGTAGCCTTTATCCAGACAATTCAGAGCGCAAAGTTGTATGGCATATATTTCTGCCTGGAATACAGTGGCTTTGGAGCCCATGGGAGCTGATATCCTTGTTTTAGGACCAAAAACACCTGCTCCTACTCTATTGTCCATCTTGGATCCGTCTGTATAATATATCAGTGATCCTCTGGGGAATTTTATTTCATCTTCTTTCCAGAATTTGCGACTTTCTATAGTAGCATTGAACCTTCTGTCAAATTTGAATCTGACATCCATCAGATCCACTACTGTACAGGTCATTAGATTAAGATTTCTAAGAATACTTAGGTGGCCTGTTAAGTCTCCAGACTTAAAGTTTTTTGTCCGTTGCAGGCACCTTACTGTAACGTCGAGAAACTGTTTGGTCCGACCCGTGGGTCCCGCCATCCGACCGACGCCAATAGTGTATGTGCCATATTATGGCAAATACACTAAAAATGTAACAAAAAAAATAGATAACAATAAACTAACAATTATCTCAATTTATAACAGTCAACACTGTTTATACAATAATAACACGAACAGTAATTCTTAAACGAACTGAAGCGCTTTAATAACACTACAATTTATATGCTGTATTTATTTCAAATCGACACTGTCACACGACACTCGTTGTTGTTTCTCCGGTGACTGCTCCTGCTTATATAGAACTAGCAGTTTGACCCCCCCACGCTCGCGCGCTTTCCAGAACATTCTCGTGGTTACCTGTGTCTTCGATATCAGGCCACACCTCACCATTGTTACTTGTTCTCGATGATTCTATTGTCGTAACATCTGGAGTTTCGCTACATTACATATTCCCTGATTTAGATAAAATTAGGCAAATAAATCCCGACCAGTCAATGTTAAATTAATTAATTGTAGATTACAGACGTGTCGACAACTCAGGTCATTAGCGTCTTCAACACAACAAATATTCCATTTGTGTATTAGAATCCGCCAGCCGGCATACACAAACCGACTGGTACGAGTTCGGGTCCCTGGGAGCGCTAATTCCCAAAGAACATTGGAATGCAATTTGCGATAGCAACCACATTTCAATGCCCCCTGAGGGCACCAGTTAATGTTATTGTTGCCAAATGATGGTGGTCGGTTTAAAAAATAAGAAATAATTAATTTTCATTATATCTTTTGCCCGACGCACTAAAATTCTTCGTTTCATTGAAATATTTAATTGATAAATGCGTCGGGGATCGCTGAGGCATCGGTATTTTTGACATTTTACAGCGGTTCTCGGTGCACTTATGGATTAAACATTAGTCGGTTCTTCAGGCCAGATATAGCAGAAATTAATTATTTCTTACTTTTGAAAGGTTTGATTTTTTGCGTCGGGAGTTTCTTAGTACTTGAATCGTGCCCAGTTTCATCCCAGCAGAATAAAGTGCAAGGTTGGATGAAATTTCGATCTTACCCTCCGTACTATATAATCTAGCCTATTTTTCCTTCATCTCTTTTTTGCTTGTTTTTTCTTTAGTTTAAATATATTATGTACATTTCAATTAACGATTTCAATGAATTAATTTTCTAAATACAGTAGATATTGTTACAAAACTATTTTTCTGAGTTGGCGGAATAAATATTTATTTACAATGAACGCAACAACTATATACAATAATTCGTAACAATTAACTATATACATGGACTATTTACATCACTGTATTTATTTCAGATTTATTTCTAACGTTTATTTATGTCGGTCATTTACCCAGTTACTTCAGTACTTATTTATTTACATCCACTCCACTATTTATACCACTTTACTGACTGATTCGACCGTTGATTGATATTTATATCCACTTGACGGCACGAGTCACCATTCACTGCCTAATGTTTATATCAGACGCACTTGATTGCACGAGTCACTAATAACTGCCCAATCTCCGTTGAACTGATTACTTGCGTGAGTCACCGTAAACTGACTGACTCCCGTCGACTCGCTGCTTATATAGAGGCTGCGTTGCTTAAGCACAGCGCTTTTAGCGTTTTCCAGAACGTCTAGAATCTTCGCGCGGTTACTAGTTGTTCGGTAAGCAGACACCGCTTTCTCGGAACTGTTGCCTGTCGTTCATATACAGGATGATCCGTAACAATACATATGTTCAGTATATAGTAGTATTGACCCAATTAATGTTAATAATTGAAGGAAGGTTTGGTTGAGGGTCAAAATAATGAAGGTTTACCAAAATATCGCTTGTGGCCAACGTTGACCACAAACGATATTTTGGTAAAACTTCATTATTTTGACCCTCAACCAAACCTTCCTTCAATTATTACATACATTGTTTGCTTGATTGAAATCTACATTTAAAGCTGAAAGTTGTATCAGAAACCCGGCATTTATGCAGCCAACCCTGGCGAGTGTAAAAAATAAACAGTTTGAAATCATAGTAGTATATAAGTAAAATACAAGTTGATTGAGCTGATGTCATGTTGTTTTATGTCTTGAATATGTTACGGCATCACTTAGGAGACACCACTTCATTTGCATCCGTATTTCATTACAAGTTGCGGTTTATTTTTAGACGAGTTTTAGTTATAAATTTCGATACAGCTAACGTAAACGTTTATATATCGATCGCCTTTCAACAATTCTTAAAAGCCACCAACTTTCAGGTTTCTTTTTTTTCCTCAATCACCATATGGCTTCAGGGAGATCCCCCATGTACCGATTCAGGATTCTTTTTTTTTCTCAATCACCATATGGCTTCAGGGGGATCCCCCATGTACCAATTCAGGATTCTTTTTTTCCCCAATCACCATATGGCTTCAGGGGGATCCCCCATGTACCAATTCAGGATTCTTTTTTTTCCCCAATCACCATATGGCTTCAGGAAGATCCCCCATGTACCAATTCAGGATTCTTAATGCTTAGTATATATCTATCTACATCCCAGCATTGATCTTCCAAAGAAGTGAAAATATTGAAAAAATTAAAGTTTAGATTAACGCCTGGTTTCTACTACGACACAAAACGTGATGACCTTATAGACCGAGAGCTAGTGACAATTTTCTGGTGTTATTTATTCAAGGCCTTATTTTTGTGAAGATGTTGAGGGAGGCATATTAAAGTGCCCTGAGTAAGGGATTTTGCTAGTAGCGGTATGGGAGGGATGCAGACCGTCCCCAACATGTAACAAGAAAAATGGTCACAATTATTATTGCTAATCTAATTCAAGGCTGAAATTGTTCGTATAGCTTGTCGGTGATCCAATAATGCCATTATAATATTTGTAGATCGATTGGTCAGTTTTAAAGGGGTGGCAGATCACTCTAAACGTGTCATGTACCCGACGAAATTTATATTATTAGTTCAAGGTTCAAATTTTAATATGTTGTTACGGCGGCTGTTTTAAGCATATATTTCAATTTGCAGAACAAAATGTCGGTATTAACCCCCTTGCCGAACGATATAAACACTTAGGCGAGCAAGTTTCCCTCTAAGAGAGGGGGTTAATACCGACATTTTGTTCTGCAAATTAAAATATATGCTTAAAATAGTCGCCGTAACAACATATTAAAATTGAACCTTGAACTAATAATATAAATTTTGTCGGGTACATGACACGTTTAGGGTGATCTGCCACCCCTTTAATACTGAACAAACGATCTGCAAATATTATAATCGCATTATTGGGTCACCGACAAGCTATATAAACAATTTCAGCCTTGAAACAATAATAATTGTGACCATTTTTTTTGTTATATGTTGGGGGCGGTCTGCATCCCTCTCATACCGCTATTTAGCAAAATCCCTTACTCAGGACACTTTAATATGCCTCCCTCAACATCTTCACAAAAATAAAGCCTTGAATAAATGACACCAAAAAATTGTCACTAGCTCGAGGTCTATTATGTGTATCATTTTTTGATCGCTTAGAGCTAAAACATAAAATCATGAACTTGTGATTGATTTATATTCGCAACTTACGAATTTAAACAGCTGTGAAGTCTTTTAAAAAGTACTTCTACTAACCTCTGACCCAAAACTGTCGTAAATTTGTAATTACTTCCCGTCATAAATTTTACACCAAATTACTAGCAATGATTGTCCAGCGTCTATAATTTACAATATCTAACAGCAATTATGTCCTAATCATGTAAAAACTTACGCATAACAATAGAATAATTTTTATTTCTCAATCAATACCTACTAATAATCCTAACTACTTAATTATATTATAAATGCGAAAGTTAGTTTGTTTGTGCCGCTTTCACGCCTCAACTACTCAACCGATTTCTGTGAAATTTTGCACACGGGTAGCTTCCACAATGGAGATAAACATAGGCTATAATAACTAACCGGCCTGGCTTTGCTCGAGTGCAAATCGGAGTTAATCTCAGAAGATTTTCTTCGTAACTATAACTGAACGGATTTTATTCCGGTTTTCACGATTAGACAGATTGAGTCACAAAGAAGGTTTAGATGTAAAAATGAAACTGGGCGGCCCGGCTTCGCCCGGGTTAAAATCGGGGGTAATCTCAGAAGAGCGATTTCAAATTTTTTTTCACTGTTCGATAGGTGAAATTTGCTTTAAGACATAGGCTATAATAAATGGAGCGAACGAGCGAAGTGAGTGAGTAATCTGTTAATAATTCATAAATTTATAGCACCTGGGCGAAGCCAAACTGGGTCACTAGTAAAACTATATAAAACAAAATTTTCCGCTAAGTTTAAGAAATTTCATTTTTTTGGCAAGAAACCAAGTCATAATAAACTAATCATATTCAGATTTTTTCTGTTTGTCTGTCCGCCATAACTAATAATAATAATAATAATTCTTTTATTCAGCACAGTACATAGTACCCTACATTGAATGCGTCATGTATAAAATATAAATTAAAAAGTTAAAAATTTTCAACAAATTCTTGTATGGAATATTTGCAAACTCTTAAATTCTTAATCCGATAACCGATTTAAATGAAATTTGGTACACAATTGTAGGACTCATCAACTCCAAAGAATAGGCCAAAATTCACGTTCACGAGAGCAAAGTCGCAGGGAAAAGATTAATAAACATGTCCAACTATAAGATTCCGCAAAACAATGTTAGATGCATTGAGGGGGTCTTATAGGTGGGTGGTGGCCAGGCGAAGTTATGCCAGGCAGTCATCGCGTCAATAGAAAGGCCTCAGCTGCGACAATACGGAGCCAATCAAGCAAGTGACGGTTGACCGATCGTTCTCATTACTCGTCGTATACAACGCCGACAACATGGGAACGACGACACTTGCGTCGCGACGTCAGCAGTTTAATAATATGTCGTGTAGCGTCTATAATATTCGCACACTACATATTATATACAAACGCGGCTCGTCGAAAATAAAGAACGAACCAAAAGTAATCACAAAACACCAAATATCAACACATTTTTTTCTTGACGCACGTTTCGTTACACATATTAGCATCATCTCCTGATGATGGAGTTTTTAGTGCAGTGAAGACATTGAATATTAAAAAGTAACCCACAAAACACCCAAACGCGAACATTATTTTTTTCGAAGCACGCGTTTCGCTAACCATGGCAGCATCATCAGGAGATGGTTAAAACTCTTTTGATGCTAACAAGGCTTACGAAATGCGCGCTTCGAAAAAAAAGTGTTCGTGTTTGGGTGTTTCGTGGGTTACTTTTTATTATTCAGAGTCTTTAGTGATGCGCGATACGAGATGTTTTAGTCGATTGTCTCGAATGTTCAAACATCTCGATGACTCTCGATGGTTGGACTCGATTGTTGTTGTTTCATAGTTCACCGAGACCGAGTCGCATAGTAATGAATCGTACACTCTCGAGAGCCACATAATATACAACCGTTCATCACTCAACAACTCTGGTCGAGTCGATGATCGATTGTACAGCAATCGCGTAATACGAATTTACAGAGATCACAGAGTAGTGAGTACCGATTGAACAATGTGAACAGTAAACAATCAACGAGTCGCGTGAACGTCAGTCGACTAGCATATAACCTTGAATCGCGATTATATGTATTCTCATTCGCTGCTATTGCTATAACCTATGTGGCAATCGACTTGAACAATCGAACATTTCAATTGTAAAATCAAACTCCGAGTCGATTGTGGACTCGATTGTTATTATGAACGATTATAATTGTTTCGATTGTAAAAACATCTCGTATCGATCATCACTAAGAATCTTCACATCAAAGATTCCATCCCCTTCTTAAGAGATTCATTGAAAGAGCTAAAAGTAAAAGTTCTCGTCAATTTTCAGGGTTCCGTACCTTATTTTACAGAAGAATCCTTTAAACTGGAATCCCTCAGGGGAAACAATGGAAAGTAGTTTGGATTCCAATGTTTTGTGGGAATTAGCGCTCCCAGGGATCCGAGCTCGTACCAGTCGATTTGTGTATGTCGGCTGGCGGATTCTAATACACTAATGGATTATTTGTTATGTTGAAGACGCTAATGACCTGAGTTGTCGAAGCGTCTATAATAAATAAAAAAATTAAACTTGAGGGAGTAATCATTCAAATTAAACAAAATCGTTACTTTGTCTGTAATTGTAGTTGAACAAGCCATTTTTCCCCCCAGGGGGGACATTGGAATGTGATTGCTATCTCAAATTGCATTCCAATGTTCTTTGGTAATTAGCGCTCCCAGGGATCCGAGCTCGTACCAGTCGGTTTGTGTATGCCGGCTGGCGAATTCTAATACACAAATGTATTACTTATTTGTTGTGTTGAAGACGCTAATGACCTGAGATGTCGACGCGTCTATAATCTACATTTAATTAATTAATTAACAAGTCATTTTCATAATTTTTGTCAATTTGTTTTTCCCAGGTTAATTCAAAATTATTAAACCAATTTTTATCGGACTTTTCTGATCAGATAGGATAGTAGAGTAGACTATATTACATACAATCAGGGTCCATTCTGATTGCTCGAATACCCCATCTTGATGTAGTTTGAAACACACACACCTAAACGAACGTAACAACTAACTAGTGAACTCTATACTAATATGGATAGTTGATAGCGATTAAAAAATGGATTTTGTATGTGGACAATGTTCAAAAACATATTCTTGAAGACAGGCATTAATGTTCACAAAATTAGAATGAAAACTTCAGATAAGACTTGTAATCTAATTCTTTCTATAAAAGTCGATCAATTTTTTGACATTTCAAAATAAAACCTATTTTAATATTATTATTTGAGATATTATAGGATGTCCAAAATTTATACAATAATAGTGATCTTGAGATATTGGAATAGAAAAATAAATTTTAATTAAGTTTTATTTTGAAATGTCAGAAAATTGATCGACTTTTATAGAAAGAATTAGATTACAAACCTTACCTGAAACATTAATGCCTGTCTTGAAGAATATGTGTTTGAACATTGTCCACATACAAAATCCATTTTTTAACACTACCAAAGCTATCCATATTAGTACAGAGTTCACTAGTTAGTTGTTACGTTCGTTTAGGTGTGTGCGTGTGTCAAACGACATCAAGATGGGGTATTCAACTAATTAGAATGGACCCTGACTGCAGGGTCTAGTCGCTTGTATATTACACTAACGGCCTCGTCCGGCTTCGCCCAGACTGCAATACACTTCTCACTCGCTTCGCTCGTTCGATTCCGGGTGGTACATTACTCACTCGCTTCGCTCGTTCGCTTGAATAATATAATTACATTACTCACTCGCTTCGCTCGTTCGCTCCCGGTTGGTACGTTACTCACTCGCTTCGCTCGTTCGCTTGAATATTATAACTACATTACTTACTCGCTTCGCTCGTTCGCTCCCTGGTGAATTTTTCCGATGTTTTAATAGTTATTCTGTTAACCAGGGGGGAGACAAATCCAAAAAATCAAAGATCATGAAAATCGGTCCAGCTGTTCTCGAGTTATAAATGGTGTAACTAACTAACTAACTAACACGACTTTCTTTTATATATATGACTAGCCGTTACCCGTGGCTTCGCCCACGTATTTTTCGATATATGATTTATTATTACATTACTCACTCGTTTCGCTCGTTCACTCGAATATTAATAATACATTACTTACTCGCTTCGCTCGTCCGATCGAATTTTATTAATACATTATTGCTCACCTACGTTATATAAGGAACTCCTGTGCAAAATTTCATGCTTCTAACTTCAAAAATGATGAACTTCCATACACAAACTTTCATCCCCTATTTAACCCCTTTAAGGGATGAATTTTCAAAAATCCTTTCTTATTACTCATCTACGTTATATAAGGAACTCCTATGCAAAATTTCATGCTTCTAACTTAAAAAATTACGAACTTCCATACAAACTTTCATCCCCTATTTAACCCCTTTAAGGGATGAATTTTCAAAAATCCTTTCTTATTACTCATCTACGTTATATAAGGAACTCCTGTGCAAAATTTCATGCTTTTAACTTCAAAAATAACGAACTTCCATGCAAACTTTCATCCCCTTTTTAGCCCCCTCAGGGGTTGAATTTTCAAAAAAAAATTTCTTAGTGCTCACCTACGTTATATAAGAAACTTCTGTGCAAAATTTCATGCTTCTAACTGCAAAAATGATGAATTTCCATACAAACTTTCATCCCCTATTTAACCCCCTTAGAGGTTGAATTTCGAAAAATCCTTTCTTAGTGGGTGCCTTCGTCACAAAAGGAACCTACTGTCCAAATTTCAAGTTTATATCTTCAGCGGTTTGACCTGGGCGTTGTCTGTCAGTCAATCAATCAGTCAGTAACGGAACTGTTTTATATATATAGATAGATAATACTTCTACTAAAAGGCGTTGAGAAGTATATCTAAACGCAAACCGACATTAACGTGAACGAATCCACGGGTAAAGGCTAGTTGAAGATGTAATTGTAGATTGAATAATTAATTTGACAATTTAATGTCCCTGACGTCATTCAGATCGACCAAACAAGGTCTGTGACAATCCAAAATGAACCCACGTAAGTGTCAAATGACTCGCATGTATCAACGGCAACATGTCACCCATGTATACACGCAAGAGGACACGACAATAGGTGGTGTGAGCGTGTATTGTTATTATTAGTTAATATGATAGCCGTTTATAGCGCTGTCACACGGCCGAACTGAACCCTTCATTGTACGATTTAACCGTACAAAAGTCACCTGTCACATGCTATTCAAAGACAGTGGCTCTGTGCTTTTGTATCAAAAAAGCCATCAAGAGGTTTGTAAAGTGCTCGCGGATGACTCCATATTTAGAGTCAACTTAAAAACACGTCGATTCTGCGAAATAAAAAAAAAAATGTTTCTTAAAAAATCTACTTTCGAATGCATGGGGTATAAAGCCCGGCTTTACTAGGTTTCAAATACAATTTTAAGTGGCTTTTTGAATAAAAAAATAATTTCAAAAAAACTCGGGTCGCAATGCCAAACCCTGCCGACAATATAGTGTATTTGCAAATACAGGCTTTGTGGCTTTAATACGTAAACTTAGTTTGTTTTTGGACAAAATGAAAAATTTAACCCCTTAATATATCCCTTAAAATAATATTTTTTTTTAATTTCAATATTAATATCAATGCAACCTCTGTACTAAATTAAATGCACCCTTCAGTAAGTGAATCACTGTTCGCAAACCAGTGTTTTCATAAAATTTGTAAGTTCGGTCCTGTCGGGCCGATTTTATTAAAATTTTAGCAGCACATTTTGATTTTTACTAAAAGGTTAAATTTTAATTTTGAAACAATTTTGAGAATTTTCTCGCTAATTTTGGACCCAAAAACATTTTTCAACCCCTTAAAATAGTCCGATTGGGTCCATTTTAAATAGGCTTCGTGCGGTGATGGATTGCAACGTGCCTACCAAATTTCGTCAAAATCAATTAACTCTTTCGAAAGTTATTGCCCACACACACACACACACACACACACACATACACATATATATATAAATATATATAAATAGACATTTCCAAAAATGGTGCCAAATTGTTCAGGAGGCTATGAAACGTCGAGAAATTTTGGTCCGACCCCTAGGTCCCACCATCCGACCGACGCCAATATAGGGTATGTGCCATATGGCAAATACTTACACTAATAAGCTTCTGAAGACGATGTGGTTTTCTACCATTTTTTATATTTTGTTGGTCAGTTATGTATTTTTACAAGCTTTTATTTAACTTGCAATGTTATGTTTGTTAGTTTGCTTGTTTAGGTCAAATTTTGCAAGTCAATTTTGAACGACTTCCACGTATCCGATCGATTTGAAATTTTGTACACATATGTATTCAAGATGACAATACATGAATAAATCGTTTTTAGAAATAAATTCAACCCCTAAGGGGTTCAAACGGGAATGTAGGGTTTTTTTGACTAATAAACGCCCAGGCCAAATCGTTGAAGCTAGAAACTTGACATTTGGACAATTGGTTCTTTTTCTGACGTAAGCATCCACTACGAAAGAATTTTTTGAAATTCAACCCCTACGGGTGTCAAAGGGGAGTAAAATTTGGAAAGACTAAAATGAACAAAATAAATATTAGTAAAAAAAACTTTTTAGAGACAAGCTATTAATATTTCAATGCACTAAAAAGGAAAAAATATTTTTTAATAATTTAAGTTCATAATTATAAAAGCGTGGGTCATAACTAATAAACTATCATAGAGTTCATGACCCACGCTTTTATAATTATATTAATAATATTTATTTTATAAAAAAAATGAATTTTTTTAACACTTTAATTAATAAAATCAAATTTCACCGACTATAGGTTTCGCTAAAATTTGAACACAACTTGATTCAAATTTTGATCCTTCATAATATTATGACCTTAGCCAGTTATCCATGTTGAACGTTGTTGTTACGGTCGAAGCTGTCAGTTCACATATGTGGGAACTATGCGTGTAATCTCACAGAGGCACAGACAGTACTACTTAATACCAAAATCAATATTTTTAGTCACTAATGACCCTTGTTGTCGAGCGTCTATAATTCACAATATTTTCAGTTTTTAATAACATTTTCTCGAGTAGGTAATGTTTTTCTTTTGGTCCACCTTCGAGGGCATTATTTAAGTGTTTTTGATGAAAGAATCTGAGAGAGCAATCATAATCGCATTTCGAACATGAATCGAAACAAAAACGCATCGTCATCAGACGTCAATTTCTCTGATACAATGCCGGCGCTGCGCGCTGCGTTGATATGTTTTCCCCAAACAGCAGCAACAACAACAACGATTACGCAACCAAAGCTGACGTAATCTCAGTAACTACAACAATGTACAGGGTGTGTATTTTAAACAGTTTTATTTAGCTTAACCCCGTATATATGTTTGTTTGTTACTTCTTTGTTTCAAGTTTTGCGACAGCTTTTTCAACTACTTCTACTTAACCGATTCTTATGAAACTTTACACACACATTGAGTTCCTGTGACAATACAATATTATGATAATTTCAACTTGGTAACGAGGATCTGATGATGGGATCAGGAGGTGGACAGTTGAAAGGATGAGGAGTTTGCATAATGATACGGACCAGAAATCAAACTAAAAACTAGAAAATAAAAATAGGTAAAAAAACTTTTAAGTTAAACGGTTTTATTTTAAATCATGAGCTGTACCAAAAACTAGAAAATAATTAGGACACAAACCAAGGGGCACTTTGTGTCGTTGCGTCAGCGAAATAAGTAATAAAAACGTGGAGCGCATAAACGTATAACGACTGTATAATTATTAAATAAGAACGGCTTGTCTAGAAAAATGTGTTTCCAAGCCCACCAACAGAAATATTTCAAATGCACCCCACGTTTTTATTACTTATTCCGCTGACGCAGCGACACAAGGTGCCTCTTGGTTTGTGTCATTATTTTCTAGTTTTTGGCACAGCTGATGATTTAAAATAAAACCGTTTAACTTAAAAGTTTTTTTACCTATTTTTTTTATTTTTGACATATGAATAACGTCTAATGTCTCATACTGGGATGGCATTTCAGAAATATTAGATGTAACGAAAATATTGGTTGACATGTGAAACAAAACACACAACGTATAACTATGTTAAGGTTTCAGACACAGTAAGCTAGGTGGCCGTGCGGGAAAGTACGAGTCTACCGACAGGTATACAAATGCCAAACCCAGGTTCGAATCCCGAAGGCTTTTAATAAATATATTAATGTTTTATAATGAAAATTTATATAGGTAATGGATAAAAAAATAAAATAACTCTTTGTTTATTCTATTTTACGAACATTTAATTTTATACGATAAATAACAGTGGATGTATTTCTTTTCATGACAACGAATACAATTATTAGTGTTTAACGATATTAACGTCATCTGTCTGTACCCGCGATACATATCTACTCATTTTTCTACACCTTGTATATAATATGTACTGAATGTACAGTACACATGACTGGTCCGTTATTAATGTACACTTTATTATAATTTCGTAGATTTGCGGTAACAGTTGTGGCAACCGCAATTCACTTATATATAGATGATTCTCCCTAGAAATTTGAACGTAATCATCTACATTCTACACAAATGATTTCATTTGTTAAATCAAACACGACGAACGGCAGTACAGGAAGTTTTGGCGTGAAAAACGTCTAATGTCTCATACTGGGGAGTATTTTAGAAATATTAGATGAAACGGAAATAATAAGAATAATTAAGAGCACTGTGGTTTAATTTAATAATAAAGAGTTTAGTCACATCTAACCACAATAATTTTATTAATGAATGTACATTTTAAGAGCTATTATATGCTCCCATCTTCAGCAAATACTAGTATTTGCTGAAGATGGGAGCATAGCTCTTGAAATGTACATTCATTAATAAAATTATTGTGGCTAGATGTGACTAAACTCTTTATTATGAAACGGAAATAGTCGGAAGTGATTTACATGTGAAACAAAACACAGCACGTATAACTATGTTAAACCGTTATCTACCAAATTTTTTTTGTTGAAAATTGATGAAACTCGAGGAATTGCTTCAATACGGTCCCTTTTATACAAATAAACACGATTTGGAATTTTTTGAAATCCTATCTCTAAAAAAAATGGTGTCCTATAAATAGGACAGTGCAGGTAGAAAATGGGATAAATAGTCTTAGACCCAGTAAGTCACGTGGCCTTGCGGTAAAGTACGAGTCTACCGACAGGTCCAAACGCCAAGCCCAGGTCCGAACCCCGATTTTTTGTTTATACCTAATGGAAATTATACAGGGTGTATCACAGGATTGAATACATAGAAAAGTAATGAGTGCAACAAGGAAAACATAAGCAAAATGAGTAGCGTGACAAAGATAGAATACACATGGCTAACTTAACTAAATTAATTATCTTGGTTTTTTACATGAATAGAGGGCAAAGCAATCTCTGATCTTAACTAATTTGTACTGTGTACTTTTCCCTATGTTCGGTTTCCTGTGATACACCCTGTATAGGTATTGGATGATAATTTAAAATAGGTATAAAAAATAAAATCACAATTATTTTATTTATTTTTACGAACATTTGATTTTATAAGATAAATAAAAGTGGATTTATTTCTTTCCATGACAACGAATACACTTATTTGTGTTTAATGGTATCACGTTGTCTGTCAAATTGTGTGTTTTAAAGACCACCAACAGCTAAGGTTATTTGGGCCTAGCACCAATTCATATTTTCAATTCATTATTTTTTTTTTTTTAATAATAAATTGAAAATCTAATTAACACTTTTACCAGCTCTCGGGCTAGAACCCAGAAACTGGGGACTTGTAATAGAGGAACCATAGCAACGCCATGTAAACAACAGCATTGCTAAACGCTCGGCTATTCTCAAGCCCACGTTGTCTGTCTGTACCCGCGATACAGACCTGAATTTTTTATGTTCTTGTAGGATAATGTTTTAAAATTACTTTCTTTACACCATTTTTTTAATATACCACTTAAATTATTGTTCAAAATGTAAATTAGTATTATAATTGATGGTTGCCTCGAGTACCAACTTGAAAACAAATGTGTGATGTCAAAGATTCTATATTCATATTTTTATTAGTAATAAAATCTGTAAAAGTAACAGTAAAATCTAAAGGACATATTTAATTACAATAAATATAGGAATCTTTTGTTTGAAATAGAGCGTCGCGATGCCCAACGTCGTTGTGTGAACAAAAATACATCTGGAGGCAACTGGCAGCTGTGTACGCCTGGCGCTGCTCTATTGTTTATAGTCGTTTGTCTTTTTTTATAGGCGCAGGATCAAATGTCATGTATTATTCAAACTATAAATTACGTATTACTTATATCGTAAATTAAATTTCAACAAGTAAAATGACATAATAACAAATAAAAATCGGGGCTTGAGAATGGCCGAGCGTTTAGCAATGCTGTTGTTTACATGGCGTTGCTATATGGTTCCTCTATTACAAGTCCCCAGTTCCCGGGTTCTAGCCCGAGAGCTGATAAAAGTGTCAATTGAATTTTCAATTTATTATTAAAAAAAAATAATGAATTGAAAATATAAATTGGTGCTAGGCCCAAATAACCTTAGCTGTTGGTGGTCTTTAAAACACAATTATAAATAAAAATCGGGTCGCAGTGTCAAACCTAGCCGACAATATAGTGTATTTGCTAATACAGGTATTGGTGACGTTATTATGTGATCTTGTATTGTATTTTAAAGACCACCCACAGCTAAGGTTATTTGGGCCTAGCACCAATTCATATTTTCAATTCATTATTTTTTTTTAATAATAAATTGAAAATCCAATTGACACTTTTACCAGCTCTCGGGCTAGAACTCGGGAACTGGGGACTTGTAATAGAGGAACCATAGCAACGCCATGTAAACAACAGCGCCGCTACACTCTCGGCTATTCTCAAGCCCTATTATGTGATCTTAAGTTTGTATTTGGACAAAATAAAAAAATTAACCCATACATCCCTTAAAATAACCTTTTTCTTAACTGCAATATTATTATCAATCCAACATCTGCACCAAATTAAATACACCCTTCAGTAAATAACTCCGTATTCGCAAACTAGTATTTTCATAAAATTTGAAGGCCGGTCCTGTCGGGCTGATTTTATTAAAATTTTAGCAGCACATTTTAATCTTTACTAAAGGGTTAAGTTTCAATTTTGAAACGATTCTAAGAATTTTTTCGGTATTTTTGGATCTAAAAACATTTGTCAACCCCTATATAAAAACCACCCTTAAACTGATCCGATTGGGTCCATTTTAAATAAGCTTCGTGCGGTGATGGATTCCATAAATAGATATTTCCAAAAATAGTGCCAAATTGTTCAGAAGGGAATGAAACGTCGAGAATTTTTAGTTTGGCCCCTAGGTCCCGCCATCCGACCGACGCCAATAGTGTATGGACACTGAAAACTATACCTAAGACTCGGTGTAACAGTTAGCATGCTGGTCTTTGAATCAAACTGTCTTGAGTTCGAATCCCACCTCCGCTCATGGATGTTTTGTGATGTCGTTTAATTTAATTTCTAATTATCTTAGTTGTCGAGCGCTTATAATCTACAATATAGTAGATTATATGTATTACTAGTGTCGTAATGGGATTTACTACTGACGTGTTGTGACAGTATCATGAAAAAACGAGCGATAGCTCACGTACGAGTCATAATACTATTATACGCACGAGAAATATATGATATTTTTTGCCATACCCACTACAAAATACCTACTGTTCACATCATTTTCAGTATTTTCAAAAAAATTTGACAGTTCATTTGCGTCGCCATCTTTACATTCACAGCAGGTCGTGAGTATGTAATAGCAGGCGGATAGAGTGAATAAACTAAGTTACTATATGGCAACCGTTTATTTAGCGCACTAGTTATGCTATGAAAACACTTACGGCACGCCTGCCTGTTGAATTGTAGATTATAGACGCTCGACAACAGAGGTCATTAGCCAATACAGGCCGGTATACTTGCATGGAAAGTAGCTATTTTGTAGTGGGTATGGCAAAAAATAAAATAATAAAATTTAAAAAAAAAACTATGAAAAATGCGATGAAGACCCCGTTTCAGCGTATAGAATGAGAGCGTTCACAACCTAAAAATAAATTGAAGCAATGTGTAGGTAAATCATAAATATCGAAATCTGGGGATGTAGTATAAAGTGCCACTTTAGACGAGGGGGGAAGCCATTCAGGGGAGAGTGCATGCCTGTCTTTATGGACATGTCCATTCTATGCATGTGCCCACGTTCTATTGACCGCGTCTTTGCGAATGCTCAATTGCGCTAGATGTAGTCGTCCGCGTCTTTGCGCATGAATTGCTCGTACAGAGCTTGCGTAACTGAAGCGACCAATATAATGTGGGCACACTTGCTACCTCACCGCCTCCCTCTTAATAGCAACCTCCCCACTCGCTTGTACTACGTCCCTATATTTTTATTTTTATTGTGGATTATATAGACGCGTCGACATCTCAGGTCATTAGCGTCTTAAATTACATTAAAAACAACTAATTTAAAACTAAATAACGTCACAAAACATCCATGAGCGCAGGTGGGATTCGTACCCACGACAGTCTAGTCTAGTGTTGCCGTCTAGACAAGACTTTCAAAGTCTTGTCTTGTCTTCACTTAAGTCTTGTCTTGAAATATCAAGACTTCACTAAGTCTAAGTCTAGATTAAAAAACTCTTGTCTTGTCTAATATCAAGACTCTAGATTATTTTCAAGAGTCTAGATTAGTAGTAGTAGATAAAGTAAACCTTTACATATACTACTACTTAGTTTATCTAGACTCTTGAAAATTGTCTAGAGTTTTGGCAAGAGTCTTGATCTAGATAAAGCAAGTCTTGTCTTGTCTTGAAAATTTTTAGACAAGACTTTTGCAAGTCTTGTCTTGAAAATCTAGACAAGACAAGACAAGAGTCTAGAAAGTCTAAATCTAGACGGCAACACTAGTCTAGTCTAGTCTAGTCTAGAGGCTGCGGTACCAAGTACGCTATCCACGTAGAGGGCAGTGTCCTTTACGTCCCTATAGATTTCTATGTCTATGAGGTAAATATTGTTCACGCGTACCTACTTTACAGTGTGAGTACTACAATTTGAAAAGCATGTCTCATTCATCAAAGCCATTTAGTGAAGTTTCAACGCGACAATAAATTCTGTCGCAGTTAGACTGACGCAGGCCACAGGCGGAGTTTTTTAATGAAAGTTGACAAATCGTTTGACGCTGACACATTTCAACATGGTTAATTACTTGCATACAGAAAACAAGACAAATGAACATGTGTACAGACATTGCAGCAGCCGCGCATCTCGACCCTCCATAATGTAAACATAACAGTTCTACCAGTGTACCAGTGACACGATCTGTCCAAAATATTTCGATTGTCATTTAACATAAGAATATTTTCTTTTTAGGGTTCCGTACCTCCGAACGAAACCCTATTACTGTTCCTACGATGTCCGTCCGTCCATTCGTCTGTTACAAGGCTCTATCTCACAAACAGTAAGAGGTAGCTATATAGCTGAAATTTTCACACACTGTGTGTTGTTGTGGCATAAATCCTGGCAAATAATAATTAAAATTAAATAATCAACTAGTTTTAATAAATTAATGATTTTTATTTTACCACAACATTGACTTCAGTCGTACTTCTGTACTGTACTATAGAGCGTCTAACATCATCGGTCGACTGGCTCAGTTGGTAGAGCGTTTGCGTTTGACTGAACATTTGAAGGTTCTTGGTTCGATCCCGAGCGGAGCCACGGGTAACGGCTAGAAATATTAAAAATGCGAAAGTGTGTTTATCTGTTTCTTACCTCTTCAGAGCTTAATCACTGAACCGATTTCGACGAAAATTGGCAAAGAGATTTCTTGAAGCCCGACATTGGCTACATTTTATCCCGGAAAACTGTTCCCGAGGGAGAGTATTCAAGTCATACATCCACACTACTGTGCAATTCTATGATGTTGGAAAGACAGAAGGTCAAGAATTAATGATGCGGTCTACGTTTCCATAGTTACGCATCATGTATTTGTGTAGTTTGGAAAACAGATTATTGCATTTTTAACCTCCAAAATAGGCATTAAATTCATAGCACCTAATGATGCCCGATACGAGATGTTTTAGTCGATTGTCTCGATTGTTCAACATCTCGATGACTCTCAATGGTTGTCACTTGGACTCGATTGTTGTTGTTTCATAGTTCACCGGGACCGAGTCGCACAGTACTGAATCGTACACTGTCGAGAGCCACATAATATACAATCGTTCATCGCACTCAACAACTGTGGTCGAGTCGATGCGGTCGATTGTGCAGTAATAGCGTAATACGAATTCAATAGTGAAGAGATCACAGAGTAGTGAGTACCGACTGAACAGTATGAACAGTGAACAATCAATGAGTCGCGTGAACGTCAGTCGACTAGCATATAACCTTGAATCGTGATTATATGTATTCTTATTCGCTGCTTTTGCTATAACCTATGTGGCAAATAATCGACTTGAACAATTGAACATTTCGGTTGTAAAATCAAACTCCGAGTCGATTGTGGACTCGATTGTTATTATGAACGATTGCAATTGTTTCGATTGTAAAAACATCTCGTATTGCCCATCACTATTAGCACCCGTGGCGAAGCCGGACCGGTCAGCTAGTTGAAATATAATATTTATCTGCAGCGACAAAAAAAGCATGCAAAAAATCGAACATTACTATTAGTCGGAATAAAATATTCACAAAATCTTTCTACACGAAAGTAAACGCGTCGTGTTTAAAATGTTTTTAATTTATAAAATACGAGCGAACGTGTGTAGGTATATATAAAAGAATTTATTTAAGACAGAAATAAAATCGTTTAATGTCACATGTCTCGGTAACAGAAACGATTGTTTAAAAGTCGGACTGCGCCCCAGGAGCGATGGTTTCTGCAGCTATAGACGATTATGTAAATAAACAGTTCACTAAAATTGTCTCGTAACTTTACCGTTATACTTATACACATGTTTTCTATACAGGGTGTTCTGTTTTATTAACCGACTTCAAAAAAGACAGAGGTTATCAAATTCAACATGTATATTTTTTTAAATTATTACATATTATTATTTATTCTTTAATCGCATCTTCGAGATAGTCTTTTACCAGTACCTACGATTTTTAACCGACTTCAAAAAGGAGGAGGTTCTATATTCGGGTCCTATGTTTTTTAGCCAGCTTTTATTTAACTTGCAATGTTTGTATGTTAGTTTGTTTGTTTAGGTCAAATTGCAAATCAATTTTGAACGACTTCCACGTGTGACGTCTCTCATCGATTTAAAATTTGGTACACATATGCATTCTCGAATCCCGATGACAATACATGAATCAATCGTTTTTAGAATTAAATTCAATCCCTAAGGGGGTCAAACGAGGGACTAGAGTTTTTGATTATTCAACGCCTAGGCCAAACCGCTAAAGCTATAGAAACATGAAATTTGGACAGTAGGTTTCTTTTGTGCCGTAAGCACCCACTATATGAAGGGATTTTTCGAAATTCAATCCCTAAGGGAGTCAAAAGGTGATAAACTTTTGAACGGACTAAAAGGAACAAAATAAAATATTAGTAAAAAAATCTTTTTAAAGACACGCTTTTATTTAAATGTACTAAAAAAGGAAAAAATAAGTTTTAATAATTTAGTTTCATAATTATAAAAGCGTGGGTCGTGACTAATAAAATATCGTAGAGTTTACAACTCGCGCTGTCCTTCGGGATTCGAACCTGGACTTGGCATTTGTATACCTGTCGGTAGACTCGTACATTTCCGCACAGCCACCTGGCTTACTGTTTGAGATCGTAACATAGTTATGCATGCTGTGTTTTGTTTCACATGTCAACCACTTCTGACTATTTCCGTTTCATCTAATATTTCTAAAATGCCACCTCAGTATGAGACACGTCAAAATGTCTCACGGGGCTTGAAAATGGCCGAGCGTGTAGCAGTGCTGTTGTTTACATGGCGTCGCTATGGTTCCTCTATTACAAGTCCCCAGTTCCCGGGTTCTAGCCCGAGAGCTGGTAAAAGTGTCAATTGGATTTTCAATTTATTATTAAAAAAAAAATAATGAATTGAAAATATGAATTGGTGCTAGGCCCAAATAACCTTAGCTGTTGATGGTCTTTAAAAAAAAAATGCCTCACGTCTTATGTCATTTTCGAATTAGTTGCTGCACCTTGTATCCCCTATATTCAGCTCTGTATTAGCGTTGTGTCCTGTAGTCGCATTCATATACATGTGTATTACATGTAAAATAGCTGTCCCCATTCAGTTAGTGAAATGTAAATTATTTATATTAAAGACTTTCTAGCGCCAACTGCACGTTTAAACATCTCACAATGTAAACAAGACTTGTTTTGTGTGAAACATACAGAGATTGGAGAAAAACAGATCTGATGCATCGGCTGGGGCGCTTGCCACATCATATCTAACGAATAAATATTAGTGAAAAAAACTTTTTAGGGACAAGCTTTTATTTAAATGCACTAAAAAGGAAAAATAATTTTTAATAATTTAGGTTCATAATTATAAAAGCGTGGGTCGTGAACTCTATGATACTTTTATTAGTCACGACCCACGCTTTTATATAATTATGAACCTAAATTATTAAAAATTATTTTTTCCTTTTTAGTGCATTTAAATAAAAGCTTGTCCCGAAAAAGTTTTTTTTCTAATATTTATTTTGTTCATTTTAGTCTTTCAAAATTTTACCCCCCTTTGACACCCGTATGGGTTTAATTTCAAAAAATCCTTCCTTAGTGGATGCTTACGTCAGAAAAGGAACCAACTGTCCAAATTTCAAGTTTCAAGCTTCAGCGATTTGGCCTGGGCGTTGATTAGTCAAAAAAACCCTACATCCCCGTTTGAACCCCTTAGGGGTTAAATTTATTTCTTATTTATTTATTGTGGATTATAGACGCGTCGACAACTTAGGTCATTAGCGTCTTAAATACAACAAATATCATAATATATCACTTAAAAACTAATTAACATCACAAAACATCCATGAGCAGAGGTGGGATTCGAACTCACGACAGTCTGATTCAGAGGCCGCGACGCTACCAACTGAGCCATACTGTCCTCGAATTTATTTCTAAAAACGATTTATTCATGTATTGTCATCGGAAATACATATGTGTACAAAATTTCAAATCGATTGAATACGTGGATAGTCGTTCAAAATTGACTTGCAAGATTTGACCTAAACAAACCCACAAACAAACACACAAACCCACAAACATACATTGCAAGTTAAATAAAAACTTGTAAAAATTAATACGTGACCGAGGACAGTGTGGTCCATAAATAAATAAATAAATACGTGACCATCGAAAATTCTCGTACACTTTTTTACTATTTATTATGAAAGGAGGGGAACGAAACTTATATCATTCGAAAGGTAGGTACTGTGCCATAGATGTGCACAAAAAATATCATGTGTGTGTGTTGCCGGAGGCAGGTAAAATAAAGTTTCCCTGTACGGGAGAATATTACATGCAAACATATACATGCATATTACATGCAAACATAGCGTTGTTTCTCTCGCTGTTTGGTGTAATTTGAAACCTCTGGTGACACACCATGACGGAGATTCTATGAACTATCAATATGTAGAGGGTATCGTTTTGTCGGATTTCTTCGTTGTCGGTACAGTTATGTTGATGTTATAAATTCCGATTATAATTTCGTCCAGAGTCGCATAAAGGTGTATAACTTCTAAAAATAATCAGATAATGGAAAATCTGTAAGCAATAAATTCCATTATTCCATAGTCTATATTTATAAATGCAAACTTAGCATTCTTCTTAACATTTAATGTTAAAGTATTAGGATTAAAATTCATTGTCCTACTCAAGTTACCGTAACATTTCAAACATAACCAGAGATTAACAGAATAGTTAATTTTATGTCACACATAAAAAAGTGCCCGGGTCACTAATGGGTCTTATTCTTGAACAGGCACGCTTTTAAATTATGTAGTGCGATAATATAAATCGTAAAATTAATACAAGACGGATCGATTACATAAATTTATATTTTCAATTTGTTAACATCCGACGAAAAAGAGGGGTGTTATAAGTCTGAAACTTTTGTTTGTCTGTGGTTCAGTTTTTTCGGACTTTGAGACTGTGGCATCGTAGATCCCAAACGGATGGACCGATTTTAATACGGTTTTGTTTGTTTGAAAGCTGATATTTGCGAGATGGTTCTTAGTCACGTTTGATTCAAATCGGTTCAGCTGTTTTCAAGATCTTCAGCTCTCATCACAATTTGTATAGAAATCTCGAGGGCTTGAGAATAGCCGAGAGTGTAGCGGCGCTGTTGTTTACATGGCGTTGCTATGGTTCCTCTATTACAAGTCCCCAGTTCCCGAGTTCTAGCCCGAGAGCTGGTAAAAGTGTCAATTGGATTTTCAATTTATTATTAAAAAAAAAAAAAAATAATGAATTGAAAATATGAATTGGTGCTAGGCCCAAATAACCTTAGCTGTTGGTGGTCTTTAAAATACAATACAATTTAGAAATCTCGACCTGTATTACAGCTAGAAACTTCGAGTTTGAGCTCAAATATTCACTTTTCGATTAGTTAGTTTAAAAAATATGAAATAAAAATTGAATTAAAATTTTAAAAAATCCCCGAATCAAAAAAAGCAAACCTTTAAAAAGTGACAAAATAATTAATATCTACTATATCTGATCCGATGCACCGCCTATTTCTTTGTTTACATGAAATATTTAATTCATAAATGCGTCGGGGACCGCTGAGACACTGGTATATTTTGTCATTTTACAGTGGCTCCCGACGCTTTTATGAATTAAATATTACATCTAAACGAAGAAATAGGCGGTGCATCGGATCAGATATAGTAGATATTAATTATTTTGTCACTTTTTAAAGGTTTGCTTTTTTCGATTCGGGGATTTTTTAAAATTTTTCGAGAAATTTTTATTTAATTTATTTACTGAGTTCAACAAATTTAGCATCTGCCTTTTTTGTGGAACATTTGATTTTTTTGCGTCGGGTTTTTTTAAATTTTTAATTTAATTTTTTTGATTATTAAATCTTGTCCTGAATTTGGGAACCTACCCTAGGGTACCATTGGAATCAGTCAAAAACAATGATTTATCACTCTACAATCCACACTATCTCAGGGTGAACTTGTTACATACGCTCTTCTATAGTATTGTTACGGATCACTCTGTATATAAGCGGCAGGCAAGAATTCTGAGAAACGGGAGTCTGCTTTCTGAACACACTGGTGCCTACGCGAAGATTCTAGACAACGCTAGAGAATACGAGGACGCACTGAGCGTACACCGCGTGCCCTATATAAGCAGCGAGTCGACGGGAATCGAGCAGTGAATGGTGAGTCGTGCAATCAAGTGGATCAGTGATATAAATATTAATCAGTCATCGGTGAATCAGTTATATAAATCGTGCAGTAATATAAGTAGTTCCGTGATATAAATTGATAAAATAGATAACTAGAAATAAATAGTCCTGGTATATAGTCAATTGTATATAGTTAATTGTATATAGTTCAGTGTTAATCACTGTTTAGTAATTGTTACTTGTGTTATTAGAACTGACTTTTCGTTGTTGCATTTATTGTTATTGTATTTTTAATTATTGTAAATAAATATTTATTCCGCCAACTCAGAAAACAGTTTTGTAACAGTATCATTAAGTTCAGTTAAAAATTCAGTGGAGCGATCAAGAATATGGAAGCGATGCCGCCGTTCCACAGGGGGTCTGCGACGTGCATTAAGCACACCGGCATCGCGACGACATGCGACGCACTGACAGAGACAGACACGTGACACATGGACGCACGGACAGCTCGACGGAACACACACAACGCTGTATAATGCTATTTCGCATCGCTAATTCAACGTTTATGGGTTTTTGTCTTTAAATAGAAGTTTGCATTGCATTTTAAAGTAAAACTTCTTAGGCGGCACTGCCTCGACGATTTGAAGGATAAAATGCTGGCTCGATGAAATCAAAATGATGTGACGCGAATTACCATAACAATCCTAAATAAATCAATAATAATTAATAAAAAAATTTTCGTTGGAAAGCAGCCAATTATATAATTATTTCGAAACATATTGGAAAAAATCATTTTACCAACCAGTGGTCACAGTCAGGATTCTAACCTGAACCTTTCCACTTTCGCGGCGGAATGAGCTTACAATACTCAACCGTGACATGATTGCTAAATTAATATTCTCCTTATATATCTATATGCTTCAGAATCAATAGATTTTCACTACATGCAGATAAGGAGAATATTAATTTAGCAATCATGTCACGGTTGAGTATTGTAAGCTCATTCCGCCGCGAAAGTGGAAAGGTTCAGGTTAGAAGCCTAACTGTGACCACTGGATGGTAAAATGATTTTTTCCAATATGTTTCGAAACAATTATATAATTGACTGCTTTCCAACGAAAAATTTTTCAATTGCATTTCAGCCGTATAAAACTATTATTTATAATAATTAATGTAGGCATACATTCATTTTATATTATTCATACCGGGGCAAACTAGACGAGGCGATGGATCACCAATGGATGTCTGGGTAAAAAATTTGAGTGGAAATATCCTGGTAATAGTCTGTCTCTTAATATTGGATGAACCCACCAAAGTCGTCTTTTTTTTCTGTTCTTTAAAAATAAATTTGCACATACAACAGCAGCGTAACCTAACACAGTGGGGTCCATTTTGTAACTAACAAAAAGTTGTATTGTTGTGCGTGATTGTACTCAACAGAAAAAACGTTTTCTGTTTTGATATACGTAAAATTCAGCGGAAATCTCGTCGCGAGAAACACGCCGCGGAATATCCGCGCGTGTTATAGTTTAGCTCTAAGAGATATATTATATGATTTATGTATTGTTATTATCGCGTTAGGTTAAATGTGAATCAACAGCTCGGCTGCCAAATGGTGCTTGTCATTCATTCAAAGTTGACAGACGATTAAATAAAAAAAATTTGACTAAAACAACAAAATGAATGGATGTGTCTCGAGGTGGACCGGAGACGTTAGACATGTCTCATTTTATAAAAAGAGTTTTTATGTACGTCGCTAAAAGTGTTGCCGTGTCCGACTATTTAAAACCGATGTCATATTTACAAAACAAGTGAACTGCAGTTATGAATCAGTTGTCAAAACTCGATGCTTCTTCATCTTTTTATAGACCGAGAGCTGGTGACAATTTTTAGGTGTTATTTATTCAAGGCCTTATTTTTGTGAACATGTTCAGGGAGGCATATTAAAGTGTCCTGAGTAAAAGATTTTGCTAGACAGCGATATGGGAGGAATGCAGACCGCCCTTAACATGTAACAAAAAAAATGATCACAATTATTATTGCTTCAAGCCTGAAATTGTTTGTATATAGCTTGTCGGTGACCCAGTAATGCCATTATAATATTTGCAGATCGATTGGTCGGTTTTAAAGGGGTGGCAGATCACCCTAAACGTGTCATGTATCCGACGAAATTTATATTATTAGTTCAAGGTTCAAATTTTAATATGTTGTTACGGCGACTGTTTTAAACATATATTTCAATTTGCAGAACAAAATGTCGGTATTAACCCCCTCTCTTAGAGGTAAACTTGCTCGCCTAGGTGTTTATATCGTTCTGCAAGGGGGTTTATACCGACATTTTGTTCTGCAAATTGAAATATATGTTTAAAACAGTCGCCGTAACAACATATTTAAATTTGAACCTTGAACTAATATTATAAATTTCGTCAGGTATATGACACGTTTAGGGTGATCTGCCGCCCATTTAATACTGACCAATCGATCTGCAAATATTATAATGGCATTATTGGATCACCGACAAGCTATACAAACAATTTCAGCCTTGAAGCAATAATAATTGTGACTATTTTTTTTGTTACATGTTGGGGCGGTCTGCACCCCTCCCATATCGCTATCTAGCAAAATCCCTTACTCAGGGCAATTTAAAATGCCTCCCTCAACATCTTTACAAAAATAAGGCCTTGAATAACACACCTGAAAATTGTCACTAGCTCTCGGTCTTTTAGATCAACTGCGAGTCATGTTTGAATAAAAATAGTTAAATGCTAGGATCGGAAGGGGAATAAAACAGTGAATTCCCGGTATACTCTAAAGAGATCAGTAAATAATCTGAATCTAATACGATGACAGCTGCTGCACATAACCTCAAAAAATAATTTAAACAAAAATTGAGCCGACATCAAAAAGGAATCGAAAAATAATTTTTGATTCCTTTTTTGAAGTCGCGATAAAATTTTTTTAATTATTTTTATTTCACACTTTTTAGTGTCCTTGTATTTTATTTTATTCGGGGTCGCCTTGATAATGTGACTAGTCTAAAGGCGGCTCCAGACGCCATGGCAAATGTCGACCAATGTTGACATTCGGGCAATTGCCATGCCGTGTGGATTGTTTTCATATGGTCAATATTTAACAAACAGTCACCAACGTTGGCACTGGAAGACATTCGCTTCGAGGGCGGTTTTTTGAACACACCAAAGGGATTGGCCAACGCTGGTCTCGACTTGCAAATATGACTTTGTTTTCATCCAGACGACCGGACAGTTTTCATTACGCTGTGTTTATCAGTGTGTGTATATTATTGTGATTTATGAGTTGCATGAAACATGTATTAAGAGTTGGGTACAAGAAATTATTACATCTGAAGGCACTTGCAATAATTGCGTCGTCTTCGCTATCCATTTCTTTTAAAGTTGGTGTATATTCGCTAAGCATTGGGTGTACTATAGCTTGGTCAACACTGGCCAAACAGAATCCTGTCGTGTGGAACATATTCAAATGATCACACATGCCCAACCATACCCAACATTGGTCGCCAATACATTCGCCAACATTAGTGTACGTTAGCCATGTCGTCTAGAGCCGACTTAAGGTCCTTCCTCAATACAGTTTCATCAAAATCGGCCGAGTATAGTTCCTGAGATAATCGCGGAACTTCCGTTAAATTTCATCGAGAAATTTGTGCGGGCGGCAGTAAAGATATTTCCACATCAAAATACGAATTAATAAATATTAAATTTTTAAGCACATATCTTTGTTTCAGATAATGGACGGGGATTATGAAAAAAACCCACAACTGCTATCCACAGAATCACTCTTAAAATTGATTGTTAACATCGTCCAGACGTAAGTGTTTTAAGATTTTTATCATTGTTAAATTATTATACAATATAGCGACTCCATAGCTCCTAAAATTTACAACTGATTTTGATGTTTCAAAGGGAGTTGTTTTTTGAAGAACCTCCCTATATATGGGAAGTCATCGACTGAAGTATCGTGAAATAAGACTTCCTAGTGTTGCCGTCTAAATCTAGACTTTTTAGACTCTTGTCTTGTCTAGATTTTCAAGACAAGACTTGTAAAAGTCTTGTCTAGAAAATTTCAAGACAAGACAAGATTTATTATCTAGGTCAAGACTCTTGCCAAGCCTCGACTAGACTAGACTAGTGTTGCCGTCTAGATCTAGACTTTCTAGACTCTTGTCAATTGTCTAGATTATCAAAACAAGACTTGCAAAAGTTTTGTCTAGAAATTTTCAAGACAAGACTTGCAAAATTCTTGTCTAGAAATTTTCAAGACAAGACAAGACTTGCTTTATCTAGATCAAGACTCTGGCCAAAACTCTAGGCAATTTTCAAGAGTCTAGATAAACTAAGTAGTAGTAAGTAAAGTAAACCACTCGGTTAATCTAGACTCTTGAAAATAATCTAGAGTCTTGATATTAGACAAAACAAGAGTTTTTTAATCTAGACTTAGACTTAGTGAAGTCTTAATATTTCAAGACAAGACTTAAGTGAAGTCTTCTCTTGATATTTCAAGACAAGACAAGACTTTGAAAGTCTTGTCTTGTCTTGTCTAGACGGCAACACTAATAAAAGCACAGTACCTTTTGAACTCTAAACCCTTAACCCAGTTGATCGGTTTTTTATCGTTGCATTGCGACTCTATAATACACATCCTTTTTGAATGTACGTACCTGTTGTAATAAGGGTGGATCGCGGGGAAGCAAAAAGCGACGTCATGACATGTACATCCACTTAATGTCGCATCAGACACGATCAACACAACTCGGAACACCACTCCCCCACTTCAACGTCTGAATCGTTCAAGTGGAAAACTGTTTTTTTTTCTTGTCTCTTTTTTCCGTCCTCTTCGCCCGCCGCCTAACATCTTACGGCGCAGATAATCGCTGTACAGTGTTTTTTTTATTCTTTTCGTTTATTGACAAGGGTCAATTCGATAAAAAGCTATTAAGTGTCGATTTGTCACAAAACTTTTTTATTAATAGATTTTGTCAGACAAATTGGAAACAGTGTAACATGAAAACGAAATACAAAAATAGTACATTATTGTAGGACAGTGCCGTGGAACAATAGGGTCGTCCGATATTTTTTTTAGGGTTGTAATCTACATTACAAATAGATAATAAAACAATTTCTTTGAGAATTTTTCTGAAGCTTTTTCTACAAAAAAAAACTCAAAAAGTGCGTATTTTTCTATGTAATTTTAAACATAGAATTATACCGTCACGGAATACGTCATTCACAGCCAGCTTTCTCTGATCGGCTGCTGTCGTTGAATTACGCCAACTGACCCATAGATAAAGAGGGAATATAGTACACTGATTTGTTTATGTACAGTTGACAGGCCGGCAGTTAGAAGTTAGGTTAGGTTCTTCACGAGTTACGACTGACGAGGAAGCATTCTTCTCTTTCCATAGACATACCTCTCTTTATTTATGCGTGGACGTATGTCTGACTTCATTGCTCTGGCTTTGACGTCATCATATGGCTGCTAAGCTCATCCATTTGAAATGAACACATTTTTTTTAATTCTTGTTTGCAATTAGGTAAGAGGAAGGATATAAGAACAAAAAAGTTGGTTTAGATTATTTGTTTATGTATGAGCGAGTGTATGAGGGATAACATATACACTGTTCAAAATTATCAAATTTTCATACGCGGGACGACCCTCTTGAATGGAATAAAAAATTGTACGTCTGCATTTTGCTCTTTTTAAGTACGGTAGGTTTGACGAAAATTTAAAAAAAAATCGCGATTTTTTGATGTAGGATTTTTTAAGAAAATGTGTTTTTGATAAAACATAAATTTTCTCAAATATTTTTTAAAATAATCACGCCGAGAGAAAAAAACACGCTGATTCCAATGAGCACATGTGCACATTTGTATCTCCTTCGGTTTGAAAGTTATGGATGTTTAAAGTTTCTGAAAAATTCTTTGAAAGTCTATAGCTTCAACACTAAAAGCGTACAGAAGGTTTCTTTCACCTTTTTGGAAGCAACGTATCGTTTTCTATAAATATCACATTATTTTATGGCAATTTGAACTTTGAAGATATGTCAGTTGGTTTGTGGAGCTATCTCTGAATTGTTGGCCCTTAGATGTAGGGAATTCCCGTAATTTTCCTGGTATGAAAAACTTTCCAAACAATAGATAGCAATAAAAAAGAATGTTTTCGGCGTTGTAGTGTGTTTAACAAAATTTATTTTATTATTAATTATACAAAATAGTTTATTACTATCTTAACATATGACTTAACATAATTATATCTATGACACTAAATTAATATTATAACATTTAAATTATGATGATTTAATAGCTGTAGAAAAAAACGTGAAATTTGAAAAATTAAATAAAAATACCGTGGTATTTTTAATGTTACCACATATTAAAAATTTATTATAACTGCAGTCCTGAAGTTCAAACCTATTTCATAGGTCCAAATTAGACATTAGTGAAATGATACATGGAATTCTAAAATACCTATATTCGACAGATTTTTTCAATGACATTTTTCTTTCTCAAAAAAAAAACTAAAAGTTTTTTTTCTAAATAATAATCGCTAATAGATTAAAGGCTTAAAATTAGACGAAAAAAATTAAATTACAAAAATTATAATAAAATAATATTTAACTAGTGGCAGATGAAAATAAATGCGACAAACCTGTGTTCATATAAAAACTAGATTATCTTGCTAATATTATCAGTAATTACTCAAATTTTGCCTTTAAGCAAATTTTACAATGTTATAATAATCATAAAAGAACAAAAACGTGTTAATAATGTGATTATTGGTTAAAGTTTCGACCAACATTGTTAAAAACCATTATTTAAATAAACCAGATTCTGAAGATGAACAAATATAGTTCGAAACGTCAACCAATATTCGATAGTGGAAGTTACCTCCTGCACTCTTCATCTCAAATCCTTTCCCTTCGCCTAAAAACGGTTTCAGCTCTCCCGACGCTATTTTTAAAGCTAAAGGGTTCGGGTAAACGCCAAATGAAGGATCAAGAATCACACTACAGATTTTTTGAAAAAAGTTTCGGCTACGTGTGAATGATAATCTACATAATTTATAATTTTTTTTAAAGTTGTAGGTTTTTCCAGGAATTTTTTTTTTTCGATTTTTCGCCTGTAGGATCTGTAGTGTGATTCTCGATCCTTCGTTTGGCGTTTACTCAAACCCTTTAGCTTTAAAAATAGCGTCAGGAGAGCGGGAACCATTTTTAGGCCAGGGAAAAGGATTTGAGATCAAGAGTGCAGGGGATAACGTCCGCTATCGAATACTTTTAACAATAATTCTAATTAATGGAAATGATACAAATATAATCAGTAAACTGTCACCCAACGTTGTTTACAGTTGCCCACTAGTAGATCTGCGAGTTGATGGGTTACTTATTTTTCGACTGGTAAAAGGAGTACGGAAAAATGTCTTCTTAGCGGTTGTTACTGGTAAATCGCTTTCAGGTCGGACTGGCAAATCAAATTCAATCGGTGGACTTGGTAAAAATACAGAATGGTCAATACCAGACGTATCTGGATCCGAAATAAGCTGATTGAATTCATCAATAATTTTTTCGTACTCAGTTTTCATACCATTGATTTTGATTTCCAGGATTTCAAGATTAACAATTTTACTGCTTAAATTTAGATTGATTTTTTCAATGGTTTCACCAAGTTCAGTAAAATCTCTGATAGGTTTAACCACAAAATTCTTAGATACTTTTACAATTATGGAGTTGACGATTTTTAAAAATTCGATTAAAGGTAACTGATCCTTCCAGTCGCAAACATCTTTCAGCGATTCAGGAACAGTAAAAGTTTTTTGATCGTATTTTAATACTTTCTTTTTTTCTGGATCCACAAATTCAGCAGCCAAATTAAAACACTTTTTCATGCTAGCTTCAATATTTTCCAAGAATTCAATGTCTTTTGTAAAGTCTTCAGGCTCACTTTCAGGATCAAAATTACGTTCTTCAATGATTTTTTTAATGTTATCTAATTTTGTTTTATTTTCATCGATTTCATTTGACAACAAATCAATAGCGTCTAATGTTGGATTAACTTGCTCTATAAGTTTATTAATAGCTGCAGATCTTTCATCTTGTTCATCATTTATTTCTGAAATATAACGGTCTACAAGTTTAGAAAAATCCAAAGACATTTTCTCATTTCGTTTTGGATTTTGTTCGTCCGCTCTCATCGGTAAAAGAAGCGTTTTATTTACGCCCTGAGATTTATAGACGCGATTTAAATGTTCTATAAGAACCAATTCGGATAATTTCCATAATATTTTTACAACTTTGATGCCTCCAGGAGTGATCAAGTGCGAACACAAAACCGAAGGCAATCGTGAATCATCGTACTGATCGTTTAACGAATTTAGAAAATTTCTTACGTCGGTTCGAAATTGGGATTCACTTTTTTTATCGTACAAGGGCCATGTTATATTTTCTTTGCATTTTTCAGGATTCAAAGCGTTCAAAAGAAAATAAACAACTTGTTCAAAACCGGTTTTGTTCGGTTTGATAAACATATCTTCTTTGAAACATTCGTCGAATTGTTTGGATGTTGGATAAGCTTTTGATAGTAGATATATATTTTTATGTAAACTTTGATGAATTTGAGCTTCACTCGATGAGTCTGAAGTCGCCATTGTGTTCAATGTTTTGTTTTTACCTGCCAGGAAAAACAAAAGTGTTACATTTTAAATAGAAGCAAATGAGTGCTACCTGGCTTTTTTCTACCACCTGATAGTCACTGGCAAGTAAGGTATAAAGTTACTAGATCTGGTAACTGTAGTAACGTATGTCAGTACTGTTTATATTTTTCGCCACCTAATGGCGCCACTACCAAGTAAAGTATAAGTCATTCAATCATTTACCGGCTAAATCGCAGTTTTATATTTATTTAATCCTTAATAATGGATAAATGAAAAATGACTAAACACAAACCGTTAATCTCTAAACCACTTTAAACGTTTGACATACCTTACTTGAAACTAGCGAATAAAAAATGTTAACATTTGACGTAGACCTTACTTGCCACTGATGAATAAAACTATGGTAGCCCCCATTGGAGACGATCAGTCGCCTCCTATTTTGGGATTTTTTTATATAAGTTATTTAGATTCTAGCTTACTGTAGATATTTACAGGTTTATTTGCTACAAAAATTATTGCAGCTTGAAATTAATTATTAATACAATTACAATTAGTTTTAAATGGAATCAAGAAATTGCAGCCCTCATAGAATACAACAAGCGAATTTTGAAACAGTGCAAATTAAAAAAAAATTTGTCGATCAAAAATACATTAATAATTAATTAATTTTTATCTTTTTTTACAAGCTTCAATTTAACTTGCTTTGTTAGTATGTTTAGGTCAAATCTTGCAAGGCAATTTTGAACGACTTCCACATATCCGATCGATTTGAAATTTTGTACACTTATATTGTATTCCCGATGACAATACATGCAATTAAATAATCAATTAATTTTAATAAATTAATGTTTTAATAGGTAGTAAATATTTTGAAAGAGTAAAAAGAACAAAATAAAATATTAGTAAAATTTTTTTTATAAACGCGTGGGTCGTGACTCGTGACTAATAAACTATTATAGAGTTTACCACCAACGCTTTTACATTATGAACCTTAGTTATTAAAAATTATATTGTTCTATTATAAAAGCGTGGGTCGTGACTAATAAACTATCATAGAGTTTACAACCCACGCTTTTATAATATGAACCTAAATTATTAAAAATTAATTAAAAATTATTTTCCCTTTTTAGTGCATTTCAATAAAAGCTTGTCTTTAAAAAGTTTTTTTTTTACTGATATTTTATTTTAATTTATATTTGTAATAATGCTAATCTAAACGTGTATGTCCATCGAGAGATAATCATTGAATTTCATGCGTATTTCATGCTTGTAAAATAGAATGAGGTTTTTTTGTTGCTTACCGACTGTGAGGTTGTTATATTCGTAATTAAGTATATCACCAGCGGCCACGTCTCGCCGATCTAAGGTTGTGTTTTATTATCTGAAACAAATTTTATAGAGTTGTAGTCACAAAATCGAACTGAGCAATAGTATTCCTTATTATACCAAGAATTAATAGTTATTAATCCTAACTGTTGAAGATAAGATAAGATTTATTGTCACAAAATATAAAATTTTACAATTTGTTACATAGTTTTCAAATTCTGGTTCCTATATATTACCCAGTGGAATAAGCTTACTGCTAACATGTTTGTTTTTTATGTGTGGTCTTATGTGTTTACCATCATTTTTTTGATATAGGGAAAAGTTTAAAAAAACCCTACGCGAGATAATATCGAATATTATTTACTATAGAAATTAGGAGAGAAAAAACTCAGTGGCAAAAGGATCAAATAAAATTTGCAATACTGATGATTAAATTTGCATTTATAAGCTTACGTTTCGGTGCTCATTGCACCATCCTCAGAGCATCAATGCTGTCAAAATGTCAGTATATTGTACACTATTAATTTATAATTGAACATCATGAATTTTTTATGATTTTTTTAAAATGATCATTGGATAGAGGTCCAATTTAAGATTTTTATCCAGTGACTGTTTTATATCTTTTTTTAAAAAAATCACAAAAAATTATAAATTCAATTATAAATTAATAGTGTACAATATACTGACTTTTTGACAGCATTGATACTCTGAGGATGGTGCAATGAGCATCGAAACGTAAGCTTATAAATGCAAATTTAATCATCAGTATTGCAAATTTTATTTGATCCTTTTGCCACTGAGTTTTTTCTCTCCTAATTTCTACATCATCTACGGATCACCATCTCTCTATATCATAGAGTTCTTCAACATTATTTACTATTTTGTAGGTCAGGTATTAATTAGCTGTTCTGTTGAATATATAATTTCAATTCGTCCATTAAGTGTCATCACTTTACAGTTACTTATGTAATACTTCGCCCGGGTGAAAATCGGGAGTAACCTCAGACCGATTTAAAAAAAAAAAATTTGATAGGTGATACTTTGCTTTAGGACACAGGCTATAATAACTGGCCGACGCGGTTTAGCCTGGGCGAAAGTCAGGGGTGATCTCAGAAATTACTGAACCGATTTTAATTTTTTTTAAATGTACATTAAAACTAAGACCATGACATAGTGGAGCAGTCAGACAGAGGTTCCCGCGTTACTATTTCGTATATTAGTATCGACTGATTAAAAATTAAATGGGTGTGTGCTTATGACCACACGACAGAAGTGAAAACTTCTGATTTTCTAATTTTTGGTGTCATCTAGTATAGCGCATTTATGAACTAAAAATAATTTATTACTAAAATTGTATTTTTAATTAATTCCACATTGGTTTCAAAAAAATTCTAATTATTGTCAAAGAAAGAATATAACAAAAATAAAAAATATATAAATAAATATCATGTAGAATTTAGAAAAAAAAACGCCAAAAATTCTACGTTGCCATCAGGTCTCGAACCCAGGTTCCTATGCATAGAACGCAAAGACCTAACCATCTGCGCTATGGGTGGAAGTGTGAAGGCGGACGTTTTTATGATATAAGTATGTTGCGAATTCTTACGGAAGTAGTTGCGAACGCTTCACATTTTTTCAGTACCCAGGCAAAGAATGCCTACCGTACCTAAGGAAGTTTTCACTTCAAAAATTAAATCGTCCCAACCCTAACGGTTTGACACATGAATAAAATAGTTTTTTTCCGCATAAATAGCAGTGTATAATGGTCAGCCGAGCGGCGGTCGGCGACACAAGTACAATAATTGTCAGGATTGATTAAACGCTGTCTGTGTGACGTGTTTTGAGAAGAACTCCACCAGGAGACAATGATCTCCACTCCGGTGGCAAGAAGACTTCTTGACACAAAAAAACACGACAACAGCTCACAACAAAAGGTGACGACGATTCTTAGACACGACAAGCCGTTTCAACGAAACACATCCGATTTTCCAGTAACCGCGATGACAGACACAAAATCCAAATCAACCGTGGAGAGATCACATATTTTTAGTCGCAAAGCGAAGTGACTCATGTCGATTTTTAGGGTTCTGTATACCAAAATGAGAGGACAGAGTGGTGTAACGGTTAGCGTAGCGGCCTTTGAATCACACTGTCGTGAGTTCGAATCCCGCCTCCGCTCATGGATGTTTTGTGATATTATTTAGTTTTAAGTGAGTTGTTATTTGATGTGAACAAGACACTAATGACCTGAGTTGTCGACGCGTCTATAATTTACAATAAATAAATATACCAAAATGGTTAAAAAATCAGAACACTTAATTATGGTAAGACTCCGTTACAGACGTTAAAATCTATACTTTAAAAAAAAATTAATTAAAAAAAAACAAAACACCCGACTGTGTCAAAAGCGAACTTAACCGACGGAAACCAGATCAAATGATAACATGCAGTCGGAGGTATCAGATATTTCTGTTCAACTTGTTACTACATGTATGCCTTCGACTGCATGTTATCATTTGATCTTGTTTCCATCTTTTAAGTTCGCTTTTTATGCGGTCGGGTTTTCTGTTTTTTTAAAATATGTAATTTATTTTTATTTTCTTTTTTTTAGTTGAATCTACTCATCAAGCCTTTTCATTTGATACCCTACACTAAGGTTTAACCGATTTTTTGCGTATTAACAAAATGGTGTCTAGCGTTCGCCATATTGAATTTTTCGTGACGCCATTGACCCTATTTGAAATCTTCTCAACGAAACCTTTCTTTTGATACCCATATCGATGTACTTATAAGGAAAATTACTTCAGCGTTCTGACAAAATGGCGCCTAGCGTCCGCCATATTGAAATTTCCGTGACGTCATATACTCAGTAGCACTCGTGAGACTATGAAAACTATAATATAGACACCTCGTTTCTCAAAATCCGTCAAACCGTTTAGGCTACAGCAGTGGCAGCGCTAGAAATTTTTGTTAGGGTGGGCCAGACTTGGGCATGGTGTTCTGAAGGTGGGCCAATAAAATTTGTTCCCAAAATTTTACTGCTCGTCAAAATTTTAACCCAGATTACTTGCTATATAATTTACAAGAAAAATTGTTGAAATTTTGAGGGTTAGAAACGTATTTAAAAGATAAGCTAGAGATTGGGGATTATTCCAGGGTGGGCCAAGACAGTTTAAGGTGGACCATGGCGCACCCTCTAACGACGCCACTGGGCTACAGAAGGCGCCGACGAAAATGCAAAAATACATTATGTATGTATTTTTGCATTTTGCACCTGAAAAACATTACTCTCCTACGGCAGTCAAGTAATAAAATGATAGCTGAGGCCGTGTTCCTCATGCGAGGGTGAGCCGCGGGTACAGTTAGTACCTAATACAAATATTTGTATTTTCTTGTCTTGTATTCCCGTTCTTCTAAAGTAAAATATTCATTCAACTTTGTACTTTCTCCATCCATATGTATAGGTGGAGCAGTGAGTGAGGCCAACGGTGCTTTAGTTTTATGCATTAAGTAGCAATGTCCCAGCAGGCTGAGAACCGAACTGAAAACAGTTGAATGTGTGAGGTAAATTATTGTTGGACGACATCTGCATAATGCCGACACCAAATTGGTTTTGCATTGTGCAGGACGATGGCCATAATTAACGTGACGCATGTCTGCCATAACGACAAAAGAAACGCGCTGGAATTTCCGCGACTAAAAACTCTAGTATCTAACGCAAAAAAATCTAATATGATTTAGAATTTAGCCACTTTACATTCAACAATATATTATATTATACAATATCGACGATGCGCGATGTGTAAAAGAGCGTTACCAACTTAAATCAGAATTTTTGATTAAATAAATTATTTAAATCTCCAGTGGGCGCCGGTCCAATTGAATATTTTATTTTTATTTATTGTAGATTATAGACGCGTCGACATCTCAGGTCATTAGCGTCTTTCAACTACACTAAATAACAACTTTCTTAAAACTAAATGACATCACAAAACATCCATGAACGCAGGTGGAATTCGAACCCACGATATATTAAAGTATCCTGAGTAAGGGATTTTGCTATAGATAGCGGTATGGAAGGGATGAAGACCGCCCCCAACATATAACAAAAAAATGGTCACATTATTATTATTGCTTCAAGACTGAAATTGTTTGTATAGCTTGTCGGTGAACCCAATAATGCCATTATAATATTTGCAGATCGATTGGTAACTATTAAAGGGGTGGCAGATCACCCTAAACGTGTCATGTACCCGACGAAATTTATATTATTAGTTCAAGGTTCAAATTTTAATATGTTGTTACGGCGACTGTTTTAAGCATACATTTCAATCGCAGAACAAAATGTCGCTAATAATCCCCTCTCTTAGAGGGAAACTTGCTCGCCTAGGTGTTTCTATCGTTCTGCAAGGGGGTTAATACGGACATTTTGTTCTCCAAATTGAAATGTATGTTTAAAACAATCGCCGTAACAACATATTAAAATTTGAACCTTGAACTAATAATATAAATTACGTCGGGTACATGACACGTTTAGGGTGATCTGCCACCCCTTTAATACTGACCAATCGATCTGCAAACATTATAATGGCATTATTGGGTTCACCGACAAGCTATACAAACAATTTCAGCCTTGAAGCAATAATAATTGTGACCAATTTTTTTGTTACATGTTGGGGGCGGTCTGCATCCCTCCCGCATACCGCTATCTAGCAAAATCCCTTACTCAGGGCACTCTAATATGCCTCCCTCAACATCTTCACAAAAATAATACCTTGAATAAATAACACCAAAAAATTGTCACTAGCTCTCGGTCTATATGTTGCGTTTTAAGTGAAATTCACTGTATATAAGGTATATCAATAAGTTAGTAAGCAATAAGTTAGATGAACGAGTCAGTATTTTATTGTAACTTTTATCGCAATGTTAAAAACGTACATTGCGGCCTTTTTTTAGTATATTGCGATAAAACTATACCATAAATCGGATTTATTGCGAATTATCATTAGTGTCAAAAAATCGGTACACATAGGGAAGTGAGTGATGATAAATTTACACATTAAATACCATGTAGATTAGCGTAAAATTACAACATAGAACTCTATAACAGTACAGATAATTAGTGAAATAAATTTTAGAACGGTTAATTTTTGATGACAGTTCCGATGATTACATTGTGATTAACGAGGTAGGGTTTAAAATCGTGCTCGTTAAAAAATCCGACATTTTGGTTTCTGTTGCTCTCTTAAAAGTACATGAACTATGACCTGCGCCGACTAAAAGTAGTACTGCAAAATCCACTATCGGACAGAAATACAGTAGACTCGCGATATAGTGAACATACTGTATAGTGAACTATACTCCATTTTTTTCTTAATGTATTCTGTAGAGTGAACAAATTGGACTCTCGAAATAGTGAACCCAATAGTTTCTTTAGTTAAAAAAACATGTTGAATGAATGAATTGTGGATTATAGACGCTCAACAACAGAGGTCATTAGCGTCTGAAAACAAACATGTTAAAGCAGGAAAACGATTTAAAACGTTTTGTTTCCTTCTGGGCAATTACATCACCTCAATTTTCTGCAGTATAGTTGCTGCATTAGATCGCGTCACGGGTACGGTGTGGCAAAAAATAGGAAACATTTATCCCTAAGTGATAAAGCTAAAATATTGAAAGATTTAAGTAAAGGTGTCGGAGTGACCTTTTTATTTAAAGAATATGGTGTTCCTAAATCTACTAGGTAGGTATATGCGCAATTCGAAGCGGAAGGGTAAGGATTTTGAAGAGGGTCAACAACACTTTCACAGGACCAGGAAAAATGAAAACTTTGAGACATTCAGAGTGTCATAGAATGGAAAAAGTTTTACATAAGTGGTTTTTGAAGAAAAGAGAGAAAAATCTTCCTGTAACTGGTTTAATGATCCAAGAGAAGGCCAAGTTGCTTCACAGTGAATTCAAAGAATCTCGTTCTTTTAATGCAAGCAGTGGTTAGTTGCAAAAATATAAAAAGCGTTTTGGAATACGCTACCTAAAGATTTCAGGCGAAAAATTGTCATCACAGCTCGAGCTTGTTGATCCTTTTAAAAGAACTCTACATTTAAAATCAATGAGCTTCAGCTTTCAAAAGAGCAGATATGTCAATAAAGTTAGTTTACTAAAGAAAAACGTTATTTTAAGAAATTTAAAAAAACGTTCGATATAGTGAACAAATCGATATAGTGAACTGGGCGTGCATTAATTAGTTCACTATATCGCGAGTCTACTATTATATTATACTGTTTATAGAATTCTCTTCAAATTGGCACGTTCCGTTTATTTAGCATAGATCTTAAGATCGAACTTTAGTAAGTTCCTCTAGATCTCGACCTGAAATTGTTTTATAGGTTTTGATGAGTCATTCACTGAGTCATCAAAAAAACGTGATTTTTTTTGTGTTTTTGAGTCAGAAGCTTGAATTTTTTACAGTACTATGGGGTTGTGGAACTTAGTATTTGATATTAATTTCAATTAATTGATACCTCTAGTCGTTCGTGAGAAAAAGGGTTTTGACGGGCAGACAGACAGACAGACAACAAAGTGATCCTATAAAGTATAAGGGTTTCTGTAACTCAGAATGAGTTTTATTCCATAAAAAATACTGCAATACAGTGTGGAATGAGACAAAGAAATATAAAATACATGAATACATATACTGTTGATCGGTAGTGTACGCATAGACATACCGCATAGTCAATAACTGTCTTCTCTATTGTTTTTACGACTTTTACCAAGTGAACCGTACGTCATGCAGAAAACGAACATTTAATTTATTACTTCGCGATAGATTTTAGTTTCACGTTGGAAAATACATTATTCGCTTAGATTAGATTTATTAATTTTTTAATGATCGTCTGACTATACTTGTGAGATCAAAAAGCAATAAATGATTATTGCTTTTCATACACAAATATACAGTGTGTAACAAAAGTTCTTTGGTAAACATTAAGATACAGAATGAAACAATAACCTGTTTTGAGAACAGCAGACAGCTGAACGCGTAGCCCCAAGTTCTCAGGCTCTAATCTGCAGAGAACTGCTAAAAGTACTTAAGTATCAATGAGCCATTTTCCTGAGAGTAGTTCTTTCAATTATCCACGAGACGCAGCACTCGTGGTAGGTATACAAACATTATTTATTCTCCATTAGTGTCGTGTCATTTTAGTGGTACAACTTAACTATTAAATTAATTCAATAATGAAGTTATACAACTAAAATGACACGACACTAATGGGGAATAAATAATGTTTGTATCTACAACAAGTACTGCCTCTCGTGGATACTTGAAGGACCTACTGTCAGGAAAATGGCTCATTCCGTACACTTTAGAGGACTGCGTAAGCCGACACATTGTTAACGTCACAATGTGTATAATAAAGGATCTAGGCGAATTAGAAAATATAGAGGAAAATCGTATTAACAAAGAAAATTTTTGCGGAAAATTGTTGAGGGTGGTCCCCTTACTAACATACCACCCTTCACTCTCTTTCTTTAATTTTTTATGGGGATGAAACTACCTCCAAAAGTGTATTTATGCAAAAATCTCGAAAACTACCTATTTTAGGACAATAAAGGAGTTTATTTACCTTTATAAAAAAGTTAGAAGAAGGAGTAGAGGGTGGGATTGTTGGCATGTTGTCGAGAGTGATCCCCTGACTTGTTAGTCAGGGGATGCCAAAAATCCCACCCTCCACTCTTTTATAGGGGTAAAAAAACTCCTAAATCTCTCTTTTATGTGTAGGGCGAAAAAAAGGTCGAAAAATAAAATACACCACTCGCACACTAACTAAAATTACGTGACTTCTGGAACACACGGTACATATTTTTCGTTACATGGCTGTCACAGCGCTTGTATATAATCAGGTGTTGAATGGGAACAGTTTGGCTACTTCTGAGGGGCGGGTGGTGCGGTTTGGTGAATGTTTCTTATAGACGGCGACCTCAGTAAATCTCATTACAGCTCGTCCCTCGGTGTAAATTACTGTTCTCTCATTTGTAGCGTGACTGGCGAGCTCTCTGCTGGGCCGCGGACGAACTACACTATATAGTCACGCTTGCACAGAGCGAAATGAAACGGACGGATTTTCCGCGACGTTTTTAACGCGGCGGATTGCACGTCCAAATCTAAACCGTGCCTACAAACGAGTGAAACTAGACGAACGGAATATACGTCGCGTTTTTTTTAAATTCCGCCGAGGTGAGCGAGTTGAACGCTTCTGATTGCGTTGATATCGTCACTGCCACAACACGTTAAAAACGAAAAAAATTGTTTAGTGCGGGGCAAACTAGACGAGGCGACGGATCACCGACGACAGTCTGGGTAAAATGTTCGACACGGAGAAATGTATAAGTATACTTATTCTGTCCCTTAATAGTGGATGAACCCACCAACGTCGTTTTTTCCTTCTGTTTACACATATAAGTACAACAGCAGTGCAACCTACACGCAAATGATCAAAAATTACCTTATATTGTGAGCACACTGCAGATTTCTCCATAAGACTTGTTGAATTTTAAATTAAAATCTATCTTGCTCGCAATATTTTTTAAAACTGCAGTGTATACATCTATTAATCATAGTTTTTGATCCAAATTCCCACTTCGAAACAACACTTGTCTACGCATTTTTATCAAAATTTAGTTTGAAAAGCGATCTTTTTCTATGTAGATCAATCATTTGTTTTTGTGTGAGTACAATTTGATGTTCTACATGACAGGGAGTTTGACAACGACATTAGACTGTTCCAGCACGTATAGAACTGTGATTATAATATGATCTGCACAATCTAAGGTCATTGTCAAATCAAGTTTTTTGACAATGCTTTCTGCAGCCCAGCATATAAGTGTTACTGGACTCTCCGTGTAAACGCCACTTTATATGTACAGTAGCAGAGCACATTGTATACAAGTGGGAGCGGGCGAAAAACCGACCCCTTCCCAGTGCGAGACGTTGCTGATGAAGTGAAGCCATTATCGGTCCACGATGTCTTGGCAACGAGTCCACATTGTTCGTGCCAGGTTTTATGGCCCCTAAACAAAAACATTATTACGTCTCTGCTGGCCTGTGTCCACCCACGACACGCCATTAAAACAGTGACCGGTGCTCTGCCAACCGAAAACTGTCAAAAGTTTGCTGCATTTTTTGGAAAATTGCTTGATTCCATCAAACGCTTCTCTCAAAGGTCTTTTCAATAACAAGATCTTAAATTTTGGCAGATTACTCTCGCGATACCCTGTATTAATCACGAGCGACTAGGCCCTGCATTCAGGGTCCATTATGATTTGTCGAATACCCCATCTTGATGTCGTTTGACACACACACACCTAAAAGAAACGTAACAATTAACTAGTGAACTCTGTATACTATATGAATAGTTGATAGCGATTGAAAAATGGGTTTTGTATGTGGACAATGTTCAAATACATATTCTTCAAGACAGGCATTAATGTTCACAAAATTAGAATGAAAACTTCAGGTAAGACTTGGAATCTAATTCTTTCTATAAAAGTTGATCAATTTTTTGACATTTCAAAATAAAACCTTAATTAATATTATTATTTGAGATATTAGGATGTTCAAAATTTATACAATAACAGTATCTAAGTATTCTTAAGAAATTGGAATAGAAAAATAAATTTTAATTAAGTTTTATTTTGAAATGTCAAAAAATTGATCGACTTTTATAGAAAGAATTAGAATACAAGCCTTCTGAAGTTTTCATTCTAATTTTGTGAACATTAATGCCTGTCTTAAAGAATATGTGTTTGAACATTCTCCACTACAAAAACCCATTTTTAATTACTATCAACTATCTATATCAACTATATATATCAAGTATCCAGAGTCCACTAGTTAGTTGTTACGTTCATTTAGGTGTGTGTGTGTGTCAAACGACATCAAGATGGGGTATTCGACCAATCAGAATGTATCCTGACTGCAGGGCCTAGTCGCTTGTGTATTAATCTTTCTTTTAATATCAGTCCAACTACGACAAGTTCATTACATTTTTTGGGAAATTAGCGGTTTGATACAACAAAAGAATTTTTCGATTTATAGACAGACAGATTGTTAAAGACGCCCGACAGCTGAGGTCATGAGATTTCTAAAGGATTTGGATTAAGTACCTATCTGTTGATTTCAATTTTCAGTGCGAAATTCAATGACTGAACTATTACAATTTTAATGTTTGACCACTGAAAACTAGAAAAATTGATTACTTTTTTTAAGGTCACCAACAGCCAGGTTTATTTGGGTCTAGCACCTTATATTTTCTTGTTTTATACAAGGTGACCGCGACCTCGACCTCCATCGGTATGTTCGTACCCTAACAACTTTACAAAAACTTTCGTTGCATATCATCATATATGCAACGAAAGTTTTTGTGAAGTTTCCAAAGGGTTTACACGAATTTGAAATAGATATTTTTTCAAAGACCGATTAGGATTTTTCCTCGTTCATTTCAAATGTGATTTATTACTTGAGAAAATAGTGGAATAAACGAACTCCGGTGATCGTACTTATGTGCGCCCGGAGCTATCAATAAATCATGATTAGTATGTACGGGACATTGAAACATAACGCACGTAATTTTCCCAACATTTTATTAGCAGTAAAAATTTTAATATATGTACGTTGACACTTCCCAATACTTTCTTAATAATTCAACCTTCAAATCGACCTATACAAATTCTTTACATTGAATGATTTATCAAGTCGCCATTTTGCACAGAAAAAAATTGTTTCTTACTTTACTTTATGAGCCTTATTCAGGGACACGCCACATGGATATCTTCGAAATTTTAATATTTTTTTTATCACCTGACGTGGAATCGCGTCTTTCCCGGCGGTATATAGGAGAGTAAATTTGTATGATGAAAAAAACATGCTGAGAAAAACCTGACGAAAAAAACATGCTGAGAAAAACCTGACGAAAAAAACACGATGAGAAAAACCTGACGAAAAACACATGATGAGAAAACCTGACGAAAAAAAATGATGAGAAAAACCTAACGAAAAAAAATGATGAAAAAAACCTGACGAAAAAAACATGATGAGAAAAACCTGACGAAAATTACGTGATGAAAATACGTGACGAACGATTTTTTGCTTATAATACTTAATTCGCTCAATTAAAGTCAGATCGGTTCTCTCGTGTTAAACGAAAGAGGAGAAATTTTTACATAGATTCCATATAAAAGAATGTGTAAAAACAGTTTTTCTATACATATTTATAATTTATACACAATTAAAAAAATTTTATACCGATTTATAACTAATAAATTAATAAATCGTGAATTTGTTTCGGTTGTCCTTGTCTTCTGCACAGTGTGAAACGGATGTATTTTTGACTTCGTGATAGTTTCTCTTGAATCTTCTGAGGAGGAATTTATATATTTTCATTATTGCATTACTTTTAGAAACTAGAAGTCTGTAACAGACAGACAGGCAGAAAATATTGTTACGGAAATTATTTATACCGTGTTAATGTGGCCGTAAAAATACACTTCGTGGTTATACACGTGTGATTCGCTCGCGCGCCGGTCGCCGGATGCCCCAAACCTATCCCCTCCATTTCCGCCCACGTTGCCACAATTAGTTCTCGCCGGTGCCGCCAGGCTAATACATACGCCTTGCTGTTATTGTCTACGGTTGTGGTAATTGTCTATGGTTATACGCCAGTGAACCTAAATCGGTAGTACATCAGCCGGACTCAAGCACCACTATTCTTGATGCGTGTAACAATATAATGAGAACAAAAGGGTTCCGCCGTGGCTACGAAACACTAAAAAAGAACAATAAATAAAACGCAATGGATCTATCTCTCGAAATAAGAGCGACAGATCATTATTGCTTGTTCTGCAAGAAAATATGGTTGCGCACGCATACCGTGTCCTAAGTCCTTCCACTTAGCCAGCAGCAGGCAGTGTCAACCGATATAGACAAAATATTGCCTATAGTTACCGGATTAAAAAAATTGTGAAAAATTCAACGTCTGTAGATTTTAGACTGCGGAGGATTGGTGAAACAAAGAATCGCTTTTAAAATGTGCTGTGGTCGAGAAACGTGTGAAGCCACCGCGCCGTCGATGAAATGTTGTAAGTTATGGCAGTAGGTTAGGCGCGCGTCGTCAGAGACAAGAGCTAATCAATGTATTGTCCGACGTGTCTAATAAAACTACACGAGATAGAATGTTGTAATTTTGTTTGCACGCACGAAAAGTAGCACCGCAATGACCGCATTTTTAGAGGACTTAACACCGAAATCGATAACTAATGCAATATACTCGCCAATATACCGAGCTATTTATTTTCTTTCGTGGATAAAATGATGTCCGACAACTAAAAAAACAAGCCGTGAGGCGGGTCGTTTATTAGAACTAAAGTGCGACCCTTGATGTCCACACGACGAACTTCCCAGTTTGATAAATATTTAATAATAATAATTAAATTAGATATTACACAAAACAGTAATCATTTCAATTATTAAAACATAATTATTATTTATTTTTAACAATAATTAAAAAAAAAAAACGGCTGAACCGATTTTTATAAAATTTATGTCGGATCAAAATGACGTTAACACGCCTCGATTGACACCCTTACGAATATAATTTTTTATTCGCGAGATATTGTGTAAAATCTACTTTTTTGGAGTCTATTTGGTTAAGGAAAAAAAACGGCTGAACCGATTTTGAAAAAATTTCTTTCAGATCATATTCACGTTAATACGCGTCGATTGGCACCCTAACGTAGTCGATATCATTTTTCATTCTCGAGATTTCGTCTTAGAAAGAAATGGGCATATACGTACACACACACAGATATCTTCCTAAAAATAGTGTAGTGACCTTGAAACATAAAAATTTGTTATACATTTTGATTTCGATTTTCGGACCCATTACAATAACTTCCAATGGGAAGTTAACAAGTCGTGAGGCGGGTCGTTTATTAGGACTAAAGTTACTTTTAATTGGGGCTCACAAGTGCGACCCTTGAGCAGGCCCAGACTTAAAGACCCAGGGCCCCTAGCCACTTGACAGTTGGGCCCCCAAGCCCATAAAAAAGGGAAAAAAATGAAATTGGATGGAAATTTAGCTAAAAAAAAGTGGGTTATCTTACAACATTTTTGGGCTTTTTTTTCTTTAATTTCCATCTCCGCCCTTGCCGGGGCCCCTTCGGCAGCTGGGCCCCTAGACCGGTGCCTTGTTAGCCTAGGCAGAAATCCGAGCCTGCCCTTGAGGTCCACACGACAAACTTCCCAGTTTGATGAATATTGAATATTAATAATTAAATTAAATTAGAAATTACACAGAAAAGTATAATCATTTTAATCATTAAAACATAATTATTATTTATTTTTAAGAATAAATTAAAAAATAAAATGGCCGGACCGATTTTTATAAAATTTATGTCGGATCATAGTGACGTTAACATATGCTTTGATGGACACCTCAACGAAGTTGATAACATTTTTTTGGGCGAGATTTCATATAAAATCTACTTTTTTGCAGTCGTTTTATTTAAACAAAAAAAAAAAACGGCTTGATCGATTTTGATAAAATTTCTTTCGGGTCTTGTTGAAGCGTTAATAATTGCACCCTAACAAAGTCGATATCATCTTTTATTCGTGAGATTTCGTGTAAAATCCACTTTTAACAGTCTTTTTCTTTAAACAAAAAAAAACGGTTGGGTCGATTTTGATAAAATTTCTTTCGGATCAAAATGACATTAACACGCCTCGATTAACACCCTTACGAAGTCGATATAATTTTTAAAAAAAACGCTTTTTATTTTGATACGTAAAATTCAGCGAAAATCTCGTCGCGAGAATCACGCCGCGGAAAATCCGCCCGCGTAGTTTGGCTCTTCACGCGAGTGAAGCCGCGGGTAATGGCTAGTAAAGCATGCTGCTTGTACATATATACCATAAATCACAATGATGGTCTTATCAGAACTACACCTATTGTGAGGGATGAGGGCCAACGAAGACACGTTATCGAAAATAAGAGACAGAGATACACGACGACTGTGTCTTTATAGTAGCTTACAGTCTATTGGTCACTTGATTTATTTCCAACGCATTTATCAAAGCGAACACTCGTCCGTTAGTTTCGACTTAACACGACAAAAGTTTGTGCTGTTGTTAACTTACAGTTGTCTCTGATAAAGAATTGAAAGCTTTAACACTAAGCTCTCGACTTCTTGAGATAACTCGATATTCTGTCGCAGAAGTTCTACGTTGAGGGGTGCTCTCTACTTCGCGGTAGAGTTTTAATTTCGATTTTTAAACAGTTTTTCTTTTCAGTTTAATTTTAAACCAATTAGGTTCTGTCAAATGGGCATCAGCTGGGTTTATTTAGGCGTAACACCATTTCATATTTTCAATTTATTATACAAGGTGTTTCCATAATAGTTAATCAACGTTTGAGAGGATATAAAACAAGAAAAATAAAGACGAAAATCATCAATAAATTTTTTTGATGGAGATACAGCCCCTTAACTGTCAGCTTCTAAAGATGATTTTAATTAAATATCTCGGAAACCATAAGTGATAAAATGATAAAATTCGGTACAGATAATATCATATTTTACCAGATGAAATTTAAATAATTCAAAAAACTTATCCAGAGGTGTCTCTAGCGAGCAGTGCGAAGGGTTAATTTACTCCCTTAGTATTTTTTTCGAAAAATTTTATTGATGATTTTCGTCTTTATTTTTCTTGATTTATATGCTCTCAAACGTTGATTAACTATTATAGAAACACCTTGCATATTAAACTGTTGAACCGTTTTTGACAATCAATGTCTCATTTGAAAGAACTCGCAATACAGATGCGCAGTAAGGTTTCAGAATTTTAAGGGTTAAAAATCGAATTTCAAAAAATCTATTTTTATCATTACAAAATAGATTATATATTATAAACAGGCTTTGGAAAAACAATTTGTATTATGTTAAGTGACGGTTAAATACTTTAGAGTTTGGGTTATCAAAAAAAAAAAAACAGTAAATAATTTGTATACAAAGGAAAACGGAAGAAAATATTAATTTCAGCGAGTAGTTTTAAATAACATTTGTGTGTTCAAAAAAAGTTGATTAATTAAATTTGCTCGATTTAAAGCAACAGGACGGCTAGTTATTTTTTTTAATAATCGAGTCGACACTTTCCTAGGAGGCTTGTAATAAAGGAGTCATCTATAAAACAACAGCATTGCTACGGTCGTTCGACTATTCTCAATTTCGCGGGTAAAAGTTAGATATAGAATAAAATACAGTTAATTTTTAACGTTTCATGACGAAATAAACGACGGACTTGCGGAAATGATATTAGATGTAGCTACCAATCTAACATATAGAAACTATTAGCCTAGTATTGAAATTATCTTAGTTATGTATTTAACACCTCGTTCTCTCACGTTCTAAGCAGAAGACACAGATAAATGTTATATTACAGTTTGATTGGCTTTTTTATAGCGCCCATAAATTATTTACCTGTCGTTAACAAAACATGTTTTTTTAAATCACTTTTTGATTAGTAAAATGTTCTGATCAATTATTGTTTCTTGATATACAACACGAATCATTTTTGTAATATACATAATATAGGTAGTATTTTGTAGTGATGTGCGATACGAGATGTTTTAGTCGATTGTTCAAACATCTCGATGACTCTCGATGGTTGTCACTTGGACTCAATTGGGTTTTTAAATGAATTTTTTTTTTTACTTAAATGGAAGGACCACATACAAGTTTTATAGCAAAACTGTTTTTATTTAATTTTTTTGCTTACTAATTAAAAAGTTATATTTAAATAAAAATTAATTTTTAAACTCAGTTCCGATAACGTGCCGAAAGAATCCGAACGCGTGTGACGTCATTATGTTATCTATGGTCTTTGTATCCATGGTTACCAAGTTAAAAATTTATTATTTTTGATAGTATGTGTAATACATATACACAAATACCAACAAATGCAGACACATTTTAACATAACGACGTCACAAACATTCCTGGCGCGTTTTGAAGTCACGTGATATTTTTTAAATTTTTATACATTTTAATTAATTTTTAGTAATTTATCTATAACTTTAAAAAAAATTTTCTTTTCGATTTTCAATATTATTTATGTTAAATTATTAGAAAAAATTAAAAAATTAATAATTTTTTTTAAACTTAAATACCTAATTGTTGTTGTTTCATAGTTCACCGAAACCGAGTGGTATAGTACTGACTCGTACACTGTCGAGAGCCACATAATATACAATCGTTCATCATTCAACAACTGTGGTCGAGTCGATGGTCGATTGTGCAGTAGGTAATCGCGTAATGCGAATTCAAGAGTGAAGAGATCACAGAGTAGTGAGTGCTTGAACAGTGAACAATCTACGAAACGCGTGAACGCCAGTCGACTAGCATATAGCCTTGAATCGCGATTGTATGTATTCTCATTCGCTGCTATTGCTATATTAACTTATGTGGCAAATAATCGACTTGAACAATCGAACATTTCGATTGTAAAATCAAACTCCGAGTCGATTGTGGACTCGATTGTTATTATGAACGATTACAATTGTCTCGATTGTAAAAACATCTCGTAATCACCCATCACTAGTATTTTGTATCTAACTGAATTACTTCACTATCTACTGTCTATAGTTCTGTTAAAAATCTGCCAATCGAGGCACAGTTGAAGTTTTTGGCATTTTTAATTTTAACTAATTATTTATTTATTTTTATTTTTGACATATCACGATAATTTATCAAATTTCCCTTAAATCCATGGAAACATAAGTATCCCAAGCCTGCTTACAATATTACACTATTTCGAAACGTCAAAAAATTGATTTTTAAAATTATAAAATCTATAATAAAACAAATTTGTCCTGGGAAAACACCTAGGTCGATTTTTTTTTACCCATCAAAACCCCTTTCAGTAATTTTCATCAAAATCGTTAGAGCCCTTTTATCCCTGTCAGCGTTTCAATAATTTTTCAGTCGGTTTTTTATGTCGGTATTTTTTGACTCGAGGTCATTCAAATTCACTACCCTCGCTAAAAAAGTATAATTTCAAAACATTTCAAAACTCGCCATTTTTAAATGCAACGTGAGCCCAAAATTTGTATGAGGTTTCACTGTATTGCGTTTCTTTTATGACCATCGTTTGCTGTTATTTCTTCAGAGAGCGATCGGTCACTTTATCTTGACATTTCACTGAATGGTGCTTTTAATAATAATTTATAATGCATCTTTGAAACGGTGACCCAATTTTTCCGCAAACAAGCCATTAAGTAAGTACATCTCTATGTATCATATAGTACGTGATCACTCGCACTATTTTAAACAGGTGAATCTAAAGTAAATATGATCACCAGAACCTATATGCGGAATTGCTAAAGGTAAGTGCAGTATGGAGCTGGGATTCTAGATGGTAGCGTAGATCATAGCAGGGCTTGCTTAAATTAATGCATTGTTATATATGCGAGCGTACACAACGAAGCAGTAAGTGTAGCAGGTATAAGCGCTGTTACAAGAGCTGCTAGATACAAGAATGTATCTCACCATTCTTTCAGCGCGCTAACTACTACAATCAACGTGTGACAACTGTCAAATGGCCGTTATACAAGTTTCGCAATGGATGTGACTAGTTTAATAAGTGAAATTTTGCCAGTTTTTATTTAATTTGTTTTGAGTTTTTTCTAAGACATATTTAAAAGTGTTAGGTTCCATACGTAAATATTCAGAAAACCGGTTTGGGTAAAATTTTAATTCTTGGTATAAATGATGAAATTCGCCATGTTTAGATCGTTTTTTATTAATAGGGTGGACATGATAGCTCCTACCCAAATTTGTATTTAAAATATACCACTTTGTAGCAGAAGAGCACAAATATTCGTCTTCGCTATCTGACATTTCAAATGCGATTTAAGCTTGTATCAATGCTAGTATCAAAGCTTCGTTGTGCAAACCTATAAGCGCTTATAATTTCAGCGACCATCTACCATACATGCCTATCATCTAGAATCCCAGCTGCGTACTGCACGTACCTTAAGGCAACAGCCAAGCATGTGGTGACTAGTTGGCTCATGGAACAACAAAAATTGTACTGGACTAAAATCCCGGCACAAGCACACTCAAAGGCCTTCAGTGAAGAACCTAGAACTACATAAGCTCTAAAACTCAGTAGGAATAACTTAAGAACGATGACTGAGATACTAACAGGACATTGTCATCTTAACAAACACCTGCACAGGTTAGGTATTTCCAACAACGCCCTCTGCAGAAAGTGCAAAGAGGTGGAGGAGGCCTCCGTCCACATACTTTGTAAGTGCGAAGCTATCGCACAGGCAAGGTATAAACACTTTGGATTAGCTTCAATGTTACCTAAAGATTTTACAGGCATCAGCTTAAGTAAGATACTAGACTATAATATAAATAGTCTGGGAATCCTTAAGAACTGATAGAATATTAGGGGAGCATAATAGACCTTATTGGTCGCAGTGCTTACCTTATATCGCCCCTATCTTTCTAATTCTAAAGTAAATATATGTGAGCAAAAAAGAAAAAAAAAATGGTCTGTATGCCTCACCCACATAAACGCACGGTCGAAGTTATACTTCATACATTTTTCATTAGAGCACGTTCCGTTGAAGTTTTTGACATTTTTAATTTTAACTATTTACTTATTTTTATTCTTGACATAGATACCTATCATAATAATAATTTATCCATGGAAACATAAGTATATTCAAAGCCTGGTTATAAAATTACACTATTTTGAAACGGGAAAAAATTGATATTTTAAATTATAAAATCTATAAGAAAACGAATTTTTTCTGAGATGAGATCTAGCTAGATCAATTTTTGCCCCCCAAAATCCCTTTTCAGTAAATTTCATCCAAATCGTTACAGCCGTTTGTTCTGCAAATTGAAATATATGCTTAAAACAGTCGCCGTAACAACATATTAAAATTTGAATCTTGAACTAATAATAATAAGTCGGGTACATGGGTTCAGGGTGATCTGCCACCCCTTTAATACTGACCAATCGATCTGTAAATATTATAATGGCATTATTGGGTCACCGACAAGCTATACAAACAATTTCAGCCTTGAAGCAATAATAATTGTGACCATTTCTTTGTTACATGTTGGGGGGCGGTCTGCATCCCTCCCATACCGCTATCTAGCAAACTCCCTTACTCAGGGCACTTTAATATGCCTCCCTCAACATCTTCACAAAAATAAGACCTTGAATAAATAACACCAAAAAATTGTCACTAGCTCTCGTCTATTAGGACACAGGCTATATAATAACTGGCCGGCCCGGTTTAGCTCGGGTGAAAATTGGGGGTAATCTCAGAAATTACTGAACCGATTTCAATTTTTTTTAAATGTAGGTACCTACTTACGTTAAAACATAGACCATGGCATAGTGGCGAAGTCAGACAGAGGTTCCCGCGTTACTATTTTGTATATTAGTATCGATTGATTAAAAATTAAATCGTCCCAACCCTAACGGTTTGACACATGAACAAAATAGTTTTTTTCCCTTACTCAGGGCACTTTAATATGTCTCTCTGAACATCTTCACAAAAATAAGACCTTGAATAAATAACACCTGAAAATTGTCACTAGCTCTCGGTCTGTAAGGGTTCCAGTTTTTTTCCTTTTGAGGTAGGAAACCGTTTAAACGCTAAGCCAAAATGAAATGGGACAGTCTGTATTATAAATGATACAATTTATAATTTACTTGTAGCGTTGATAGACCAATTAATATCTGACCAATCTACAGGTGCAAGTGTTACCGCAGTTGTTTTATAATAGCTGATGTCAATTTCAATATCGCTGATATACATTTCTCTTTTGAATTATTTATTGCCTTTTACTTCACACGATGTCAGTAGGCTGTTTGATTTGTACTTGAAAAAAAAAACTAATCGATATTTTGATATATGGCGTTGATTTGTTATACATAGATTTATTGCCAAATGAATAATATTGAGGTTAGGTGTGACATTATAATGAGCCATTTTCCTGAGAATAGCTCCTTAAATTATCTACGAGAGGCATCACTTGTGGTAGGTACAAACATTATTTATTCCCCATTAGTGTCGTGTCATTTTAGTGGTATAACTTATTTATTTAATTAATTTAATAATAATAATAATTTAATGATTAAGTTATACCACTAAAATGATACGACACTAATAGGGAATAAATAATGTTTGTACCTACCACGAGTGTTGCCTCTCATGAATAATTGAAGGAACTACTCTCAGGAAAATGGCTCATTGTGTGCTGTGAAAATTAGGTCGGACTCCATGCCATGCCAAATAATTAGAAACGTTTAAAAAAATTTAACTTATCCTAATGTCTTATAATTCCTCCATTTGCACATTGCTATTACCTAATAATTAAAAAAAAAGGTAAATTTTAGAAAAATGTAGAAAACAACGGGAAAGTGGTAAAAAAAATTACATTTGTTTTAAAAAAACTAACTTTTAACTGGAAAATCTCTCTTTATACAGTTTTGAAGTGAAAACTTCCTTAGGCGCGTTAGGCACTTTTTGCCTGGGCACTGAAAAAATGTGAAGCGTTCACAACTACTTCCCTAAGAATTCGCAACTACTTCCGCAAGAATTCGCAACGGCCGTCTACTTCACTTCGACTCATAGCGCAGTGGTTACGTCTTTGCGTTCTATGCATAGGAACCTGGGTTCGAGGCCTGATGGCAGCGTAGAATTTTTGGCGTTTTTTTTTCTAAATTCTACATGATATTTATTTATATATTTAAATATTTTTTTATTTTTGTTATATTCTTTCTTTGACAATAATTATAATTTTTTGGAAACCAAGGTGGAATTAATTAAAAATACAATTTTAGTATTTTAGGAATAAATTATTTTTAGTTCATAAATGCGCTATAATTAATGACACCAAAAATTAGAAAATCTGAAGTTTTCACTTCTGCCGTGTGGTCATAAGCACACACCCATTTTTTATTCTTAGTATTAATTGATTAGACGCGACAACAGTGCGTATAATTTACGAGCATTGCAGACAAATATAAGCAATTAAACATATCAAATACAAACAACTTAAGAAATAGGATTAGTGGTTGCCCTTGGTTCAAAAGAATAGGAAAAGTGCAAGAATCATCTAGAAGGCGTGGATGACGCCCTCTAAATGATACTTTTTCCAATATTTTTAAATCAAGGGCAACAACCAATCTCTTTATATTAATAATTAATTGATTTAGCATCATCCAATTTCACTGTAGTGTTTTACAACGCATTAAGTATCACTGATGCTTATACATACCATATTTTATGATATTTTTTAAGGCCACTAACATCCTAGTACTAATTTATTATTTTTGAGGTTCTGTAAAAAAAAACGGAGCCCTTATAGGATCACTTTGTTGAGCACCAAGGACGGTCTCATAGCACAAGTAAAGAAAAAATCCAAATAGTATGGAATTATCACGTGACAAACTTAATTTTTTGGGGTTCCATAGCCAAATGACAAGAACGGAACCCTTATATAATTTCGTCTGTCTGTCATCATAAATCTAGGCTACTTCCAATCGAGCTAGAGGTTTGAAATTTGGAACATACGAGTGGATAGTGTTTAAGGTAAAAATTACGAGAAAAATCGAAAATCAATGAAAATTCAACATGGCGGATAAAAAATTCAACATGACGGATTCTGACACGAAATAAAACCTAGGGTACTTCCAATCGAGCTAGAGCATTGAAATTTGGAATATAGATAGTGTTTAAGGTGACAATTACGAGAAAAGTTAAAAATCATTAAAAATCCAACATGGTCGATACGTTCTTCCCGACTACCGAACCCTTCACTGTGCGTGGTCCGACACGCACTTGGCCGCTTTTTATTAAATTGTTATAAAAGTACGGAACCCTCAGGGCGCGAGTTCTACACACACTTGTGACTTGTCAGTCTTTTATTTTAATTTATATTAGAAATCGTGTCCATCGTGATTATAATAAAATTAAGAAAAATCGCAGGATAGTGGACAAAATATTTGATTTATTAAATTAAATCTATAGACGAAACGTCGTACAATTAATTTAATAAATCAAATATTTTGTCCACTATCCTGCGATTTTTCTTAATTCTTTTATTTTAATAATGCATTGAAGATCTAATAATTGATATTTGATCTATTTTGAGGAATGCACTTTTTTCAAATTTTAAAAGCGAGGTTTAAAAATGTACACCCCCAATTTTAATTTATATGACATTCTATGATTTTTTTTATGATCTACCTGTATGTAAGCTAACGGAATATTAAAGCACTCACAATATTATGATTCGTATAGTTGCTCTGTTTACACTTATGCGACCTCTTCAACTCAAATATAGAATTTCATCTAACAATTTATTGTGCCTGACTTTAAATTTAATTAACTTCGCCTCAGCTCCACAAGATCTACATAATGCATTTTGCCATCTGAATTGGACGGCTCGGATACAGGCTGAATCGATAAAAACTACCTATTAAAAAGTTTATAATATAGTGATTAAAAAAAATGGACCCACATAAGCGCACTGTATACTCCATACATTTTTCATTAGAACATGTTCCGTTGAGGTTTTTGGCATTTTTAATTTTAACTATTTACTTATTTTTATTTTTAACGTACCTATCATGATAATTTATCAAATTTCCCTTAAGCTATGAAAACATAAGTATCCAAAGCCTGCTTACAATATTACACTATTTTGAAACGTCAAAAAATTGAAAATCTATATAAGAAAACGAATTTTTCCTGGGATGAGACCTAGCTATATCGATTTTTGCCCCCCAAAACCCCTTTTCAGTAATTTTCATCCAAATTGTCAGAGCCATTTTATTCCTGTCAGCGTTACATTAAAGCGTTTCATTAATTTTTGAGTCGGTAATTTTTATGTCGGTATTTTTTGATTCGAGATCATTCAAAGTCACTACCCTCGCTAAAGAAGTATAGCTTCAAAAAACGAATCGTGACTGATGGAAATAAATATTTCAATCAATTTGCATTAGAAAACTTCACAATACTTATATTCTATAATAATTGTTATAATATTTAAAACGACATTTTAAAATTGAAAATATCACATTATCTGCGGGCAATATTTTCACTACTCAAATTGCATAGCAGCATGTCTACTTCATCTCTTGCGAAAAAGTCAGAACTTTAATCCAGTATGATATTGATTTTAACTACGAGTTGATCCTAAACATAACAATTACATACCAAATGATTCAGAGTGCTATTTCTAAGCTTTGTTGATAAATGGAAAGCTGACACAATTGAGAGGATGATATTAAGAATATTTTCATTCTTCTCTACGACAACTTCTACATTATATTGTCAAAACCAAGATAAAGTTCTTCCACACCATTCCAGTTGTTTCCTGAATTGCCTAATCCATCCTAATTTTTTTTTTCCAACCCCACACTTTGAGGAATCCAAGACTAACTTCCTCCACTCTTCTCTTTTATTTGTTGCGTGATTTTCCATACTACTCCACTCGTACCGACTCTCAACTCTGGATTCTCTTAATCCGTCTTAATTTTTTTCCGCCACAACACGTTTTATTTCATCTATCACTCTAAGAATTCCAAGAAAAACTTCCTTCCACTCCCTTCATCTATTTCTTGAATGACTTTCTAAACTATTTCACCTGCACCCTGAATTTTCTAATCGAACTTTTTTTTCCTCCCTAACCACACCTTACTTCATCTGTCACCTTGATTCCAAGACAAACTTCCCCGACTCTTTCTTTCCATTTCTTGCACGACTTTACTATTCCACTAATTGTACTTAGAATTTTCTATTCCATCTTGAATTTGTCTTCTTCATACCTAAATCTTACTAATCACCCTGAGGATTCGATGAAAAACTTCTTCTTCTCTTTTTTATGACTGCGAGGAAGAGTTTTGCATCCGCATGCACTATCCTGAAAGAGATACTTGCTGAAATGGGCGATTATTATTATTAAAAGCCTTTTCTATTTCTTATAAGACTTCCTCTACTATCCCATCTGTATTGTTTAATTTTTGTTAAATAGACGCTAATGATCCTGACCTACATCTTCTTTTATCGCCCATGGAAGAAAATCGGGTTGGGAATAACATTCTGAATCATTATGTATAATACAAGAAGCACCTCTGGTCAAATAACAAATATGAATAAATAATAATATATTAACAATATTTAGACATTAAGGAATTTCGAACAACCTTTTTTCATAATATTTAAGTACTCTAATATATAATTTAGAAAATACGTGAGATATGAAGACGTTTGCAAGACGTATTTGGACATAATTACTATTAAAATGTTAGGCGGCCGTTGAAATGAGCTATTATTAGTGTATTTGCCATAATATGGCACATACACTATTGGCGTCGGTCGGATGGCGGGACCTAGGGGTCGGACCAAAATTTCTCGACGTTTCATAGCCTCCTGAACACTTTGGCACCATTTTTAAAAATGTTTATATATATATGTATGTATGTATATATATATATATATATATATATATATATATATATATATGTTTGTGTGTGTGTGTGTGTGTGTGTGTGTGTGTGTGTGTGTACACGATAACTCTCGACAGACTTAATCGATTGAAACGAAATTTGGTACAGACATTGGAACCCATCACCGCAAGAAGCCTATTTAAAATGGGCCCGATCGGACCATTTTCAGGGTTGTATTTAGGGGTTCCAAAAAGTTTTTGGGCCCAAAAATACCGAAAAATTTGTCAGAATCGTTTCAAAATTGAAATTTAACTCTTTAGTAAAGATTAAAATGTGCTGCTAAAATTTTAATTAAATCGGCCCGACAGGACCGGACTTTCAAATTTTATGAAAACACTAGTTTGTTGATACGGATTTACTTAGATATGGAAGGGTGTATTTAATTGGGTGTACTGTGATAAAATCCATGTCTAATATTGAAATTTAGAAAAATTTAATTATTTTAAGGGCTGTATTAAGGGGTTAAATTTTTTATTTTGTCAAAAAACAAACTTAAGTTTACTTAATAATGCCACAATGCCTGTATTAGCAAATACACTATATTGTCGGCAGGGTTTGGCACTGCGACCCGAGTTTTTATTTGCAGCTATTACTTGAACGATTAAAAGCGAACATTTAAGAGTTTACTTAAAACAGAGTCAGATAGACGCCGAGATAATTCCATGAGTGTTCCGGAATTAATTTACTCATTTGGCAATACTTAGGGTGTTTTCCATTATTTCAAATACCATTAAGGATATTTGAAATAATTTTCACTTTCATGATGAGCTCTCGCTAGTACGAAGATTCACTTCTACAACCTAGCTATATTGAATTAACACTCGCATGTAGTGAAAATCTATTGATTCCGAAACATGTAAGGAGAATGTTAGATTAGTAATCATGTCACGGTTGAGTAATTGTAAGCTCATTCCGCCGCGAAAATGGAAAGGTTCAGGTTAGAATCCTGACTGTGACTATGGTTGGTAAAATGATTTTTTCCGATATGTTTGGAATCAATTATATAATTGGCTGCTTTCCAACAAAATTTTCGATTGCAATTCAGCCGTATAAAAAATCTATTAATTTATAATATGTATATACGCTATCCCAGGGGGAACATTGAAATATAGTTGTTCTCGCAATTGCATTCCAATGTTCTTTGGGAACTGGCGTTCCCAGGAGCCCGAACTCGTACCAGTCGGTTTGTGTATACCGGCTGGCACACAAATGGATTATTAATTGTTGTGTTGAAGACGCTAATGACCTGAGTTGTCGATGCGTCTATGATGAGTGAAGTTGGCGACACAAAATGAACTGTCAAAAAATTTTGAAAATACTGAAGAAAATGAAGTGAAAAGCAGCTATTTTATAGAGGATATGGCAAAAAAATACCAAATATCTCGTGCGTAATGATAATATGACTCGTGTGACTGTTAAAACTCGATAAATCGCTCGCTTTAACGTACTGTCAATACTCGTCAGTAATATATACCTCATTACGCCACTAGATATACAATTACTATTATGCACAGAACTGTATCTGTCTGCTTCTGCTTTTAATTCGTGTCCATCTTTTAAAAACGGTAATAACTTATGCAGTGACTGCTAAATTACTGATTTTATACAACTTGACCGATATAACTGATATTTACTTATTAATTTACACGGAAAAAATCATTAAACATGTGATAATAAATCATAGAAAGCTGTTTTCATTTATGACTGGCAAATCTTCTTCACTACGTGTCGTGACTCCGGCAGTATTGCCATGCTTAGTCGATTTCCAGCTATAAGCTGAATAAAATGAAGTTTTTTGTATTAATGAAAATTGTTTCATATACTTTCTCAGCCAATAATTCTTAACAATGAAACTGTTTTTTAACCCCCCACCCATAAAAAAAAGATGTTACATGTTTGAATCGTATTAGATCGAGAGCTAGTGACAATTTTTTGGTGTTATTTATTCAAGGCCTTATTTTTGTGAAGATGTTGAGGGAGACATATTAAAGTGCCCTGTGTAAGCGATTTCGCTAGATAGCGGTATGGGAGGAATGCAGACCGCCCCCAACATGTAACAAAAAAAATGTCACAATTATTATTGCTTCAAGGCTGAAATTGTTTGTATAGCTTGTCGGTGACCCAATAATGCCATTATAATATTTGCAGATCGATTGGTCAGTATTAAAGGGGTGGCAGATCACCCTAAACGTGTCATGTACCCGACAAATTTTATATTATTAGTTCAATGTTCAAATTTTAATATGTTGTTACGACGACTGTTTTAAGCATAAATTTCAATTTGCAGAACAAAATGTCGGTATAAACCCCTTACTCAGGGCACTTTAATACGCCTCCCTCAACATCTTCACAAAAATATGCCCTTGAATAAATAACACCAAAAAATGGTCACTACCTCTCGGTCTATATGTTTGTAATAATAATTATGTCTGTTGTGTGCTGTCTGTCTGGTACTAGAAAGATTAATTATTATTATTGTCTTTTTTTTTAAAGAATTTTGATGTGATTTTTGGTGGGACTAATTTCGTGAATGCGGCGGAAATGTGTAACACGAAGTAGAGAGAAGCGCGCGCTATTCAATTTAATATTTAATATGATTTTGCGGTGCGGCCTACAGTTGACGCTTGTGCCGCAGCGTGTCAGCGAGCGCACACATTTTTATAGCGTTTAAAAAGAGAGAGAGAGAAAGGGAAAAAGAGAAAGAAGACACAGCTGTGAACCGTTAGTTCTGCTAACATTAGTATTAAAAAGTGCAATGCAATTGGGTTTTTAAACGATTTTTTTTTTTTACTTAAATGGAAGGACCACATCAAGTTTTATAGCAAAACTGTTTTTATTTAATTTTTTTGCTTACTAATTAAAAAGTTATATTTAAATAAAAATTAATTTTTAAACTCAGTTCCGATAACGCGCCGAAAGAATCCGAACGCGTGTGACGTCATTATGTTATCTATGGTCTTTGTATCCATGGTTACCAAGTTAAAAATTTATTATTTTTGATAGTATGTGTAATACATATACACAAACACCAACAAATGCAGACACATTTTAACATAACGACGTCACAAACATTCCTGGCGCGTTTTTAAGTCACGTGATATTTTTTAAATTTTTATACATTTTAATTAATTTTTAGTAATTTATCTATAGCTTTAAAAAAAATTTTCTTTTCGATTTTCAATATTATTTATGTTAAATTATTAGAAAAAATTAAAAAATTAATAATTTTTTTTAAACTTAAATACCTAATTGCCATGTGCACTTTTGTTGAATTAAAAATACGAGGTTAGAATTAGTCATCATTGGCGACTACTGCAAGACTCGCTCATTTTTAGTAAATTTTATTTTATTTATTTATTTATTGTAAATTATAGACGCGTCGACAACTTAGGTCATTAGCGTCTTGTTTACATCAAATAACAACTCACTTAAAACTAAATGACATCACAAAACATCCATGAGCGGAGGCGGGATTCGAACCCACGACAGTGTGATCCAAAGGCCGCTACGCTAACCGTTACACCACTCTGTCCTCGTAAATTTTATTATTACAGTAAAGTTCTGATTCTCTCAATTAATTTTTCACAAAAACAATAAACGCGTTGACGAATATTTTCCCAGGGTGTTTCTAGACTACCTACTACATGAAAGTTAATTTTCTACCCTAAAAAAAAATCAGTATAACAGAAATATATTGGGTATATGAAAATTTCATTGGGAAAAAGAAAGCTTGATTATTTCCTTGCAAGTTTGAAAAAAGGTACTGGCTAAAAAATATGAACATTTTCAATGATACAACGCGTCTTTTTGGGTCAGTGTCAAGACCCGATATTTATAATTCGAATACGATGGACAGCTACAGATAATAACCTCAAAAAATGTTGACAGCTGACCATAGGAGTGTTAATATAGTTAACAGCGAAGCTTTGCGTCACACAAGTTGCATTATAATAGGTTAAACAGATATTTATGGGGACGGGGTGCAAAAAAGTCAATTCTAACTGAATTTGTTAAAAAATACACAATTTTCTTAATTATTTAGAATCGGCAACACTGGATTCCAGCTATGTAGAGCACGTTTCATGAAATATTACAAACTTGTGGGTGTTAAAGTGAGACGACACGCGGATGACAGGTGCTGGAGCGAGAGAGACAACACTTAATGTCCATATAATCACGCTTCGTATTAATCATAACTAGAGAAGAGGTTGAACTGATTTAATTTTGATGTACAACTGCTGCGAGTGACCCATCTTAAATGACAGCTGCATTACGAAACCAAATCTGACTCGTTGCATTATATGCACGTACTAATTTTATGAAAATAACTGTCTGTAATTTCGTCTTCTTGCGAGTGTACCGAAATTAGCTCAACCGATTTTACCGAAATTTGGTATTCTATCAAAATTGTGTGTATATTAAAGACCACCAACAGCTAAGGTTATTTGGGCCTAGCACCATTTCATATTTTCAAATGATTATTTTTTTTTTTAATAATAAATTGAAAATCCAATTGACACTTTTACCAGCTCTCGGGCTAGAACCCGGGAATAGAGGTAATAGAGGAACCATAGCAACGCCATGTAAACAACAGCATTGCCACACTCTCAAGCCCACTATCACAATTGATACACAAACCGCACCGAGCGGCAATGAGAGCAACCATATTTTTATTCGTCAGATAGCGGTAGCGACAAGGTATACGTCAAACACTTAAATTTTTTATTCGTCAGATGGCGCTAGTGGCAAGTAAGGTATGTCAAACGTTTAGAGATTAACAGTTTGTGTTTAGTGATTCTTTATTTATCCATTATTAAGGAATAAATAATTAAATAAACACAAAACTGCAATTTAGCCATTAAAAAAATGAAGATACAGTGGTGCCATCAAGAGTACTGACATTTGAATGGCATCAAAGTGACGTATACCTCAGTTGCCAGTGGCGCTATCAGGTGATAAAAAAAGCCTGGTAGCCCTCATTAGTGGCTCGCGGGCCAGATTCGACCTTCGAAGTTCTCCCTTCTATAGCTCTGATGGCAGTCGGTCGGCCAGTCGCCAATTGTCGAGATTTGTTAAAAATGAGAGAAAGAAAAACATTGCCATTCTCCTTGCGTATTCGGGTTAAAAAGGTAGAAATAGAGTCTAAAAAATTGTGGTTCGCGAAATTTTTAATTATGGTCATGTGGTCCACCAAAAAAATGAATTGTCGACGCTTCCATTTTTTATTTATAGAAGTGTTTTTTAAATGTGTTACCTAAATGTAAATTTTACCTGATGCACCCACAATTCAGTTACAGAAAAGAAACGCTCTAGAAGGACGCCCGTGGTATTAAATTAGGACGGTACAGATTTCTTAATATTTAACGCAAATTATTTAAGATGTTTCGTAGTTATTTCTACACTAATCACATAACAATGAAGTAAATAAATTGATCCAATAGGTTTTTTTGCATAAGTAATAGCTGTTAAGCCCGGCAGATTTTCTATAATATGTTAAACGTTCGTGCGATTAAGGTTCGCAAACCATTAAAATACAAATAAATGCTTTTTATGTTAACATTCCTGTTAGGAACACCCATCGAATGACGTAACGTTACAATTCAATACTAGAAAAATTCATTTTAAATCTGTGTCACCGTCGGGACTCAAACCCGAAACTTCCACTATCGCGGCGGCTGAGTTATCATTAATTACTCTACAATGACACGATTAAATAATCAATTGTTTCCATTATAAAGCAAATTTCAACTAATATTTCACATCATGCGAGAGCAGATTTTTAAATTAAGGTATTATAGCTCTATATAACATTCTCAGAATAATTCTCTATACAATCGTGAAAACCAAACTGAAATCGGCCCAGCGGTTAAACTCACGAACATACAAACAATTTCAGGGGATGTTTTAAATATCTTAAAATGATTAATTTATCGTGGCAACAACGATTATTGTTTGAATACAAACGGTTCACCCGATATACGCTCAGTATATCATCTACTTTCATTCAAAACTAATGTATTTATTCACTTATTAAGTGGGTGGTATTTTTTTCCAGGCGTTTTGCGAATAGACTTGCAGTAATATGCAAGAAAGTTTCTAATTTAGTTTATTATGATTGCATAATAATCGGTGCATTTTTGTATAATTTCTAAGTCAACATAAAATGGAATTTTAACGACTGCAAACGTAAAAATTCCTGGATAGAATTTTTCATCTGCTCAAAATTATATAACTAAACAAGTGACTTTGCTCAAGGCATATCAAATAGTATCTCTTGGATCCACTGATCTCTATACTTAACAGATGGATCCTGTAGTCCGCCATTGTTCGAATTTCAACTACAGTGACTTTATTTTAGACAGTGGCGACAATAGATGTCCCATTTTTAATTGGCTCTTGTAGTTACATGATATTATCCCAAGGTTGCCTCGTTCCGATAGATAGTAGTGGGGCGATGACGTCACTCGGAATATACCATGCTTGCTCACTTCAATAGAAAAAATCAGACCATGGACGCTGCTAATTTTTGGAAATAAAAATCACAGTAACTATGGTATTGTGATATGTTTTTTCAATACCTAATAGAAGCATGATTCTTCTGTTAGTGAAAAAAATATGATAAGTTGGGTGTTTTGTGGTTATTTTTAATATTTTGTGAATATAAAAGATAAAATAATAATTTATCAATTTGTTAGTCAATTCTATTCGTTTCTTAAATTTAAAAAAATAGGTAGTTAACAAGATCTGCCATTTCTTGAGCATTATTTAATTTATTGTTTGTTTATATTATAGATATTAAAACCTAAATTTTGTAATAAAAATAAAAATTATCCTATATTTTAACGTCTATTCTTCTATTTATTGTCTCCTGCCAATTTTAAGAAAAAATCTGCACGAAGCACCTAATATAAATAAGCATAATCTTCAACAATTTTTGTACTTGATTTAAACTAAATTCCAGCTGACGTCATTCCCGCGCTTACGCTGATTGGTCAGATGGAACAATAACCTTGGTTTTATCCGCTATTATATTGTGTCGAGAATTTTTGAGAACGTGTTGTTTACATGGCGTTGCTATGGATCCTCTATTACAAGTCCTCAGTTCCCGGGTTACCAATGTTTTGGAAATATGTCATTTTGTTTAATATTCCACTTTTTTTAATTAATTTCGACACAACATGGCCGTTGGGCGCTTATTGTCGCCACTGTCTCTATAAAGTCACTGTAATTTGAACGGGTAATCAGCGCCACACAATATCGGGCCAGTAACTAAAATGTACTTTATATTGCCATGGAGATCAGTGCTTATTGCACGTGCACTTAAATTCATTTTAGTTTTTGAGAACAGTGTGGTGTAACGGTGGCCTTTGGATCACACTGTCGTGGGTTCGAATCCCACCTCCACTCATGGATGTTTTAAGTGTCATTTAGTTTTAAGAGAATTGTTATTTAATGTATTTAAGACGCTAATGACCTAAGTTGCCGACGCGTCTATAATCTACAATAAATAAAATTCATTTTAGTTCTAGGCCCGATATTGTGCGGCGCTGGCTACCACATAGATTGGTTCCATGTTTTTAATTTTTTCCATATGCATTAGCTATCCAGTTAGTAGTACGCATAGAGATCAATGCTTGGAGCAGTTATAAAACGTCGCACAAAATATGCAAGGACTTATATGCAGATTTAATTTGAATAATAAAAAAAATAAAATTATTATAAGTACAGGGTGTGGCAGAAGATGCTACTTTACATTTTTCCGGTTGCATTTTATATCTATTACATATTTTTAGTCATTTTATTACATTTTTAATGGGCTTGAGAAGAGCCGATCGTATAATAACGATGCAGTCGTTTGTATGGCTTGTCTATTACAAGCCCCCAGTTCCCAGGTTCTAATCCGAAAATAGCAGTTTGTATATCTAGATGCGTAATGAGGTATATTACTGACGAGTAGTGACAGTTCCCAGGTTCTAATCCGAGAATAGCAGATTGTATATCTAGATGCGTAATGAGCTATATTACTGACGAGCAGTGACAGTATGTTAAAACGAGCGATTTAGCGAGTTTTAACAGTCATACGAGTCATATTATATATAAGTACCCACTATAAAATAGCTACTTTTCACTTTTTTTTCAGAATTTTAAAAAAAATTTTGACAGTTCATTTGCGTGGCCAACTTCACATTTATAGCAGGTCGTGACTCGTGAGTAGGTAATAGCGGGCGGATCAGAGCGAATAAACACAAATCACTATGGAAACTATTTACTTTCAACACACCTGCCTGTTAACTAACCCATTCCATGCATACACACATGCATGTAAAGTATCTATTTTATAGTGGGTATGGCAAAAAAGATTTAAAGTCGTACCTGTATGTTTTCTTCCTTAATAAGTAATAGTATATTGTGCGAATAGTGGGAGAAAGAGGAGATTCTTCGAATGTGGATTTTGCCGCACGAGCGACCAATAGTCGCACACAATATTTTGTTCAACTACCGCAAGAAATATGTCATTTCGTGGCTCTGCTGAGCGTGGGCGAAAGGGTGACCTGATTGATTGACGAAACTATCAACACTTGCGTAAATGTTCCCCGTAATGAGCGTGGGCGAAACGGCATTTCGCCCACTCTCTACGTCTAGTCAGAGAATTCATTATTTCGCCCACTCTCAGTAGAGCCACGAAATTACATATTTCTGGCGGGTGTTGAACAAAAAAATATTTTAATAAATAAAACACACAAAACTGGCTATAGCTGTCCAACTTTATTAAATATTAATATTTGATAACGACTAGTAACTTCGATCACATCCTATATAATAATTATTAAACTCGTTGCAATATTAATTTGCAAAAATAAGTAATAAAGTCAACTTGAAAACATAAATATACACAATAAAATAAATAATATGACTTCACTTCGCAGTAAGGTTAAAAAATTAATTATTTCTTGTACAGGTCATAGAAAATGTTTAACAAGATATTATAATATAAAACGGTTATAAAATTATAATAAACAAATAATTAATAACTATCAACAAGTATTTATAAACATTAAATAATTTCTGTATTGACGTTCGGTTTAATATGTTGAAATGTTTACTAAGTACATTATTTTTTAAACTGACAGTTCACGCAAGAAAAAAGACAAGTAGAATATATCAAGTTGCACTTCCTGGTGTCCTGTCAATTATTGGTAAAATCCACTGTCGACACAGTAAAAAAACTGAACCAAGCATTTAGAGGTCGCAAACTTTAAAAAAAGGTCGTCTTCTATAGTCACTACACACTATGAAAAATTTTCCAGTTTTAGTTTTTTTGGAAGTCAACTAGCAGCCCAGTCCGACTCGCCCGATTGCTATGAAATTATGATTTATTAGTACATTACTCAATCGCTTCGCTCATGGGTGCTATCTTACTCACTCGCTTCGCTCGCTCGCTCTAGTTATTATAGCCTGTTCTAAAGCAAAGTCTCGCCTATCGAACAGTGAAAATTTTTTTGAAATCGGTATTCTGAGAGTACCCCTGATTTTCACCCGGGGCGAAGCCGCAGAGCAGATTTTAAGCAATTTTTACTGGGCGGCACTAGAGCTCGAGAGTTAGGTCTACTAAAAAAATGTGGCCAAGCGTCAAGGATAATTAAAAAATACGCAATTTTAAAGCGCATAGTACATTTTATTATAGGTATATGGCTCGATATGGCTCCCTATGCCTCTTTGCTTCCTATGTCTTTTTATGGCAATACTTGGCTCTTTATGTCTTCATATGTTCCTTCATGGTTTAGTACTATGGATCCCTTTTTCTTCCTGTGACTCGACTTGACTCCTTACCGGTTCAGCTCTCTATGACGTTCTACATTTCTTATGACAAAAAATATTTTCCTCTGTCTTCTTATATGGCTCGATTTGTCTGCACTCAATATATTCCTACGAATTCTATTAGTATAACATATTTCTTAATATATCTATTTTCAAAAATGAGAAAACATCGTTTTTAAGTGTGGTATATGTTTTTGATGATACGCAAAATTATAGCTATTAATGTTAATAGAGACTGTACATTAATATGTATTTTTAAGAACAAATTATTCATTACCTATCATTAAAAAACAAGTACTTGTCCAGTATTATAGTATATCAGTCAAATGTCAGTAAGTAATGTGAGTATCTTACATGATTCATGAATTAGTTTCAGGGATGTGTCAGTATAATGTAACAAAACTGCATTCTACTGGCGGTAAAAATATTTATTTGTAATAAGGAATACAACGAAAAGCCAATTCTAACAATAGGAAACTAAACACTTAACAGATACACGAACTTAACAAACTACACTACAATTTACAACGGTCACTATGTAGTATAGGTACTTATCCTACTATAAAAAACTCAAAATAACATCAGATTCCGGCGATGTGATTGGTCGATATATAACACGTGTAAAACCATTTATAATGTAAAATCATGGCAACTCTAAAATTTGTTTATATTAAAAAAATGACTTGTTTCTGGAAAATATTATAAACTGTCAAAAATAAATTTATATTTTTAATTAAATTACTTCTAATTTTCAAATAATGTCTTATTAAACACTTGAAAAAGTTGAAATGGTTATTTGGACCCTATTTGGAAACCGTTACCAGCAAGTTATTGATATATTGTATAGTGTTAAGTACAACAAACAGATACCTATAGTGCAAGTTGTAAAAAGAGCAGTTGATAATTTCAAGAATACTGATTGCGTTAACACCGGGCATAAAAATATTACAAGAAATCGTCTGAGCCAAGCAGAACTTGAAATCCATGCTGGAATCATTGTTCACGTTAAAAAAAATCCAAACATATTAAGTGCAAGGCAATTGGCAAATGACGCCGGAATTAGCACTTATCGTGCTTATAAAATTTTAAAAGCAAATAAATTCAAATCGTAAAAATATTCCCATCATCAGGAATTCCGCGGGGACGATGCATTTCGAAGAATATCTTTTTGCGAAGAAATGTTCGAAAAATGAAATAATGATCCAGACTTCCTAAATAACATTTTTTGCTTCAGTGATGAAAAGACTTTTAGTTTGAATTGTTAACCAAATAGTCAAAATTATCACTTTTGGTCCACAGAGAATCCACATTTATTTGCTGCTACGCACACGCAATATCCTCAAAGTCTGAATGTTTGGTGTGGAATTTATAATAATAATATTATTGGTCCGTACTTTATAGATGGGACTCTCACTGGACAGAAGTATTTAGATTTTTTGACGATAAATAAGGCACAAGGACAGACTTTCAAGAAAATAGGTATCTATCTTTTAAGAGATGTTTTAACACATGGTCAACTTTATGTAGCTATGTCAAGAGTACGTTCGAAATATGGAATAAAAATTTATACGATTGATGGTCGAAAAAAAAAATAAACAAGCCGTGAGGTGGGTCGTTTATTAGGACTAAAGTGCGACCCTTGAGGTCCACACGACGAACTTCCCAGTTTGATAAATATTTAATAATAATAATTAAATTAGATATTACACAGAAAAGTAATCATTTTAATCATCAAAACATCAATAATTAAAAAAAAAAAAAAAAAAAAAAAAACGGCTGAACCGATTTTTATAAAATTTATGTCGAATCAAAATGACGTTAACACGCCTCGATTGACACCCTTACGAAATCGATATAATTTTTTATTCGCGAGATATTGTGTAAAATCTACTTTTTTGGAGGTTATTTGGTTAAGAAAAAAGAACGGCTGAACCGATTTTAAAAAAATTCCTTTCAGATCATATATACGTTAATACGCGTCGATTGGCACCCCAACGTAGTCGATATCATTTTTCGTTCTCGAGATTTCGTCTTAGAAAGAAATTGACACATACATACGTACGTACGTACGTACGTACGTACGTACGTACGTACGTACGTACGTACGTACGTACGTACGTACATACGTACACACACACACACACACACACACACACAGACATCTTTCTAAAAGTAGTGTAAAAATAGTGTAGTGACCTTGAAACATAAAAATTTTTTTTCCTTTTTAATTTCGATTTTCGGACCCATTACAATAACTTCCAATGGGAAGTTAAAAATTATGTATTTAGAGAAATGGTCAATTAATTCATTTAAAACGCAAACTCTATCAAAATTAAGAATTTTAGTTACTACGCATAATGGTTCTGGAACTATCCTAAAATTGACTTGAACGCATATTGAGCTACATTAGTTTATAACAAACCCAATTGGACACGCATTAAAAACAACTTGAAAATAATTCTAGAACTGTTCTGTACAACAGCCAAAAACCGTTATTATTCAATTGAATCAAACAAGTATTAAAAATACCAATATACATCGTAATCACCGTTTATATTACACACATTTTTTAAAATTCACGAAGAAATTTAGACAACTAATTTAAATAAGGTAATAAGTAAACAGAATAGATAATAATATCTCTACCATAAAAAATATAAAAAAATTTGGAATTGATAGAAAATTTAATATGATAATATCACTCAATACAATTGTTTTCTGCACGCGCGTAGCGCGCGCGCCTCAATTCTACTAGTTTCGTTAAAAAAAGTATTCTACTTAAGTATACCTTATATTATTCTGTATAGAAGTGGCTTTACAACTACTTTTCTAGTGAAAATCCATGCGCGATGTAATTTTTCAAAAATTAAGGCACAAGAAAATTTTTCCATAAAATAAGTCTAAAAATAATTTACAATATATTAAATAGATTTATACGGCTGTTTTGCAATTGAAAATTTTTATTGGAAAAGCAGCCAATTACATAATTGATTCCTGCAAATATCGGAAAAAATCATTTTGACAACCCTAGTCACAGTCAGGACTCTAACCTGAACCTTTCCACTATCGCGGCGAAATGAGCTTATAATTACTCAACCGTGACATGATTACCAATCTAACATTCTCCATATATGCAAAGGAATCAATAGATTTCCATTACATTCGACTGTTATTAATTATAGCTATAGGTTGTAGATGTGAATCATCGCAGTAGCGAGAGCTATTCATGTAGGTGAAATTATTTCAGGTTAGGTATGAGTTCTCTGATGATGGTTATACTAAAAAGACAAAACTATAGGTTATATTAATTTGGTCATCCTTGATTATGATACACCTGACCAAAAGTACGGAGAAAATTCGTACTCGGCGATCGTGTCCAAGTAAACACCATGTAAAAAATAAATACTTTTACTATGTCCGATTTTTTTACTGTATTAATTTTATATTAAAGTGTGCCGCAATAATGTTATATTTTCTCTTCTGTATAATTTTATATGGAATTTAACGTTTTTACAAGCTTTTACTTAACTTGCTTTCCTGTCTATCTGTCTGTCTGTCCGGGACAAATTTGGCAATCGAATTTTCGACCACTTCCCGATATCCAATCATGCTGAAGTTTTGCTCACACCTTTGGTTCTGAAGACAATACAATATAGTCCATTGAAATGTTACAATTGCATTTTGGGTAGGACAATATTTTTTTTACCGTTGCGTAAGTTTAAAATTGAGTTTTCGGGGTCGGCGGTCACCCCATTTGGCCGCCATTTTGAAAAAGGGATGCTAACAGGTTTTGCACTGTATCTTCGTAGGGGTATATCTTACAGAAAAATTTGTAGAGATGTTTTTTATTTAGAATCGAATTCTCTACAACTTTACTAGAGACACTTTTTGTCGTAAATTGAATAATTAAAAAGATATGCCTTATAGAAAATCTAATATTTTCTGTTTTTCTGTTAGAATTGAAAGAAAAAAATATATGCTCGTTTTAATATAATGTCACTTACTCGTCAGTAATATACGTCATTACGCCACTAGATATACAATCTACTAGTTCGAAACGTACGCTGAGTATATAATTAAATTGGTGCGGCACCAATGGTGCCTGTGTTTTTCATATGCCAATAAAATAATAAATTGGAAGATTACCAGGAAATTCTTAAGGGGGATCAATGTACCCATGTGTGCGCTACTGTTGTACTGTACGCCACTGATACGGACGCATAATGACGTAACATATGCAATATAAGAAATTAGAGGTCGGTGAAATATTACAGTGCAAATAATTAAATAGCTCGTAATTTGGTAAGCTGGAAGAATCCAAATTAAAAGTACGGTTCATTTACCTTGTGTAATCTAATAGCTTCAGCCATTATAATACTTCAATAAACGCATACACACTTAAAACTTCAATTTCAAAATAATGTTTTATAATAATGAATCCATTGGCGTGCCAATAATATTTCTACGCAAGTTTAACCCTTAAAAATTCGACTGTTATGTATATCACCTCATATCTCCTGCATTTGTGAACCGATTTTGATGATTATTGTTTTATTTAATACAGCATACCTTAAGGGTGGTTCCACATAAATTTTACTAAAATTGGTTCAGTGGTTTTCTTTTTTTTTAGTTTTGTAATCAAATATCAAGGCAAAAATCTGTTATATACTACGTATTGCAAAGCCACTGAAAAGTAAAAAATAAAATGACTTTAAAAAACCTTCAAAAAAGCCACTAAAAAAAGGAAAATAATAAAACTTTGAGGTCGGCACCAATTCAATAAAATATGATGCCGATTAAAAAGTATAGTAGAAATTAATGTCAATTTTTAACAGATAGATATTGTAAAATTATAGACGCTCGACATCAAAGGTCATAAACTTTAGATTTAAGTTCTGTTGAGGTCGCCGCCAATTTAATAAAATAAAAGTAGATATACAGTGTGTCCACAGACTCATCCTCAACATGGGGATCTCCGTTGTTATGGGAGATAGAGATTTGGTTAAATGAGACAAAATGTGCAGAATCTCCAGTACTACTATCCTGCGTAGTCAAACTTTCCATATTTTGCTTGATTCGCGACCGACAGTTGAAAAACGAGATTTACCCATTTTCGTTTTTTGTTTATAACTCGCTTATAAAGTTAGTTAGAAAAAAAATATTTTCACTTTCTTAAGGCCCTTTTTTATGAAGATTTCAAATCTCTTTTCATATTTTTATTTACTTTTATAGTTTTAGAGATACTTGTATTAACTTTGTTTTTTTAAATACACGTCAAAGATGGCCATGACACCATTCGAAAGAGATTTTTTTTCTCTTTAATTTGATATGAGGGTTGATGGATTTATTTTCAAAAATAACAGAGTTATACGTAAAACACTGATTTTTAATAGTAGGCTATGCTAAATTAACTGATAAAACAACAGAAGGCTTAGCAAACAGTTGAAGTTCGCGTTGGCTTAGTAAACGGCTGTTTTGTTTTAGCTCACAAAGTGTAGTTTGTTGCTAATTTGTCAGTTTACTAAGTGATTTATTAAATTTACTTTTGTTATCATAGAACCATTTTGTAACAATGAAAAATTTGATATGTTATCTTGTTACATTCTATGTCACAAAAATTCGACCAGAGCTGCAGAAATGTACTTCGATCAGTATCCAGAACGAAGACAACCTCATTCGTCTATTTACACAAACTTACGAGTAAATTTAATAAACTATGGATCATTTAAAAAGCCGTTTACTAAGTCAACGCGAATAAGTGAAGAAGACAAAACTAGTGTTTTACGATCAATTGTTGAAAATCGCTTATTTTTCATTGTTACAAAATGGTTCCTTGATAACAAAAGTAAATTTAATAAATCACTTAGTAAACTGACAAATTAGCAACAAACTACACTTTGACAGCTAAAACAAAACAGCCGTTTACTACGCCAACGCGAATTTCAACTGTTTGCTAAGCCTTCTGTTGTTTTATCAATTAATTTAGCATAGCCTACTATTAAAAATCAGTGTTTTACGTATAACTCTGTTATTTTTGAAAATAAATCCATCAACCCTCATATCAAATTAAAGAGAAAAAAAATCTCTTTCGAATGGTGTCATGGCCATCTTTGACGTGTATTTAAAAAAACAAAGTTAATACAAGTATCTCCAAAACTATAAAAGTAAATAAAAATATGAAAAGAGATTTGAAATCTTCATAAAAAAGGGCCTTAAGAAAGTGAAAATATTTTTTTTCTAACTTACTTAATAAGCGAGTTATAAACAAAAAACGAAAATGGGTAAATCTCGTTTTTCAACTGTCGGTCGCGAACCAAGCAAAATATGGAAAGTTTGACTACGCAGGGTAGTAGTACTGGAGATTCTGCACATTTTGTCTCATTTAACCAAATCTCTATCTCCCATAACAACGGAGATCCCCATGTTGAGGATGAGTCTGTGGACACACTGTATAAAAAGGTTTAGTAATTAAATTGTCGCCGTCCTCAAAATTTTATTATATTCCTTTTTAGTGGCTTTTTTTGAAGGAGATTTTTTTAAATAAATTCATAGTAAAGTCCATTATCTAAACCAGCAGATGTCCGCCTCTGAAAATATTTGATTAAAATTTAGTCGCACTGCAGGCAGACATATTATAAAAGCAAGAAGAGTAAGTAACCAATTTGTGGTTTCAAAGAGATTTTAGACTTATCATTGTGTGTCAATTATGTCTCAGATTATATTACGAGATAGAGCTGAGGAGGAGATGTCCATTCAGATTGAGCCGCGATATGAGCTCCTATACATAATCTACACACATAACGAAATGTAATTCAATTTAATATTTTCTTATCGTGCGGATAAATTACAGGTTGTCGTTGTTTTTAAATTGGTCACGTAGATAATGAGTTTACAGATGGCGAATATACATTAAAAACCCGCCCGACAAAATTATTTCACTTTACTGTAAATATACCTAGATACTTCCATACATAGTACCTACGTCACACATTATAATTTGTAATAGGAAATATTTCTTATGCGAGTTCAAGTCGTTAAACGTTTGCGTTAAATATTTAACGCTAAGAGCAAAACTACACGGGTGGATTGCACGTCCAAATCGAAACCGTGCAAACGAGTGAAACTAGACGAACGGAATATACGTCGCGTTTTTTTTAAATTCCGTCGGCGTGAGCGAGTTGAACGCTTCTGATTGCGTTGATATCGTCACCGCCACAACACGCTAGAAACGAAAAACATTGTTTAGTGTGGGGCAAACTAGACGAGGCGATGGATCACCACAAACGAATGAAACTAGACGAACGGAATGTACGTCGCGTTTTTTTAAATTCCGTCGGCGTGAGCGAATTCAACACTTCTGATTGCGTTGATTTCGTCACCGCCACAACACGCTAGAAAAAAAAACATTGTTTAGTGCGGGGCAAACTAGATGAGGCGACGGATCACCGACGGATGTACAGTCTGAGTAAAAAATTTGTGTGGGAATATCCTGTTGATAGTCTGTCTCTTAATAATTGGATGAACCACCAAAGTCGTTTTTTCCTTCTGTTCTTTAAAAAACGAGGCGACGGATCACCGACGGATGTACAGTCTGGGTAAAAAATTTGTGTGGGAATATCCTGTTGATAGTCTGTCTCTTAATAATTGGATGAATCACCAAAGTCGTTTTTTCCTTCTGTTCTTCAAAAAATAAATTTGCACATATAACAGCAGCGCAACCTTACGGACACCGAGTTAATTCTATAAATGATCCGTTTTACCGATTTGGGTACTTGTGTGTTTTAAAAACCACCAACAGCTAAGGTTATTTGGGCCTAGCACCAATTCATATTTTCAATTCATTATTTTTTTTTTATAATAAATTGAAAATCCAATTGACACTTTTACCAGCTCTCGGGCTAGAACCCGGGAACTGGGGACTTGTAATAGAGGAACCATAGCAACGCCATGTAAACAACAGCATTGCTACACTCTCGGCTATTCTCAAGCCCGATTTGGGTACTAACAATATATAAATATAGGCGTCGAAATGACAACTTCCTTTTTTTGAAGTCGATTATAATATTTGTATTGTTTTTTGTCAATCAACCAAACAAAAATATTGAAACTAAAAACGCTGTGTAATTTTGAAAGCTAAGACTTTTCTAATTTTTTAGCAACAGAAGTAAACAGTTCCGGTTTTCCAATTGCATTGTCATCCTTAATAATTAACAGAACACAAATTGTACAAACAAAACATCCCTTTGAACTACTATTATAGTGATTAATGTTAAGAGGGGTAGTTTGTCAACCCTCTTGTAATGTGAATGTCGCATGTAAATAAGGGTTGCGAAATTCATGTTCAATGCATACTTTATTACCGACAAGGTACTTTTGGATATTTGTCAATTCATGAACTCAACTGGCCTGAAGTTGTATGCATATTATAAAGGAATGCTTTTTATCCCATCGTTAATTAAAAGAACATTAATTTCCTGTAGTTTAAAAAAACACATTTACTAAAATTAACCTTGAACTTAGTTTAGACGGTATATTCACAACCTTTTTCGTGTCTAGAAAAAATATTTGCAGTAGAAGATTACAGACGCTCGACAGTTTGAGTCATTAGGAAAAAAACGTTTTTATAACTCCTGCTTCTAAAGTTCAATATTCGAGCACTGTGAGGCGGGCGTGAAGAGGCGTATTTTACTAAGCGTGCGTAAAAGTACAGTGACCGTGCGTGAAAGTCCAAAGCGTGCGTAAAAGTACCGTCACCGTGCGTAAAAGTACAATCTCTACATCTTATAAATTCGAAATTTCCGCACTTTGTACAATACAAGCACTATTTACTATATATAGCGACGCGCCTACAAAGTCCACATCATGAGAGAGTCATGTCTTTAATGATTTATACAGAAGTTAATAACTTTAATAAAAATAAACTAAATCGTAACTTAGTCTGTAATTGTAAAGTTTTAAGGACTCGAAGAGCGAATTTTCTGTTTTCATAATTGTTTTTTTCTCTATTAAACTTTAGAAGCAGTCGTTATAAAAAAATATGTTCGATACGTCCGCTTAAAGTGAGATATCTAGTAGGCTTAAATTGAGACACTCGTTAAAGGGACTGACGCATACACAACGAGATCTCGTTGTGTATGCGTCAGTCCCTTTAGCGAGTGCCTCAATTTAAGCCTACTAGATTGACTGACGCATACACAACGAGATCTCGTTGTGTATGCGTCAGTTCCTTAGGTCGTGCCTCAATTTAAGCCTACTAGAATACGTCACTTTAGGCACACGTATCGAAAATAACTATTATACTTCATAAAAAATGCAGATCCTACAGGCAATTTAATTTTTTAGAGATTTTTTTAGAACAAGAGGGTTAGTAGTGATTTTGCTAAGCTCATAATTAATGCTGGGTTGCAGAAAGCACCGTTAGAAAATCTAGTTTGACAATAACCTTAGATTGTGACCATGCACATATTTCTCCATAAGAATAGCGCTGTAGAATTTTAAATTGATCCTGCTTAACATAGTTTTTTTGTATAATTTTCATTTTGAAAAAATATTTTTCTACGTATTTGGATCAAAATTTAGCTTGAAAAGCTGTCTTTTTCTATGTGTATCAGTCATTTGTATATTTGAGAAATTTTATTTTTTTACCAAACAGTCTGTAATAAAAAAATGATGGGGGGAAGCCCCACTAGAAAAAGAAAGATCAGCCTCTCATTTTCCAAACGTAATAGTATCTAGATTGTATATCTAGTGGCGTAATGAGATATATTATTATTTAACAGTTACACAGGGCATATAACAACATTACGCATGAGATATACAGGGTGTCAGAAAAAAAGTGCAATGCATAGTACTACGCGTTAAAGGAACTCAAAATAAAAAAATATATAAACATCGGTCCAAATCTCAATAGTTTATTAATTATGAACAATTAAAAATATAACTTTATTCATTATTGTAACATGTATGTAAAAATTATATGAATAACAAAGTCATCGATAAAAAAAAATTTGAGATTTGGACCCATATTTATAGATTTTCTTCATATTTTGAGTTTCTCTAACGCGCAGTAGGTACTATGCATTACACTTTTTTTCTTTCTGACACCCTGTATATGGTAATTTTTGCCATACCCACAATAAAAATAATTGCTTTTAACTATATTTTCAGTATTTTCAAAAAAAATTTGACAGTAGACCAAGAGTAGCTGTCAGTAGGTAATGGCGAGCGGTCAGGGATAATAAACATAAATCACTATGGAAATGGTTCGCTTTCCCACACTAGTGTGGGAAAGATACGTTCCCACACACCGGCCTGTCAAAAGTCACTTTACATACATATCTACATGTCAAGCAGCTATTTTATAGTGGGTGTGGCAAAAAAAATTTAAAACTATGATGTCTTGTTAGTGTATTTGCCATATGGCACATACACTATTGGCGTCGGTCGGATGGCGGGACCTAGGGGTCGGACCAAAATTTCTCGACGTTTCATAGCCTCCTGAACAATTTGGCACCATTTTTGGAAATGTCTGTTTATATATGTATATATATATATATTTATATATTTATATATATATGTGTGCGGGCTATAACTTTCGAAAGAGTTAATTGATTTTGACGAAATTTGGTAGGCACGTTGGAATTCATCACCGCACGAAGCCTATTTAAAATGGGTCCAATCGGACCATTTTAAGGGTGGTTTTTAGGGGTTGAAAAATGTTTTTGGGCCCAAAAATACCGAAAAAATTTTCAAAATTGTTTCAAAATTGAAATTTAACCTTGTAGTGAAGATCAAAATGTGCTGCTAAAATTTTAATAAAATCGGCCCGACAGGACCGAACTTACAAATTTTATGGAAACACTAGTTTGCGGATAGTGATTTACTTACTGAAGGGTGTATTTAATTTGGTACAGAGGTTGTATTGATAATAATATTGAAATTAAGAAAAAAAATTATTTTTTTAAGGGATGTATTAAGGGGTTAAATTTTTTATTTTGTCCAAAATCAAACTTAAGTTCACGTATTAAAGCCACAAGGCCTGTATTAGCAAATACACTATATTGTCGGCAGGGTTTTGGCACTGCGACCCGAGTTTTTTTTTTAATTAAAACAAGCGAAGAAGATTTAATAACAGAAATTAAAATTAATTGTGGCATTTTACGAAAGTGTCGCAGATTGAATACAAACTTGACAGATGGCACGCAAGACGGCTAGGTGGAGTGTCGGGCTTAGAGCGTCTTTAGCAGGGAATAAAATTAATATAAAAAGTCTAATCACGACTCACTTTACTAGATTTATAACAGCAATTTAAATATTAAATTAGAATTTGTACATGTCTTAATTACAGTTATTAATATATTATAACAAGGTTATTTAATAAAAAAAAGAATGCGTACAGCTGAAATATTTAAAAACAAATGCTATTCTTTTCATTTTAGGGTAAGGGTAGTTTTTTTATTTGGATGCAACAACTAAAGCAGCAGTTCTCAACCGTTATAGAAGTCTGAAGATTTCTTCATCATCAATTTTTACTTCCCACCTCTACTATGGTAGGGAAGTAATGGATTCAGTCCGAAAACAATATTTCGAGATTTTAACAGATTTTCACGTTTTGAGACCCTAGCAATCGTTTAAGATCATTTTCTGACTGATGTCTATATGTGTGTGTGTGGTCAATTTTTCGCCTTCGATATCTTAAGAACGGAACAACATACGGGCATGCCGATTGTTCTATTGTGTTTATCAGCCTTTAACTTAGATCTGATTAGATTTTGAGTCAAATCGGTTCAGTGGATCCTGATATATTCAAAAAAACGACCTCAATGTCACGTATTAACATAGGTAAAAAAAAATATAAATGAATTCTAGATGTTATAATATGAATAGGTATTTTTTTTCTCTAAAATGTATAGTTTTCGAGAAAAAAAATATTTTACTAAAAAAAGAAAATTGTACGTAAATCAAGGTAACCATGATTTTTGCTATATTAAGCTAGCCATCAGTAGATCACCAAACAAAAAAGAGGGCCATGCTTTTTTCAAAGAATAAAAATTAAATTGTGTTTTAAAGACCACCAACAGCTAAGGTTATTTGGGCCAAGTCAAAGAATAAAAAAACGAGTGTTTATTTTTTGAAAATATTTACTAGGTGGGAAGTATAGGACTGGTCATCAGTCGAATTTTTTTTTTTGGAAAGCCCATTCCTGTGAACTTTATCAGTTATGTAAAATTGTAATTGAAGATTGTATATATTTCTAGTGGCGTAATATATTACTGACGAGTAGTGACAGTATGTTAAAACGAGCGATAGTGAGTTTTAACAGTCACACGAGTCATAATATCATTACGCGCGAGATAATATACAGATTGTATCAAATTAAAGCTGTGCATAGGACGTTCTGTGTGTAAGATAGATCGATATAAAGCAATAAGTCTTATAAGAAAGAGATAAATGATCGCTAATAGGAAGTTTCTGTAGTTACTGTAAGACTACTGAAATTATTGATAAAATAACAAAACAAAAATGACGCTATCAGGTTGTATGGGTATTATTTATTTACAGTAACTACAGAAACTTCCCATTAGCGATCATTTATCTCGTTCTTAGTTATTGCTTTATATATCGATCTCTATCTTACACACATACCGCACTATGCACAGCTTTAATTTGATACAATCTGTATATCATGGTATTTTTTGCCATACTCACTATAAAATAGCTGCTTTTCACTTCATTTTCAGTATTTTCAAAATGTTTTAACAGTTCATTTGTGTCGCCAACTTCACTACTAGTCCTATAGTAAGCCGAGGTACGCACAGGAGTAGGTCTGTAATAGTGGGCGGGTCAGAGCGAATAAACATAAATAACACTATGGAAATGATTTGCTTTGCCACCCTAGTGTGGGGAAGATACTTTACCGCACACCGGCCTGCGTCAAAAGTAATTTTACATGCATACACACATGCATGTAAAGCAGTTATTTTATAGTGGGTATGACAAAAAAATAATTTTATTATTTATTTTATTACCTGCATGTTATCTTAATTTACTCCGATTTTATAATATACTAGCCGTTACCCGTGGCTTCGCCCACGTATTTTACGATTTATAATTTTATTTATCGATCGAGATTGAGATTGCTTGGAATCGAGGGTTTTTTAAAAAATTTTATTATACAATACAATGTACCTACTTCAACCTATAAGAAAACAAAAAATATAATTAACTTAACTACAAATATCTGGGTGACCGAGCTTTGCTCGGATGGGATCAATAAAAATAGTACTTACTATGAGATATTGATTTTGTATTATTTTCTCAGAATATTATTCCGAAACGATTAACTGTCAAAATATTTTGACACAAAGTAGTTTGTTTTTTCCAAAGCCTACTTCACCATACGACATTGTTTTATAACGTCAAAAAACTGTTTTTTAAAATTTTATTAATACCTACATTACTCACTCGCTTCGCTCGTTCGTTTGAATATTATTAATTCCTTTTTCGCTCGTTCGCTCGAATTTTATTAATACATTACTCACTCGCTTCGCTCGAATATTAATGATACATTACATTTGTTATCCCCCGCGAGATTCTCCCCCCCTAATTTGTTATCCCCCCGCGAGAATTTCCCCAACTAATTTGTTATCCCCCCGCGAGAATCACCCCCCTAATTTGTTATCCTCCCGCGAGAATCTTCCCCCCTAATTTGTTACCCCCCCGCGAGAATCTTCCCCCCTAATTTGTTATCCTTTGCTCGTACGCTCTAATTTTATAAATACATCACTCACTCACTTCGCTCGTTCGCTCGAATATTAATAATACATTACTCACTCGCTTCGCTCGTTCGCTTGAATATTATTGATATATTACTAACTCGCTCCGCTCGTTCGCTTGAAAATTATAAATACATTACTCACTCGCTTCGCTCGTTCTCTCGAATTTTATTAATACATTACTCACTCGCTTCGCTCGTTCGCTCGAATATTAATAATACATTACTCACTGGCTACGCTCGTTCGCTCGAATTTTATTAATACATTATTGCTCATCTACGATACCTATATAAGGAACTCCTGTGCAAAATTTGTTATCCCCCCGCAAAAACCTTCCCCCCTAATTTGTTATCCCAACGCGAGAATCCCCCCTAACTTGTAATCCCCCCGCGAGAAACTTACCTCCTAATTTGTTACCCACCGCGAGAATTTCCCCCCTAATTTGTTATCCCCCCGCGACAATCTTCCCCCTAATTTGTTATCCCACCGCGAGAATCTCCCCACCTAATTTGTTATCCCACCGCGAGATTCTCCCCCCCTAATTTGTTATCCCAGCGCAAGAACTCCCCCCCTAATTTTTTATCCCAGCGCGAGAATCTCCCCCCCTAATTATTTATCCCACCGCGAGAATCTCCCCCATAATTTGTTATCCCCCCCGAGAGAATCTCCCCCCCTAATTTGTTATCACCCCGCGAGAATCTCCCCCCCTAATTTGTTATCCCCCCGCGAGAATCTCCACCCCTAATTTGTTATCCCCGCAAAAATCTTCCCCCCTAATTAATTATCCCCCCGCGAGAATCTCCCCCCTAATTTGTTATCCCCCCGCGAGAATCTCCACCCCTAATTTGTTATCCCCGCAAAAATCTTCCTCCCTAATTTATTATCCCCCCGCGGGAATCTTCCCCCCTAATTTGTTATCCCCCTCGAGATTCTCTCCCCGCGTAGCTTTCTATTAGTGAAAGAATTTTTAGAAACGGTTTAGTAGTTCCAGAGATAAAACAAAAACAAATCTATCCCACGGGAACCGTACATTTTTCCGGGATAAAAATTAGCCTATAACATTCTCTGACCCCTAAACTACCACTATGCAAAAAATCATGTCGATCCCTTGCTCAATGAAAAATAAAAACAAAACTATCCCACGGGAACCGTACATTTTTCCGGGATAAAAAGTAGCCTATGTGCTATTCCAGACTATAATCTATCTCTGTACCAAATTTCATCCAGATCCGTTCAGCCGTTCTGGCGTGATTGAGTAACAAACATCCATCCATCCATCCATCCATCCATCCATCCAAACTTTCACATTTATAATATTAGTTAGATTAGATTAGTTAGATTAGATAGAATTTATAAAAAAAATAATACAGATTTGTTTTGTCTGCCCTTAAACCCGGCTCTAAATATAATGTGTAAGTACTCATTCTAAGTTTCAATTATTCATTAATAAAAGCAGTAATCGTGCGTAAAAATGCGAGTAAAGCCCTTTTAATACGCTTCGTGTAAAATCGGGAAAAGGACAAACCCAACCCACGAGAGTATTAATTCTTGTAAAGTCGGTAGACGTGGTAAAAAAACAATTTTTCTTGATGGAAAAGTTGGCAGTGCGCCATTGTAAAATTTTTGGGTAGTGCTGAAACGCTTTTTTTTAATTAAACTTCTACTGCATTCGAACGGTAGTGTTTGAAGTAAATTTTAACGTACTCCGTTCTATAAAATCATACTGTGTTGTTTTACATTATAACACACGTGCGTAATAAAGTACTTTATAGATTACTTTGCTATAATGTCACTAATAAAATATTTATCTAAATTGTGTTTTATTTCCTTAAAATTGAACTTTTGAAGCAGTTGTTGAAAAAAATATTGTATGTAACGCGTGACTCAAGTGACGGATCTGACAGTCGCGATTTTACAACACTCTTATGTTGCATTTAAACCAGAACTCGTGTTATGACCGCACTCGCCTTCGGCTCGCACGCTGTTAATTGATCGTAGAAGGCTTCAAAGCATTAACTAATCTCGGATTGTTTGTAAAAAAATTTAACTGTTTTTGGTTAAATATTTTAAAATGTCTGTACCTATATGTCTTTTGTAAATGGACGGGTGGAAGAACAAACATTATGTTTGAATCCCGCTCCTTTTGTTGTGTAAAAGGAACAATAAATATATATTTATTTATTTATTTAAACACACTCGTTCTGGTATAAATGCTCGTATCGCAAAATCGCGACTGTCATATAATCCGTCACTTAAGCGACTAGTTGCATAAATTACTATTGAAAATTTTTCGTTGGAAAACAGCCAATTATATAATTGATTCGAAACATATTGGAAAAAATCATTTTACCAACCATAGTCACAGTCAGGACTCTAACCTGAACCTTTCCACTTTCGCGGCGGAATGAGCTTACATTTACTCAACCGTGACAAGTTTACTAATCTAACATTCCCCTTATATGCTTCGGAATCAATTGATTTTCACTACATGCGAGAGTTAATCCATTATAGCTAGGTAGTAGGTTGGTAAAATGATTTTTTCCAATATGTTTCGAATCAGTTATATAATTGGCTGCTTTCCAACGAAAAATTTTCAATTGCAATTCAGTCGTATAAATCTATTAATTTATCTTATAAATTACTATTATTTTTCCTTTAACTATTAGGTCATCCCTGTTTTATGTACGAAGCAATAAGACTTTAAAATTGTCCTTGCTTATTTTTCCAATGCACTACTCAATTTCAAACAACTGATAATAAACCACTCGAAATATTAATAAAATATTTTATTTTGAGACTTGAACAAACCGATTCAGAAGCACCTAAATTGAAAACTTATTGCTACCGCGAACCTGAAACTTCAACGATTTGTTGCGCCAAAGAGGGGAACTTTTTAAGATACTAAATTAGTCAACAAGGGATGTTTTAATCACAGATTTAAATGGAAAAGTTGGATTATAATAATCCTTGTAACTTGTGCGTTAAATCTATTTTTAAGGACAATATTTTCAATACTTTTCTCCACAACAAAACCCATTTCGCGTAATTCTTACGTTTTGTCAATTAACCTGCAATACTTAAAATATTTTTTGCTTTCATATATTCTACATGTGCGAATTAGACTCGCGCGCCGAGGATTCCGTACGCATCAACCATATTATTTGCCTTTGAATTTCTATATAACTGTTAGAAATATAATATTTTTCATATAAAGTATATACGTATGCTTCTAACACCAGTTTTTTTTTTCGAAATTTTCACCGTACTAGTTTTGGAAACAGATGGAGGACAACCAGGTTACGCGATGAAATTCTGAAAAAAACATAGTTTTGACATCCTTAAGCACAGCTATTTTAAATGATACCCCACATGGCCGAATACAAAGATATTTTTGAGGTGTCAAACTTTGCCCCCCCCCCCCAATTTGCGAGAAAATATTTTTAAGGTTCTAACTATGGCTATATATCATGTGGGTTAGTAAGCTTTACAACTCTACACGAGGACTGTGTGGTGTAACGGTTAGCGTAGCGGCCTTTGGATCACACGGTCGTGGGTTCGAATCCCACCTCCGCTCATGGATGTTTTGTGATGTCATTTAGTTTTAAGAGAATTGTGCGTATTTAAGACGCTAATGACCTAAGTTGTCGACGCGTCTATAATCTACAATAAATAAATAAACAACTCTTTCAGTTTGATACCTTTATTTAATTCAGAGAAATTTGACTCTATATGGACGGACGAGTGATCCTATAACCCTTATAGGATCACTCGTCCGTCCATACAAATAGGTACGTTTTTTCCTCTTAAAGTACAAAAATCTAAAAAAGATTAAATTGTAACAACCTTTAATTGACTTCTGTTTGTCGTGTCAATGATCATTAAAATTTGGTTCAAATTTTGGGAATTTAAACCTTGTTCAATTTCCCACAATTTCAACCGCTGAGCTTATAAACGACTTTTTTTATTATGTCCTTAAAAAGAGCCTCGTTAACTTAAATAATGCCTTTGTATTTTTTTTGTCCTGCAGCTAAAACGGCTTCACAATACATTTTTAAAGTTTGTTAAACAGCCCACACCTTTAATTTTCCTTTTGAGCGGCTGACGTCACATGCCCCGAGTATCACGGCTTACTCTACAGCACATATATTTAATACATGTCCCACTTTGAAAGTTGATTGATAGCAACGGTGCAATCGGTCTTAGGCGGTGTCTGGTTGTAAAGATCATAAAGCCCGCCTCGCGGGTGTTGTAACGTAAGCAGCTATCAAAATTTAAAAATGTGTATCTCCTTAAATACTCAACTTATTGAAATGAAATAAACGCTATTGCGTTCCTGGCACTGATTTCTAATAGGAATCAGTTATAAATTATTTATTTTTGAAGTAAAAACTTCTTTAGGCGTCTTAGGCATTCTTTGCCTGGGTAGTGAAATAAAGAAGTGAAAACTTCCTTAGGCGCGTTAGGCACTCTTTGCCTGGGTAGTGAAATAAAGTGAACCGTTCGCATTAGCGGCTGACATACTTATATCATAAAAACGGTACGCAGTACAGTTGCACCGATAGCGTTGTTGGCGACGTTTTTGCGTTGTATGCATAGGAACCTCGGTTCGAAACCTGATGGCACCGTAGAATTTTTGGCGTATTTTTTTTCTAAATTCTACATGATATTTATTTATATTTTGTTATATTCTTTCTTTGACAACAATTATAATTTTTTTGAAACCAAGGTGGAATAAATTAAAAATATAATTTTAGTATTTTAGTAATTAGCTGACACTAAAAAAAGTGGGTATGTGCTTTTTTTTATTTTTTACAAGCTTTTATTTAACTTGGTTTCCTGTCTGTCTGGAACAAATCTGGCAATCGAATTTTCGACCACTTCTCGATATCTAATCATGCTGAAATTTTGCACACACCTTTCGTTCTGAAGACAATATTACAGCCTCCTTACAGCGCTTATTTTGTCTATTTTCAGCGAACATGACAAAAACGAAGTCCGTGCAAAAAAAGCGTTAACAGTGCTTCATTATCGCGACCGTCAGTTGGCCAAACTGAACTGTCAAGTCGATCAGCTGTTACATTCATCGCGAAAAGTCAAGAAGGTGATTGTGATGCCTTCTCTAAACCTCTCATCGCTATCGCAAACGGACTACGAAGACCTGTCACCTACGAAGACGACGACACACGACGACAAAGTCAGAAATCTCGAATGTTACCGACAAAGTGCTGAATTACGCGCAGCCGCCGCCGCTAAAGTAAGTGCGTCTTAATTTATTGTCGAACGGTTCGTTTCACATCGCATGACATCGAGTGATAACAGAATTCAAAGAAATTTACTCAATATATCGAGAATGTCGTTGAACTGCCGAGTGCAGAGCTCTCATGAACATCTTTGACAATTATTATCAATACTAATAGTCCAAAAGCTAGTGACAATTTTTTTGTGATATTTAATCAAAGCCTTATTTTGTGAAGATGTTGAGGGAGGCATATTAAAGTGCCTGAGTAAGGGATTTTGCTAGATAGCGATATGGGAGGAATGCAGACCGTCTCCAACATGTAACAAAAAAATGGTCTCAATTATTATTGCTTCAAGGCTGAAATTGTTTGTATAGCTTGTCGGTGACCCAATAATGCCATTATAATATTTTCAGATCGATTGGTCAGTATTAAAGGGGTGGCCACCCTAAACGTATCATGTACCCGACGAAATTTATATTATTAGTTCAAGGTTCAAATTTTAATATGTTGTTACGGCGACTGTTTTAAGCATAGGTATATTTCAATTTGCAGAACAAAATGTCGGTATTAAGTTATTAACCCCCTCTCTTAGAGGGAAACTTGCTCGCCTAGGTGTTTATATCGTTCTGCAAGGAGGTTAATACCAACATTTTGTTCAGCAAATTGAAATATATACTTAAAACAGTCGCCATAGCAACATATTAAAATTTGAACCTTGAACTAATAATAAAAATTTCGTCGGGTACATGACACGTTTAGGGTGATCTGTTACTCCTTTAATACTGACCAATCCATCTGCAAATATTTTAACGGCATTATTGGACAAGCTATACAAACAATTTCAGCATTGAAGCAATAATAATTGTGACCATTTTTTTTGTTACACGTTGGGGACGGTCTGCATTCCTCCCATACCACTATCTAGCAAAATCCCTTACTCAGGCCACTTTAATATGCCTCCCTCAACATCTTCACAAAAATAAGACCTTGAATAAATTACACCAAAAAATTGTCTCTAGCTCTCGGTCTATAGTGGGACCTCTATGTATAATTTCGTTTTCTTGAGGTATTTTGGGTGTTTTATGATACCAATAATCAATACCAATACCAATAATTAATTAATTAATTATTTAATCGATGTAACACCACTAATTCCTATATTTTTCCTTTGTTTTTTATAATTGTTCGTTTATTCTTAGGATGTCCGATCAACAAAATATATTTTTTGTACTTCCACCCTAGCACTAGCTTGCTAAGTTGAGTGGGAAAATTGTAAACTAATGATAATTCAGGTGGTTATATACCTGCTGCCAGTGCCATCTCTATTATGTTTGTCATGTGCCCATATCTCCATTGAGTTTCAATTTATTATTGAAAAATAATAAATTGAAAATAATTAATCCTAGCTATTTGGGGCTTTAAAAACAGCTTCAGTCGAGCGGCTGGACTCATTTTGATGAAATATATTATACTATGTACTGATACCCAAACTGTTAGTAATGTAGGTTATTTTTTATCGGGTTAAAATAAGGTTTCTTACAAAACCGATGATTACGTGAGCAAAGTCGTTAGTATTTTTACAAGACCGAAAAATGCTTGGGCCATTCGACATTTTTGAAAGCTGACTCACCGCTTCGAAACTTTTGATGAATATTTTGTAACGTATTTTCACAGTACTTTTTTTACAGAACATGTATGAGGAAGAGAAAGCAAGGAATGTTTTGGGAACGGCCAGTACAACAGAAGGGTATGTTATTTTTTATTTATTATTAAATTATTTTAAAATATTATTAAATTATATTAAAAAACAGTTACGATAAGTGTACCAGTGACGTACCTAAAACGATTTATTATACACCAAAGCTCCCTGAATACTATATAAAGTAACCATAAAATACTAATGGCCGGTTTATCGTACATTTTAATCACACTGTTAAATTTTGAATGCCACATGTTTATTGGTTGCTGCGTTTCGTTACCATAGCAACCCGTCCTTTAACAGTGCAGTGATTAAAAAAAACATCGTGATTAAAATGTATACGATAAACCGGTCATTAGTGTTTTATGGTTACTTTATCCCTATATTATTAGACGAGCAAATCTTGTATATATGTACCTATGTACTTATATAAATATTTTCTCAAAAACGGCTCTAACGATTTTGATCAAATTTACCGAAAAGGGGTTTCGGGGGCAAAAAATCGATCTAGCTAGGTCTCATCCCTGGAAAAATTCGTTTTCTTATCGATTTTATCATTTTAAAAAATAGTTTTTTTAACGTTACAGAACAGTGTCGTATGGTGAGTAGGCTTTGGAAAAAACAAACTATTTTCATTATTTAATGTCAAATTACTCTGACAGTCAATCTTTAACTTATTAAAATAATCAGTAATTATTTGAAAAGTAAAAAAATAACAACAATAACATCTAAACATAATTATACTTACATAATTATGTTTAGATTGTATTGCTGTTATTTTTTTAACCAATATTTAAATAAATAGGTATATTACTTTTATATTACCTATATAAAATATGTAGGTACATACGTTATGTAGTATGACGTGTACTGACGTATAATAATATTATCTACTTATTGGGGTCTGTCAAATGAGCATATGACATCTGGTGGCAGAAAATTGTACTCAAAACGAGGGAAAATTTTACATGCTAACAGTGCAAATTAATCATGAAATTGTTTATTACAAAAATAAAACATGTAAAATAAACAAAAAGTTTATCGAAAATGGAATTCGCGACGTTTTCTAATATCATGGCAATAAACACTGTCAGTTATTGTCTTGTAAAACTTACTTTACAGAGAATTATTTTCTAATGAAATGTGGAAAAACTGTATTTATGAATTAAAAAAATATTTTATATTAATAATAAGATGTACTTTATTGTTATCATACTGCACTATAATAGTTGAATCCCTGATGATTGACAAATTTATAGGATTAACTTCGTATACAAATATTTTGAGGTTAGTAACTTACCTACTTATTACAATATAACTTATTATGTTGCAGTTATGTGTTTACATTATTCACCTAACCCAGCCTTAAAAGCGCATTGAACGCGGATGATTAATTTCGTGGAGATTTTCTTTTAATTTTGATCTTTTTAAGCAATATGTCGTAAAGATTACTACTTTTGACAGTTCATTTTGCATGCATTTTTCTCGTTATATTTCCGACATTTGATAATATGCCCGGCTTTGAGAATCCGTTCTCCTTCAACGAAATTCCTTTGTTTAGGATTCGTACCGGCCCAATCACAAATTGCACTTATATTTATCATTTCTTATCACTTTGAAAATCATAAAATTACACGCAAAAATATACCCCGTATATGAAATTTGCCCCCGTCTGCGCCATGTTTTTGAAGCTCCACCTATCTGACGGATCCCAATAGGTATGTAATTTTTTTTCTTAAAAACGACTAACGATTTTGATAAAATGGGAACTTTAAGTACTATTTTTTTGAACTCATCCGAGCAAAGCTTGGTCATCCAGATATTATAGTATTCAGTGAGCTTTGGTGTATAATAAATCGTCTTAGGTACGTCACTGGTACACTTATCGTAACTGTTCATTTTGCACCATGGTACAGACTCCAAACACATACTCGGATTCCGCATTTAAAAGCATTAATATGTCACTGGTTTTTATAAAACGATAGCTTCTGTGCAACTCTAATCTCATGTGTACTTGCCATAGTTGCGCCGTGGACTTCTTCTTCTTCTTCTTCACATAGTTACCGTCGGAATAAATTAACTGTCGTCAATAACGCGTCGTGATTTAATGATGCAAATTTACATATAGGTACGCAATGTTATACAAATATTCACATAAATGGGATACACTTTAAACATTAATGGAACACTTCATCTTCGGTTTGTTGTACAACAGACAGTTGAAGATCGTCGCGTAATAAAAAATAAAATATTAGTAAAAAAAACTTTTTACAGACAAGCTTTTATTAAAATGTAAGTACTAAAAAGGAAATGACAATATTTAATAATTTAGGTTCATAATTATTATAAAAGCGTGGGTTGTAAACTCTATGATAGTTTATTAGTCGCAACCCGCGCTTTTATAATAATTATGAACCTAAATCATTAAATATTATTTTTTCCTTCTTAGAGTAGGTATAACATTTCAATAAAATCTTGTCTCTAAAAAGTTTTTTTTTTACTAATATTTTATTTTGTTCATTTTAGTCTCTCAAAAGTGTATCCCCTTTTGACCCCCGTAGTGGTTAAATCTCTTCCTAGAGGATGCTTACGTCAGAAAAGGAACCTACTGTCCGAATTTCAAGTTTCTAGCTTCAGCGATTTGGCCTGGGCGTTGATTCGTCAAAAAAACCCTACACCCCCGTTTGAACCCCTTACCGGAAGCTATCCCCTGCACTCTTCATCTCAAATCCTTTGCCCTCATCTAAAAACGGTTACCGCTCTCCCGACGCTATTTTTAAAGCTAAAAGGTTCGGGTAAACGTCAAATGAAGGACCCAGAATCCCACTAAAGCTCCTACAGGCGGATTTTTTGAAAAAAAGTTTTGGCTACGTGTGAAAGATAACGTAATTTTTAAAAAGTTAAGTTTTTCCAGGATATTTTTTTCAATTTTTCCCCTGTAGGATCTGTAATGTGATTATCAGTCTTTCATTTGGCGTTTACCCAAACCCGTTAGCTTTAAAATTAGCATCGGAAGAGGTGCAACCGTTTTAGGGCGAGGGGAAAGGATTTGAGATGAAGAGTGCAGGGGGTAACTTCCGTTAGAGAATACTCGTATAATGATAGCATCATTGTATCAGCTTATACAGATCACCCTCAAAGGCAAGCTTCATTTTTACAAGCTTTTATTTAAATGTATGTTAGTTTGTTTGTTTGTGTGTTTGTTTAGGTCAAATCTTGCATGTCAATTTTGTACGACTTCCACGTATCCGATCGATTTGAAATTTTGTACACATATGTATTCCCGATGACAATACATGAATAAATCGTTTTTAGAAATAAATTCAACCCCTAAGGGGTTCAAACGGTGATGTAGGGTTTTTTTGACTAATCAACGCCAAGGCAAATCGCTGAAGCTGGAAATTTGGACAGTTGGTTCCTTTTCTGACGTAAGAATGCACTAAGAAAGGATTTTTTGAAATTCAACCCCTACGGGTTTCAAAGAGGGGTAAAATTTTGAAAGACTAAAATGAACAAAATAAATATTACCTAGTAAAAAAACTTTTTAGAGACAAGCTTTATTTAAATGCACTAAAAAGGAAAAAATAATTTTTAATAATTTAGGTTCATAATTATTATAAAAGCGTGGGTCGTGACTAATAGAGTTCACGACCCACGCTTTTGTAATTATGAACCTAAATTATTAAAAATTATTTTTTTCCTTTTTAGTGCATTTAAATAAAAGCTTGTCCCTAAAAAGTTTTTTTTTACTAATATTTTTATTATCTAATAGATGTCCATGTGTGATTATGTGACAAAACTGCACTTTTGTAATCAAATTATCCACGAAGCACGTTAACATACTGGTTTTTGTATAGCCTTGTAACAGAATTTATTGTCTTTTCTTGTTTGGTGATTATTTATAGCAAATAAGATTTATCGTCGCGTAAAACATTACAAAAAACCGTCGGATGACATTTAAAACGTTTAACCTGTGTTTACACAGTGCCATGTTCAACAAAGTCTTCGATGTAATTTTATGTATACTTACGGGTGCTTCTAAAAGGACATCACAACGGTTGAACTCACTCTCACATGCTTTTCAAATTTATTATTATCTACTAGCATCGCATGTGGTCGAAATTCGACCAATTGTGACCGTAAATTAATTAATTAATTGTAGATTATAGACGCGTCGACAACTCAAGTCATTACCGTCTTCTGTGACCGTAAAGTAAATCCACATTTATTTGTTACATAACCTTAAAAACACAAATTCAACATAACTTTACCGACTGTACCGATAATATCGATAGTTCATAGAATCTCCGTGGTGTGTCAACAGAGGTCCTTTAAACAGTGAGAGAAACAACGTATTTGTGGTTAAAGCGTTTTGTATGGGGAAATCATGTATGTATGTTTAGTTATTTTACCTTCTTTAACGGCAACATACACACATGATTTTTTTGTGCACATCTATGGCACAGTACCTTTCGAATGATATAAGCTTCATTCCCTCCTTTTATAATAAATAGGTACCTAGTAAAAAAGGTACTACAATTTTCGGTGTTCACGTATTAATATATAGATTTTTGACTAGTTTTTATCGGCGGAAAAAGGCAAACTGACCCAATTTTCTTCTATTTTTCGCTAATGACTTTAGTTATCAGAACTAAAATCAATTAGCCTGTATCTTGAGCTGCTTCCATCCGTACTTTGAAAATAATTCACGACTTCTTACTTCCTCAAGAAGAACCCAATAACTACGCCCTAGGTAGGTACTACTCGAAAAAGGTTTGGTGTCTCCAGTTGACATTTGTTATGTTCTGGAATCTGGGAGCTTCGAAATTTATGATCTTTTAAATAAATTCTGTGCTGTTAATAGTATTTCTGTGTAATCATATGACAAGATTAGAATGATAATGGTTATTTTCGAATTAGTGCTGGCACATGAGGCTATGCTTCTGATTTCTGAAGCCATTGGTGATGGTTAAAAAAAAAACTACATCCTACATTATCCTTGCTAATGACCTCAGTTGTCGAGCATCTATAATCTGCAATTATATTCTTTCTTTTCTATTTCTTGTAAGACTTTCCATACTACTCCATCTGTATCCCGAATTTTATAATTCATCTTGAATTGTTCACGACAACTTCTTACTTCTTCATCCGACCTGTGCGGATTTTAAGACTCAGTTTTCTTTTGTAATACTTTCCATACTATTCCATCCGTACCCAGATTTTTTGAATTATTCGTAAATTGAAATTGTGTTTTAAAGACCACCAACAACTAAGGTTATTTGAGCCTAGCACCAATTCATATTTTCAATTCATTATTTTTTTTAATAATAAATTGAAAATCCAATTGACACTTTTGCCAGCTCTCGGGCTAGAACCCGGGAACTGGGGACTTGTAATAGCAACGCCATGTTAACAACAGCATTGCTACACGTTCGGCCATTCTCAAGCCCTTTGAATTATTCGTAACTTCTTACTTCCTCATCTGATCTGGAGGGTTTCAAGATAAATACACATCATCATATCCTATTTCTTTCAAAACTTTCTTTGCTATTCCTCTGCATGTACCCTATATTTTGTATTCCACTGTTACTCTTGGTAAAAGTCGTATCCCTCAACGAATGTTTTCTGATAATTCCAAAACAACATGTACTTAGGTAATGGGAGCGCATATATCTAAAACATAGCGTATATCTAACACACTTGATGCTTGCATATCTCTTAAGTATCCTATTGCCGTTAAATTAAATGACCGGTTTCTGTCGCTAATATATAAGAGATACGCGAGCTGAACAGTTTTATAATTCCATTGCACATCAAAGTAACTCACGGACACACACACAGACACACATCAGGCATGCGCATGACATATGTATACTGAAATCCGAGCTTAGAAAGTAACTGCAGAGACGTGACATCCCATTAAAATAGAACAGAACATGTGTGTACTTCAGGCGAGGGCCGTTCAATATTATTGCGGAAAATATTAGAAATATTGCTTTAAAAATCATTGCGTTCAGGGATTTCACGCAATAAAAAAAAGGATATGTGCCTCACCCACATAAGCGCACGGTCCATACTCCATACTTTTACATGCTTTTCCCCTCTAGGCAGGGCCGGATTTAGGGGAGGGCAACCGGGGTTACAGCCCCGAGGCCTCCACAAAAGAGGGGCCCCCACAATAGAGTCTTCGGAAAATAGGCTTCGAACCACGATGGGACAAAACCGTCTATCAAAGCTTTCTCTCCTGAGCATTGTAAGTGATTTACATCGGGAACTAGATTTCAGCGAAATCATCAACGATTTTTCGGCGAAAAAAGCTCGGAAGGTTCCGTTCGTTAACGCTAAAATTTAATTTCAGATAATTCTTGTTTCCGATTATATTTATATGTTTGTTAAATAATAAAAGAATCTATACTTACTTGGTTTCACAATAAATTATTTATTGGAAAACTCGACTGAAAAAACTGTCCATTTTATTTGGAAAATAATTTGGGGCCAGGGGGCCTCCACTTCTTTGTTGCCCCGGGGCCTCCAGATCTCTAAATCCGGCATTGCCTCTAGGCATTTTTAAAATTAATAAATAATAATTATTAATATTAATAAAATCCTATATCCAAAGCCTGCATACAATATTAGGTACACTATTTTGAAACGTCAAAAAATTGATTTTTAAAATTATAAAATCTATAATAAATAATTTTTCTAATTGAAGGAAGGTTTGGTTGAGGGTCAAAATAATGATGCTTTACCAAAATATCGGTTGTGGCCAACGTTTCGAAATATTTAATTTCATCATCAGGCATATTGTGTACCTATTCAAAATTAGAACAATTCAGTCCGTATGAAACTAGTAGATAGATACTGATAGGTAAAGCATCATTATTTATAAAAAGTTAAACGCGTTTGAAATGTGGTGTTATCGAAGAATGTCAAATATTAAATGGACGGATTATATGACTGATGATAAAAAGTGATGCAAATAATGCAAGAACAGAAAAGTTTAGTAAATGTTGCCAAAAAGAAACAGTGACTTTGGTCATATAATGCGGTCACAAAAATATAACCTCCAGCAAGTGATACTAATGGGCAAATTAGAACAGAAAAGACCAAGAGGTAGAAAAAGAATATCGTGGCTAGATAACATCACAGAACGGACGGGATTAAACTTTAATAGACTTATCCATACTGTCCAGGACAGGGTTAAATGGAAAGAAGTGGTCTCCAACGTCCTCTAGGGGATATGGAACTCATCATCATCATTATTTTGACCCTCAACCAAACCTTCCTTCAATTACATTCATTGGGTCAACACTACTACTGAAAATAATTTTTCCTGGGGTGAGATCGATTTTTTGTCCCCCAAAACCCCTTTTCAGTAAATTTCATTCAAATCGTTAGAGCCGTTTTATCCCTGTCAGCGTTACATTAATTTTTGAGTCGTTAATTTTTGACTCGTGAGTCGAGGTCATTCCAATTCATTAAAGCAGTATAACTTCAATAACAAGCCTCAAGCTATAGAGCCACACTCATGTCCAGCCTGGTCCAATATAGTCATTCGCAAATATCTGCTTCCCCCTGCTTTATTGAAGCACCAGCGGCTTAGGCTGGCTACAGACTAGGCCAATGTTCTTTGGCGGGTGGAGGTTGAAAGATCCTGGTCGTTCTCTTCGACCAGCCTTCCAATATCTTCTAGCCTCCAATATTTGACAATCAATGCCAATAGCGAAGCGACCACACTATACCGCCCATGACCAACCTTGAAACGTATCAGGCCAGGCTCGACACGAGTGGTGGCCTCGGCTTAGTGGAAAAAATAAGAGTTAGGAGCAGAAAACTTAACAACTTTAAGGCTAGACTCACATGAATTATAAGTAAATAAGTGACAACGGTGTTATATAAAAAAGCGCATATGAAATCGGCCGATTTTGTGTCGATTTATGTGTACTTTTTCGTAATTATATCACCATTGTTATTACTATCCGATAATCCGATCGGCCAATTGATTTATCACGACAGATATTTGTCAAGTACACCGATAGTGGGATTTCGCCTTTAAATTTAAAATCGGTGTTAGTGAATTTTCGTTGAAGGCGTGAATTTGTGGTTTTATTTTGTTGAGAGAACAAAATAATAGAAATAATTTGCATAATATTATGAAAGAACTGTTCCCAAAAAATGGGTGTTGTAGAATAATGTAGTTTAAGAAACGTTTTAGTTTTTTGTCCTTGTTCAAAATCGTGTCTGTTATAGCTATGTCAAAACGATCATAGCGCGCGTAGGTTCTTATATAATTGTATAGGTTATGTTCAGCCAAGCGTGGAACGGACTTGATTCCGAAGTCTTATTCTTGAGTCAAGTCTTTTTAAATTCAGTCAAAATAAATTGTATTTTTGAAGAAGCACGATTGAAACCAAGGCTGTCCATAGATGGAGTCAAACAGGTCAAGCTAACTCGGGCGCCGAGTTAGGAGGAGCGCCGCTAGGTGAGTCCACTGAGAGTGTCAAAACCGATAGATATAACTTTAAATTTTGAAGCGGAAAAATATCCATATAATTAATCGCCTTTTACGCGATACAGTGCCCAATCTACATTTATCTTATTCTTACCGAGACTACCCGAACGCGAGAGTGTACTGGCAACACTCGGCCGGCCTCGTAGCGCCCTGTCTCGCCTCGAGATTGCTCCGTAAAAAGTCGGTTTTTTGACCACTATAGTCAAAGAAACCGAGCGGCGAGTGCGAGCTCTGTTAGTACACTCTCGTGTTTAACTGCGTAGTTTATATGGAATCGAGTAGTTTAAATGACATAACTGAAACCGAGTTACACCGAGTGTGTACACACACACACATTCGTAGACGCCCGCTTTATCTAATCTCTCGGCGAGATCTCCTGCGAGCTAGCTCGCAGGAGATTTCGCCGAGAGATTAGGTAAAGCGAGCGTCTACGAGTGTGTGTGTGTGTGTACACATTCGGCGTGGCTCGGCTTCAGTTATGTCATTTAAACTACTCAATTCCATATAAACTACGCAGTTAAACACGAGAGTGTACTGACAGAGCTCGCACTCGCCGTTCGGTTCCTTTGACTACAGCGGTCAAAAAACCGACTTTTTACAGAGCACTCCCGAGGCGAGACAGGGCGCTACGAGACCGGCCGAGTGTTGCCAGTACACTCTCGCGTTCGGGTGGTCTCGGTATTCCTCAACGAGAGTGTACTGCCGGCATTAGTATAAGTTATCAACAGAGTTCAGGAATAAGATTGTAAATCGCCAAGCATCAGAACTGAGTACCATCTTGCCTCTAGGATACGTCAGCGGTGCGATCTCGACCTGCCTGCTGCTAGTGACTTTTACACACACTACATACACTACACTATAATAGTGACTACACTACACTACACATCGTTAAAATGACAGTGTCCGGCAGATGACGTCACACGCCAACGGATTGTGGGCGCCCCGCTGGCTGTATTAAAAATCGTATGTGTCTAAAGCCCGTTGTAGACCGATGTCAAGAATTGAAAACGCAGGTCACAAAACCTTATCTCTGTGACATTCTACGACACAATATTCCAAATGTACGATTATTTGTGCATTTATCAAGTGAGATTTCGCTTTACTTTTTACCCGACTGCGCCAGAAGAAGGGTAATGTTTTTCGAGTGTATGTATGTATGTATATTTCTTTATCACGCTCTGTAGCCTAAACGGCTTGACGGATTTTGAAAAATGAGGTGTCATTAGATTCGTCTGAATCCCCAGAGTGACATAGAGTATATGACGTCAATATGGCGGACGCTAGACGCCATTTTGTCAGAATACAAAAGTAATTTTCCTTCTAAATACATTGATATAGGTACCAAAATCAAAACAAAAGAAAGGTTTCGTTGACATTTCAAATAGGGTACATGACGTCACGGAAAATTCAATATGGCGGGCGCTATTTTGTCAGTACGCAAAAAATCGGTAAAACCTGGTGTGTGGGGTATCAAATGAAACGGCTTGATGAGTAGATTCAACTAAAAGGAAGGAAATAAAAAATTTATTAAAAAAACAAAAAACCCGACTGCGAAAAATCGAACATAAAAGATGGAAACAAGATCAAATGATAACATGCAGTCGGAGGTATTTCTGTTCAATTTGTTATTACTATGCCTCCGACTGCATGTTATCATTTGATCTTGTTTCCATCTTTTATGTTCGATTTTTACGCACTCGGGTTTTTTGTTTTTTTAATAAATTTTTTATTGTATCACGCGATTGTGCGATTAAGTGAGATGTAGCTACCAATAGCGTATTCCGCACACTAGTCGCCAAAATACGCAACTGGTGTATCGCGAACGCGCAATTGTCGAAAATATAGGTATAGCACACTTAATCGCAGGTGCGCGCGACACTATACCGTACAGTGGCGGATTAATGGAGAAGCACAACAAACACGTGCTTGAAGGCCCCTAGTCTCCAGGAGCCTCTATTCTACCAAATTTTAATTTTTTTAAACGTTGTATTAGGTACTTTCTATACCTTCTAAATCAAGGAGTTGGGAGCCCAAAAAACTTTTGCACTTGGGGCGTTCAAAAGTCTTTATTCGTCACTGCACTCTTTACGTGCAGGTGCGCGAATGCGAAACAAACGCATCGAGCGAAAGTGCGATTGAGTCACCATGCTGTTGCCAAATCGCGCGATCGAACGAAAAATTTCTTGTAGCTGAGTAATCGTCAAATCGCGATGCAGTTGCTAAATCGCGCGCTTACGATACAAAAAGTTGCGTGTATGCGCTGACTCTTCAAGCTCGATGTTTCTTCTATGCAGTCTACACAAACAAGTTGCAATAAATTCTGAACGCTTTTTTTGAAATCTCTGAACATTAATTATTTGAATATCTTCACTTCTTCATACAAGCGTTATTCCACATTACATAAACCTCCCACATAACATTTGCTTGTTTCATAGGTTATCTAAAATTATTCGTAATAACGTGTTTAACAGAACTTCTCAACCATCCATATACAGTAAGACGCAAAATCGGCAGGTTAAAAATGTTTGCTGTAACTCATTTTTAGGGTTCCGTAGGCAAATGGTAAAAATGGAACCCTTATATAATTTCGTCCGTCCGTATGTCACAGCCATTTTACTCGGAGACTATTGGCACTATATAGATGAAATTTGGAAGGTAGGTGTCTTCTATGAACCGCTATACAATGGTATAGTGAAATTACGAAAAAAAAAATAGGGGTGGCACTCCATACCTGTAACTGAGGGATGAAAAAAAAATTCCAGTGCACATAAGCGTGTTGGGTATCGTTACATAGATTTTGAAGAATGATGTAATTTAGAAATAATTTAGAAATTAGAAATAATTTAGAAATATAATTTAGAAGTTTCAAAATGACTTTTTTATCTAAGTCAATAGTTGGTGATATATTATGCGCTTCCAAAGTCGATAAAAGTATGCCCCCCCCCCTCTAACTTTTCATCTATGAGGTGGAAAATTCTGAAAAAATTTAGGGTGGCAGAACTTAAAAAACACTTCCAACGAAAATTGGTTTGAATAAGATGTATGTTATGTAGTTTTTAAGATATGGAACATTTTCGGCCGATTATGGAACCCTTCACTGTGCGTGGTCCGACACGCACTTGGCCGCTTTTTTAAATTTAAAATATTGATAGCGACGCATGTTTTTGTTCAGTGGATGTTGCATTTTAATTGAAACGATTTTCTGTGAAATTCACTGATACGTTAAATTCCGTCTTGCTGCAGTACAGTAATATGCTTTATTTTTCCATGGATACTTTTGCTTCAAATTTAGTTTGTTATCTTATTCTATTAACACATGAGGGTATGTTTTTCTAATATATACTAAAACCTGCCAGTTAGGAGGCACTGCTATGTTTACAAGCAATGAGCCATTTTCCTGAGAGTAGTTCTTTCAATTATCCACGAAAGGCACCACTTGTGGTAGGTACAAACATTATTTAAGTGTCGTGTCATTTTAGTGGTATAACTTAATTATTAAATTATTATTATCATTAAATTAATTTAATAATTAAGTTATACCACTAAAATGACACGACACTTAAATAATGTTTGTACGTACCACAAGTGCTGCCTCTCGTGGATAATTGAAAGAACTACTCTCAGGAAAATGGCTCATTGTATAAAGTCACAAAGAACTTTGATAAATAAATAATTTATAATATTATAAAAGACAGGCGAAAGTCAGAGACTGTGTACACTATATACAGTGCCCACATAAGTTCACACGGCGAAGCTTATCAGTTATCAGTTACCGTGGTGTACCATAGACAGCCGGAGAACACCTGAGTGTGGGTGTAATTATGTGTGTTGATCCAGAACACGCTGTACATACAGGCTGTTCCGGAATTAATTGGAATTGGATCAATATGTTTGCAACAAGCTACTCTAATAATTTGTATTATAGGATTATGGATCTAAATTCTAGACTTATATGCTCATTGATCTATGAGAAGCATTTAAATAAATAAATAAATAATAATTAAAAATAAATAAATAAATAATAAATATTAAAAACAAAATAAAATATAGTTACTTCTTACCACAACAGTTTTATTGATGGATGTACATTTCGAAAGCTAAGCTTTCATCTTCAGCGAACACTACATCAAGATGTAGTGTTCGCTGAAGATGAAAGCTTAGCTTTCGAAATGTACATCCATCAATAAAACTGTTGTGGTAAGAAGTAACTATATTTTATTTTGTTTTTAATATTTATTATTTATTTATTTATTTTTAATACATCAAGATGTAGTGTTCGCTGAAGATGAAAGCTTAGCTTTCGAAATGTACATCCATCAATAAAACTGTTGTGGTAAGAAGTAACTATATTTTATTTTGTTTTTATTCCAACCACAGTGCTCATATATATATTTTTAATAAATATTAAATAAATAAATATTAAATAAATAATAAATATTATAAAACAAAAGGCTTGAGAATAGCTCAGCATGTAGCGATACCGTTATTTATATGGTTTTTCCGTGGCTCTTCTATTACAAGCCCCCAGTTCCCAGGTTCTAATCTTATAAGAACTGCAGTAAAAATATCATTTTGATTTGCTGCAATTTATTATTAAAGAAATATTATATTAAATTGAAAATTTTAATAATAAATTAAACTCGGTCGAAGTAACCGAGGGTATTGGTGACATTAAAAAAAAACAAAAAATTAAACTACAAAAAAAATCATAAAGTGGTGATAATATGTGGTGTGGATCATCCCATAGTTTAGGGGTTCCCAATATTTTCTTTACTGCGACTCCCTCTACAGGTTGCAATTTTTTGCAACGCCCTTCTAAAAGAAGATGCCTATGTGTAGCTCTAGCAGACAATAAAAGAAAACTCCAAAGAATATAAAACCTTAATTATTATTTATTAGATTTTAATTCTAATAATCAGAAATCATAAAAAAACTCGGGTCGCAGTGCCAAAACCCTGCCGACAATATAGTGTATTTGCTAATACAGGCCTTGTGGCTTTAATACGTGAACTTAGGTTTGTTTTTGGACAAAATAAAAAATTTAACCCATTAATACATCCCTTGAAATAATATTTTTTTTCATAATTTCAATATTATTATCAATGCAACCTCTGAACCAAATTAAATGCACCCTTCAGTAAGTAAATCACTATCCGCAAACTAGTGTTTTCATAAAATTTGTAAGTCCGGACCTGTCGGGGCGATTTTATTAAAATTTTAGCAGCACAATTCAATCTTCACTAAAGGGTTAAATTTCAATTTTGAAACAATTCTGAGAATTTTTTCGGTATTTTTGGGCCCAAAAACATTTTTCAACACCTAAAAACCACCCTTAAAATGGTCCGATTGGGCCCATTTTAAATAGGCTTCGTGCGGTGACGGATTGCAACGTGCCTACCTGATTTCGTCAAAATCAATTAACTCTTTCGAAAGTTATAGCCCGTACACATATATATATAAATATATAAATATATATATATATATATACATATATAAACAGACATTTCCAAAAATGGTGCCAAAGTGTTCAGGAGGCTATGAAACGTCGAGAAATTTTGGTCCGACCCCTAGGTTCCGCCATCCGACCGACGCCAATAGTGTATGTGCCATATGGCAAATACACTAAAAACTACAAACAATACAATTAATGAGCAGGATGAGCTTGCTTTTATGAGCATAACTTCTCAAATCGGGCCTGAAGTTCTGAAATTACGATTCCCCTAGGATAGCCCCAGGGCGTCGCGACGCACAGTTAGGGAACCTCTAATAGTCTATTTTTCGCAGCATTAAAAAAAATCATCGCATTCATCGAGGTACTTTCCTTATCCAGGAGCACCGGATAAGGAATTCAAGCGGATTCAAGCTTCCCCAATATTAGCGCCATGGTATAAATAAATGTATGCCTTTAAAAACAACAAATTGGAAAACCCTGGCAGGTCGTGGCCTTAAAAAAATCAAAATGACAATTATTTCACCGACCTATCTGCAGTGCTATATATAATTTAAAAGGTTAAATGAAATGGAGCTATATTAATATATTGAGAAAAGAAAATCGACTTGCATAGAACTAACAAGAACAGGTAATGTCAGGCAGTGCGCGATGTCGTGTGATCAATATCTTTGTGTGAATAATGGACTCGAACGACCATCACACCGGGTCTCCTCAGCTGCTCTGCTGTTCCGCATTCACTTATTGACTTACGCCTGTCCGTAGTGTGAATGTTCCCATATAACGCTTCGAAACATCATTTTTATGACAAGGCCCGACAAACCGGGCGATCTAATTTAATTTTAATAGTCAGTTATTGTCTCCAGATTGAGGGACCGAGTTTTTAAAGATTGATTGAACTTCACTTATGCTCTATTAAGACAAATGTCACCCAAACTCCATCCCAGAGCGTCTATAATTTACAATTCATTCATTCAAACTCCATCCAGATTCACTAAAACAAAATATGCAACTCAGGCTCACCAACAAAAAACAAATGCTACCAACACATTTGTCTAGATTCACTAAAATAAATGCAACTCAGGCACACTAACAAAAAACAAATGCTACCTACATATTCGCCTAGATTCACTAAAACAAATGCAACTCAGGCTCACTAACAAAAAAACAAATGCTATCTAGATATTCGCTTAGATTCACTAAAACAAATGCAACTCAGGCTCACTAACAAAAAACAAATGCTACCTACATATTTGCCTAGATTCACTAAAATAAATACAACTCAGGCTCACTAACAAAAAACAAATGCTACCTACATATTTGCCTAGATTCACTAAAATAAATACAACTCAGGCTCACTAACAAAAAAACAAATGCAATCTAGATATTTGCTTAGATTCACTAAAACAAATGCAACTCAGGCTCACTAACAAAAAACAAATGCTACCTACATATTCGCCTAGATTCACTAAAACAAATGCAACTCGAGGCTCACAAACAAAAAACAAATGCTACCTACATATTCGCCTAGATTCACTAAAACAAATGCATCTCAGGCACACTAACAAAAAACAAATGCTACCTACATATTCGCCTAGATTCACTAAAACAAATGCAACTTATGCTCACTAACAAAAAACAAATGCTACCTATAATTCACTAAACCAAATGCTGTCCAATTTGTTATAGCATAGCTTTTATGCTAATTAGTCTAGGCGAATCTATAGGCAGCATTTGTTTTTTTTGTTACTGAACCTGAGACATATTTTGTTTTAGTGAATTTAGATGGAGTTTGAAATACTTTTTGTTTTAATTAATCTGACTAGAATTTGTTTTGAAAATCTGAATGGCTTTGGGTGGTATTTGGTTTAATGGATCTAAATATCTTTGAGGAGCATTTATTTAATGAATCTGAGTGAGTCTGGTAAGCATTTGTTTCCGTGAGCCTAGGAGGTATCATTTGTTTTGGCTAGCATTTGTTTTAGTGAATATGAGTAGAAGTGTGTTTTAGTAAATCTAGGTTAGTTCTGGCAGCATTCAAGAAGTTTGAGTACAATTTACTTTAGTTAGTCTGAGTAGCATTTTAAGACGCTAATGATCTCACTTATCGACCGTCTATAACCGACAATCCCTCTCTCTCTTTAGTTAGACTTATATCACGAAAGTGATAGTTCACTATAGGGCTCGTATTCATCAAACCCAGCGCATTTTAACAATTAAATTTACGTGTATGACCATTTCATTCTATCTTACCGGTTTTTCTAGAAACAGACATAGTTATATTATAATTGTGGTTTAAATTTAGTTGAGTCAGTGAATACGAGACTTGATTTTAAAATACAAGTATTTCATGATCAACTTTTATAAGTGTTTTAAATTGTATGACTATAAATTATTTTTGACACTTATGTAATTGTTATTCGCATTCAAATTGTGGGAAATATTTATTTGTAAGAATTGATTCCGGAATGATCTCAACGCAATGTTCAACAAGTTGACCTATCGACTACTAGTCTTAAGGCGGTATTAATAGACTGTGATATAAGTTAATTGTATTTTAAAGACCACCAACAGCTAAGGTTATTTGGGCCTAGCACCAATTCATATTTTCAATTCATTATTTTTTTTTTTTTTTTTTAATAATAAATTGAAAATCCAATTGACACTTTTATCAGCTCTCGGGCTAGAACTCGGGAACTGGGGACTTGTAATAGAGGAACCATAGCAACGCCATGTCAACAACAGCGCCGCTACACTCTCGGCTATTCTCAAGCCCGACTGTGATATAAGTTAAACTCGACAATTAAAGCTACTCCATTTTTAGGGTTCCGTATCAATAAAAAAACGGAACCCTTATAGAAAAATTGAAATTGTGTTTTAAAGACCACCAACAGCTAAGGTTATTTGGGCCTAGCACCAATTCATATTTTCAATTCATTATTTTTTTTTTTAATAATAAATGAAAATCCAATTGACACTTTTACCAGCTCTCGGGCTAGAACCCGGAAACTGGGGACTTGTAATAGAGGAACCATAGCAACGCCATGTAAACAACAGCAATGCTACACGCTCGGCTATTCTCAAGCCCGGGAACCCTTATAGGATCACTCGTTTGTCCGTCAGGCTGGCTGGCTGGCTGGTTGGCTGGGTGTCCGTCTTTCAAGACCCATTTTCTCAGGGACGGATAAAGATACCAAGTTGAAATTTATACGAACTACTAAGGTCTACGGTCCCTTAAAGTTGTAAAGAATTTAAGTTTCTAGGTCAACGCAATCAAAAGGTACGGCCATTTTGTCATCTCATCAAAAACCTATAGGGTACTTCCCGTTGACCTAGAATCATATAATTTGGCAAAAAGCAAGCTCTCGCAGTAGGTACAAGTAAAAAAAAATCCGAAAATCACAAAAAGTAAAAATTAAAGGGGGTCCTATACATATTTTTATATTCGAAAACTCATACTCATCAAAACCTATATAGAGTACTTCCCGTTGACCTAGAATCATGAAATTTGGCAAGGTCTCGCAGCACAAGTAAAGGAAAAAATCCGAAAATCACAAAAAGTAAACATTAAAGAGGGATTCCCACACAAAAAACGGAAAAACCTTTTAAAGGCTGTATCTTTGGAACCGTAACATGTAGCCGGTTGAAATTTTCACAAAATATGTCTACCTAATTTAATTGTTGTAACGGTATACGAACTTGACCCGGGCTTGAGAATAGCCGAGCGTATAGCGGTGTTGTTGTTTACATGGCGTTGCTATGGTTCCTCTATTACAAGTCCCCAGTTCCCGGGTTCTAGCCCGAGAGCTGGTAAAAGTGTCAACTGAATTTTCAATTTATTATTAAAAAAAAATAATGAATTGAAAATATTTTGGTGCTAGGCCCAAATAACCTTAGCTGTTGGTGGTCTTTAAAACACAATTTACAATTTTTACGAACTTGACCGCTTTTTTAAGTCCTCCAACTCCGAGAGTTCTAGATCAATACCATGAGTTTATATTTTCAACATATAGTTTTTAATAATAAAGTAAAAATAGAATCGCTTATAACCTCTGCTGTCGAGCGTCTATAATCTTCAATATCTACAAAAATAGAATTGATACTTCCCTCAGTGCTAATATTAGATTTTTTTAATTATTTAAGGCCGATAAAAATATAATGTAATGTGTCGAGTGAAATTGGTTCGGAATCGATATCATTATATTTGTTCTTGAGATATAGCCGAAATAAAGTTCACCAACGTACGAACGAACGTACGTACGTACACACACAGAGAGACAGACATTTCTCTAAAAATAGTAAATTCGGACTCTAGGGTACCTCAAAAAGTGCAGATATATCCAAATTTTTCATTCGCAAAATCGGACCCAGTGTGAATTAAGTTAATAAAAATCAGTTTGCTATATGAATCGTCAGTACCGTTCCAGTATTGTAAATATAATAAATAATAGCCTTTAACGACATTAAAACTCGTACAAACATTCTATATATAAATCAAATCGTTCCAAATACACTTTACGGTTTTATAGTATCGTACACAAGTATCATGATACTCATATTTGATACTTACCTCGTGTAATATCATCGATTTATAGCGCTTATAAAATGATGAATACCGTGGGAACGGAAAAGTCCATCGTTTGAAAAAAGCACTTTAATCATAATTTTTAAAAGATTGTCGTATAAAATATTTCAAGTATAAATAGAACTGAATTTAATAAATTTGCATGTCCTCTCAACATAGCCCGTAATCAATTGGGTGACCTAATAGTCGGTATAACGTTAGACCAGGGGTCGGCAACCTTTTGAGACGGAAGAGCCAAAAGTTACAATTTACAAAATTTCCCAGTTTTTAAAGAGCCACTAACATTTTATTTCAATATTATGGTATTTGATTAGGATTAGGACCGTTGACGACACAGTGCACCAATAACTAAACAAACAGAACAGTGTTGCCACATTTAAAAAATGTCAGCTGTCCGTATAAATACTCTCTACTCCACCTATTCTCACTGTTGTTGAGTGTTTTTATCCTGTTTAAAGTTTTTTTGCAGTATAATATTTTTTATGAGTTTTGAAAATAAAATAATATAATTATTAATATTTGCGCATGGAACTGGAGAGCCGCATCTTGACATCATAAGGGCCGCATGCGGCTCGCGAGCCGCAGGTTGCCGACCCCTGCGTTAGACTCAGAGCATAAAATAATATATAAAGTAGGCGGCACTAGTGACACCTAGCGTGTCGCCTAGTGACAGTCGGTTGTGCCGACGGCACAAGAGTTAGAATTTTAATTTTTCGGCATAATATATTTTATCTGCAAGCTGCACACTACAGCGGTAAGCAGGTTAAGATGCAGAAGACACCATAATATAATTTTTTGTTTTTTATTCATTAAATACCAATTATAAAATGTGTCTACTATGTTTTAAAATTGCGTATTTTTTATTTATCCTTGAAGCTTTGCACCATTTTTTTAGTGGACCTAACTCTTCAACTCTAGTGCCGCCCAATAAAAATTGCTTAAAATATGCTCTGGGCTTAGACTTACACAGATAGTGGGAAGCAAAAAACCAAGTTTTTAAAATCCTAACATACATAAAAAAATACAGTCGAATTGATAACCTTCCTCCTTTTTTGAAGTCGGTTAAAAATTTAACGTTTCAAGAAAAACAGAAAACTTCGATACCTATGCCATTTAGCTTAGCTATATAGGGCTTGAGCGTGTAGCAGTGCTTGTTGTTTACATGGCGTTGCTATATGGTTCCTTTATTACAAGTCCCCAGTTCCCGGGTTCTAGCCCGAGAACTGGTAAAAGTGTCCCGTTTGACTATTTTGGTTTCCGAAATACATATTTATTTATTAGCTTTTAATTTTCAGCCTGGCTTCTTCGGAAAGATGATTGGATCAGAATGAGCCATGACTCATAAATTACGTATTTATGTAGGGTTGCTATGGTAATTTTAGTGTTATGAGTCATGGTTCATTCTGATCCAATTACTTTTTCCCAATGCTAAATGTCCTATATAGGTACATCTTACCTGTTTATACATACTATATAGGTATTATTAAGTATTGCTCTGAACAGTCTATATTATAGAATATAGATGCGTTGGTCCGTAGCTGTTGTCAAAAATATATTATGGATGAATACAACAATAGACAAGTAAAGATCGCTTTTCAAATACCACATGGACACTGTCATTGTTGATTAATCAGTGAAGTTAAGTGACTCGTGCATTGTTAGTTATCTGACTTAAGACTCAACTGTCATCTTGTCTGTCTGTCCACAAATAACATATCTCCACACCGGACAACAATAACCTTCATTTACCTTTTTACACAATGTTGACTTGCGTCGCGTTTTGGCTTATACACTCAGTAGTAGCATATCATTTCGACATTTAATTCTAATGACCCCAGTTTACTGTCCACCACCAGTTGATATTGTACAGAATTTAACACAAATCGATTCAGTCGCTCTCAAATGATTCTGATGCAAATAGACAAAAAATATGAACACGCGTTTTTTATGTATAAAATATTCAAAAATCCCAAAAAAAAACACAGGCAACGCGAAATTACAGACATAAATCATCTGATAACGCCACTGGCAAGTAAGGTAGGTATAATTAGTTACTGGATTTAGTAACTTTAGTAAGATATAAGTAACTTGATGTCCCTTCTTTCCGGTAATACTCCTCATTACCTGCAGGACTAACAAGTCCAAATGACCTTCACGGTTGGTACACGATCGAAGTGAAACTTCTTATACCGGGTGTCCGGTCTCAAAGTCGGACATAGGGAATTAACGTTGTGTGCCATTTTTAAGTATTTTGGCTTTTACTTCTACTCGTATACAGTAGCGGCGTTAGGGTAGGGCGCGGTTGGGCGACCGCCCAGGGCGCCAGATATGAAGGGGCGCCTGCCGCTTGTTCGTTGAGCGAGTCCTATACTTACTAGTAAATTCCCTAAATCTATAAGCTACAAAATTGTTATGATGGCAACACATAGAAATGGAATGCAGTGTTCGGTCGGAGCAGATAGGGGGCGCCGTAGAAATCTCGCCCAGGGCGCTGATAGTGCTAAAACCGGCACTGCTCGTATAGACATTGGGTAAGTTCGGTTTTACGCTCGATTGATCGAGCCGAGCGAGCAGATTTTTGGTCACGTGACAACCGAGCAAATCGAGCCATCTAAACAATTCCGAACGTAATCTAGCAGATTTTTCCAAACGTCAGAATAAAATGGCGCCAATAATTTAAATTCATATTACTAAAGCCGAAATATATTCTTTATTCCTCCTCATTTTGATTTAATTCAACATTGTTATAATAATAAATCATGAATCACAATTTTTTTCGTTTTATTCCTTTATTTTAAAATTAATAGTAGTACTGGTTGTTGATTTTTTCGACCCATAGATATAATAAATATTTTATTTAATCATTCTGTGCGATATAGACTTATTGATTATTACTATTCTTTGAATAAATATTATTCGTGTGTTTTTACCTATTGAAAAATTACCTCATACAAATAAACTTCGAAATTTATCCATTCTCACAACAAGTGTTTCCGCTCATTTTTAAAATGAATGCTCTGAAGATGGTTGAATCTGCTTGCTCGCTCGCTTTTCTCGGAGCAAATCGAGCGCGCTCGATCTGCTCCAGATCTTAAAACCGAACGCAGGATAGAGATCTTTCAGAGCATATAAATGTTAAATCCGAACGTATTAGAGCACTCCGATCAATCTGAGCGTAAAACCGAACTTACCCTATAATAAGAAAACAAACAGGTAATTATTCATTTTTACTTTAATTATTGTAAAAATACGAGTACCTACCTACAAAAGTTTTTTGACAATACTTTTTATTACAGTACACTTCTTTCAGTGTTTTGTTTTTCGTCTACTTAATTTGAAATCATTACTGCAAAATCGGTAAATTTCAAAGTAGTATTTTAAAGTAAAAATTTCATTTTTGATTTTATTTTTAGAATCATTTGATGCGCAATAATTTTATCTTTCGATAGGTACCATTACCTTTCTTGTACGTTGAATTGGCGAACACGAATCAGCAAAAATGAACAATACCATGTTAAATCCCTATGTTCACCTTTGAGACCGGACACGGGGTATATGAATAATATAAAAATCAATTGGGGATCACTTGTACACTGTGCATCGTGCGATGTCCAGAAGTCGAATGAGTTGCCACTGGCTGTTCTAGAGTATATTATTAAGTATACACTCGAACGATTGTGATGGGGAGGACAATGTGATCCAGTGGTTAGGGTCGCGGCCTCTGGATCAGATTGTCATGGGTTCGAATCCCGCCTCCGCTCATGGATGTTTTGTGATGTCATTTAGTTTTAAGTGAGTTATGTCATTTAATGTAATCAAGACGCTAATGACCTAAGTTGTCGACGCGTCTATAATTTACAATAAATAAATAAAGATTGTGATGGGTCGATCCGACCCATCACAATCGTCCAACTGCCGTTCGAGTGTATATTTACAGACTCATATAACATTATTATAACACAGACCCTGCGAAAAAGAGGGGATGCATTCCAAACTCATTCTTTCGCGTTCTGCATCGTCTAGGCAGTTGCGTCGCCTAAGAAGTTTTACTTCAAAAAAAGAGTTGACTAACGCAGAATTTGTTACAACATATCGGAGTTATGCGGCCGAAACGACAAACTCAAATCGATGTGACAATGAGAAATAGGTGGATTGTCACCTGCGGAGCGAGTCAAAAGAAATAACAAACATACACTGTCACAACGAGCACTGTTTTAACTATCTCACGACTTACCAAACCGAACCGAACAGATATAAAGACAGACAGACAGATCGGTTGACTGATGTCAGAGTCATGGAGTGTTGTATGTCTTGCTGGTATATATGTGTATAATATATATTTAATGCATATTATTTACTATAACGAGCTCGTTTACGAGTCACTTGCTGTGATCGACTTGTTAATGCCGCATCTAAAGCCTGCCGTTCACTACGAATTAATAGTCTAAAGCGCGTATCACACTTCCGGCTGCCAGCCTTAAGGTAAGTGCAGTACGCAGCTGGGATTCTAGATGGTAGCGTAGATCATAGCAGGGCTTGCTTAAATTAATGCATTGTTATATATGCGAGCGTTCACAACGAAGCAGTAAGTGTGACAGGTATAAGCGCTGTTACAAGAGCTGCTACATACAAGAATGTATCTCACCATTCTTTCAGCGCGCTTACTACTACAATCAACGTGTGACAACTGCCAAATGGCCGTTACAAGTCTCGCAATGGATGTGACTAGTTTAATAAGTGACATTTTGCCAGTTTTTATTTAATTTGTTTTGAGTCTTTTCTAAGACGTATTTAAAAGTGTTAGGTTCCATACGTAAATATTCAAAAAACCGGTTTGGGCTCGGGTTTGGGTAAAATTTTAATTCTTGGTATAAATGATGAAATTCGCCATGCTTAGATCGTTTTCTATTAATAGGGTGGACATGATAGCTCCTACCCAATTTTGTATTTAAAATATACCACTTTGTAGCAGAAGAAAACAAATATTCGTCTTCGCTATCTGACATTTCAAACGCGATTTAAGCTTGTATCAAAGCTTCGTTGTTCAAACCTATAAGCGCTTATAATTCCAGCGACCATCTACCATACATGCTACCATCTAGAATCCCAGCTGCGTCCTGCACGTACCTTAAGTCGTAGCCGTCAACGGCTGCGGCTAGGAACTTTCTGTAGCTCTCGACCAATCAGCGCACAGCCGTCAACGATCACGGCTACGGCTGGAAAATAGAACTTTTTCTATTTCATTGACTACGGCTACCAGCCGTAGCCAATCAGGATAAGATCGCATAGCTGATGTTTTAAGACGCATTCACGTCAAAAGGTTAGGTTATGTTTGATTTATTTTATTATTTTTTGCGGCATTTGCGTATTGCTGGAATGTAAATTATAATAAAACAGTGTGATTGAGAATCGTACGACTGGCAATCAATTACTAACTCGAGTTACTAGCACATTTCAACGGTTCATTTCCATTGTTTTGGCTAAATATGGCGTCTTTGCAACTCTAAAACTATACTCAAAGTTGTGCGCTATTTAAACATGCATTTCTTTTTAATTAAAACGCGCAACAAAAGGAGTTAAAAAATTAATATAAGCGGTATTAATTTTGTAACGGATATATTTTATAATATATTTTCGCTGCCATTATTTAAACAATTGATTTAATTACGTTCAAGGCCCTCTTCAAATGCCAGAATAATTTACAATACGATTGACTGTTGTAACTTCATGTAGATATGTCATGTCTTATCTTTAAAATATGAAAAAAAAGTTGTTATTAATTGTGACATATTACAGGGGAAAAAAAATGATTAATCAACACTGACAACGTCTCAATTCAAAAAGAATGCCTATTAAATCATGTCATATATTTATAACGAAATATTTTTACAATTCGATCTGACATCATGAATTCGCTTTTTGATTGTTTAATTTTTTATTGTCGTCTTTTATACAGACTGAATCAGTATACAGTTGCCAGTCGTTTTTGAACAGCATGTCTGCGGTAAAGACATTGGTAAAGCTTGTCAGAATTTACAATTGAACGCCCATATCTCTGCGTGTGCTCACTAACTTCAAAATTTATTGCAAAAATGAATTGAATAATAAACCGTTATGAAAACTATACCGTTATAATAGAAAAAGCAACGTTATAGTACATATATCTTCTGCGCATGCGTCGATTTCCCCCAAAAACAATAGCGAACCTCCTATTTACATGTAAAACATCGTACCAAAATTTGGTTTCGATCCGTTCAGCCATTTGACATGTATCGTGCTCACAGACAAACAGACGAACAGACTTTTTCCAAAAATATGTTTTTGGATTAGGGAGGCCTCAAAACGAAAAAATAATGTAAAATTTTGATCTAAATTAGAACCATTCCCCACTTGTGGAGTTGGGGTGATAAAAGAAAGAGGTTATCAAGTCGTCTTGATTTTACTAAAAAAAAAACTTCATATCTCCTGCACTTGTGAACCGATTTTGAATATCCTTTTTCTATTTAATACGGCATACCTACAGGGTGGTCCCGCAAAAATTTTACTTAAATCGGTTCAGTAGTTTTTTTATATATCTACCTATATGTTATTTAGTTTATTTTATGTATGTTACCTCATATCTCTTGCATCTGTGAACCGATTTTGATGTTTGATGATTCTTTTTCTATACTATAATCCAAAATTTACAAGAAACCCGACATTTTAAAAGAAAAAAAAAATCAAGTTGGGTTTTTGGATTCGTACCTTACACTTAATATTTGGCAAAAATCGAAATCTTTAACAAAAGGTTGTGAGACACTTTATATAAATTTTACCCTTGAAACAATTTTAGTAAAATAATAAAATAGAAATTAGCGTGAAATAAAAGAGGCATTTAACAATATTTAAAAAACGGGGTCAATCTTGTAAAGATCTTATCTTGCAAAATCCATCCAAGACATTTTCAAATAGCTTGTGTGTTGTCAACTTAATACTAATGGTTAAACATTCTATTATGCATGCTAAAAAAATAAAATAAATGGGCGTATCCACGTATATCTACCGTGCCATGGGAACTGAACAAAATTGATTTTAACACATAAGTATATTTATGCATCAGCGAAATGTTCAACGCTTATGCAATAATGCTAATGATTTATTAAATTAATTTAACAATAATCTTTAAATTTTACTCAGCCACTATACCTTTTTATATCTTAAAAAAATAAAAGTTATAAAAAACTAAACTCCGACTACGTAAAAGAAGAAAACAAGCAAATCAAAACGTAAGACAGTATTTTTGAAGAGAAAACTTCCTTAGGCGTGTTAGGCACTCTTTGCCTGGGTACTGAAAAAATGTGAAGCGTTCGCAACTGCTTCCGTAAGAATTCGTAACCCGGCCGTAAGAATTCGCAGCATACTTATATCATAAAAACGGCCGTCTGCACACTTCCACCCATAGCACAGTTGGTTAGGTCTTTGCGTTTTATGCATAGGAACCTGGGTTCGAGACTTGATGGTAGCGTAGAATTTTTGGCGTTTTTTTTCTAAATTCTACATGATATTTAATTTATACAGGGTGTCCTCAAAGATACTTAACACACGCCTACCACATGTTCCTGAGACCAAAATAAGCCGATTTAAGCAAACTTATACCTTCTTACAAAACTGCTATACGGCCCTGAAGTTACAATTTTGAAATCGTTTTTTTGTTATAAATTTAAAACGGCTTGAGCGATTTTGCTAAAACTTGGCACGTTGACATAGTTTTATAGAACAAAAAAACCCATATCAAAATTATGATTAATATTAATCCATAGGCGTAGATCTCGAGTTTTTTAATATTTGAAAGTTTCAAATTTCTACGCCAATGGAAGAAAAGGGGTTTAAGTATAAAATTTAGATTCAGTAACTTATTTGCTACAAAAAAGCTACTCTTAATAAGATTCGATTACTCTCATGGTTTTTGAGAGGACGCAATCAGCAAAAAATCAGCGAAATCAGAATCTTGCGCTGGGCGCCGATGATCTTAACTACGACGCTGGACCGTAAAAATAATTAAGAATTCAATTATGAGAGAGAAAGAAATATTGTAGATTATAGACGCTCGACAACTGAGGTCATTAGCGTCTGTTTTCTATACGGAACAGGCAAGTAAAATACATAATACAATTTTTACCATCAATGATAAACGTTACGTAACGTCGTTTTAATTCAAAGTCATTTGCAATTTTGTCAAGCGATTTTAGTAGTAAAATGTGCGTTGTATATAGTGCAGTGATTAATTTACGTGTAGTTTTTGTCATTACTAATTGCATATTTAAGTAATATAACTTAATTAATTAATAAGTAGTAGTATTAAATGGACAAAATTACATATTGTAGTGTTCGTGTATTGTTATTAGTGACATTCAAATTTCTAGAAACTACTCAGGTGCTAGGAAATTCCAAATAAACGAAACTAAATTTAAAGTGCTATGGCGTTAAATATATTAGCAATTAATCGAGCAGAGATCCTGTGTGGTGAGTTTAAACAATATTCTTTTAATCGCTGGAATTCTGCAGGAACTGTTTTTTCTTTAATTTATTCATGAAAACCGATTGCATTTACTTTTTACATTTTTTTACAATTTATGTCATCAGTTTTTAGTAGCATGTACTTTTATAGCTATTACGTAATCAACCAATAAATTTAACTTTAAAGTGACATTGTCGTTTCTATATTTGATTCATTGAAACAAGAGACAAATTGTAAAGGTTGTCGTCCACTATTGGACCGACTTGTATAATTGATAAGCGCTAATGACCTAATAGACCGCGAGCTAGTGTCAATTTTTTGGTGTTATTTATTCAAGGCCTTATTTCTGTGAAGATGTTGAGGGAGACATATTAAAGTGCCCTGAGTAATGGATTTTGCTAATAATAGCGGTATGAGAGGGATGCAGACCACCCCCAATATGTAACAAAAAAAATGGTCACAATTATTATTGCTTCAAGGCTGAAATTGTTTGTATATAGCTTGTCGGTGACCCAATAATGCCATTATAATATTTGCAGATCGATTGGTCAGCATTAAAGGGGTGGCAGATCAGCCTAAACGTGTCATGTACCCTACGAAATTTATATTATCAGTTCAAGGTTCAAATTTTAATATGTTGTTACGACGACTGTTTTAAGCATATATTTCAATTTGCAGAACAAAATGCCGGTATTTTTTTTAACCAGTGCAGTAATTTCTGAGATTACCCACGATTTTCATCCGGACGAAGCCGGGTCGGCCAGTTATTATAGCCTGTATGTCCTATAAAGCAAAGTATCACCTATATCGAACAGTGAAAAAAATTTGAAATCGGTCTTCTGAGTTTATCCTCGAATTTCACTCGGGCGAAGCCAGGCCGGCCAGTTTCAATTACACATCTAAACCTTCCTCATGAATCAATCTATCTAATCGTGAAAACCGGAAAAAAATCGGACACAAACAGACAGACGTAACGGGGGACTTTTATAATACGTATTGATAGAACCCAAAAGTTATTACAATGGATCCACAAAATGCAGATTGAAGTATTACGCCGTTTTATTTTATTTATTGTAAATTATAGACGCGTCGACAACTTAGGTCATTAGCGTCTACGCCGTTTTAAATATACAATTAGTTGCACATTAGTTTTTTTGCTTCATTAAGATCATAATATATAGAAAATACGTTATGAAATTTACTGCAGTCATAACGCTATAACATCCTGTATAAAATAGCATGCATATTTAAATGCAAAAAAAATTGTTCTTTTTTTAAAATAACGGTACCTACTAGCAAATCTGGTAAACCAAAACGTTTTAATTAATCCATAAATCTCGTCGAGTTTAAATGAAATATAAATGAGAAATCCGATACAGGTGGCATTTATTTTTATTTCATTTGCTACAGCATTCAAATATCATATCTTCATATCTCGTATTGCACACACCGTGTCAGCCACAGAAATTCAAATAAGCAACGCTCAACTAATATGTGCGGCTTCAAGACAATGTGGCCTATGTTAAGTTATAATTTCAAATATTTTTTGAAGTGAAAACTTCCTTAGGCCGCAGGCGCGCTTTGCCTGGGCTGTTAACAACAGTGATGTGAAACGCACCCGACGGTGACAATCGGGGCTACTCGGCTCAAACACGAACACGTATTTGCAATATGCTGGTAATAGTGTGTAGTTCATAAGTGTGCTAATAGATGACACTAAAAACTTAATACGAGTAAAAAGTCATTTGTAGTTCACAAGTGCGCTAACAGACGATACTAAAACTTAATATTATTGTTAAGGTATTATATTAATTAAATTTAATTGTATAGGCCGATTTTAATATATTTATGATTAAACTGTGTGATCAAAAAATTATATACATATTTTAAAATTAGAAAATCTGAGGTTTTTACTTCTGTCGTGTGGTCATAAGCACACACCCATTTTTTATGTGAAATTTCGTTTTCCATTTACACGAAAAAATAAGTCAGACCGTTACGGGTTACACCGGATCGTTACAGGTTACATGTTATACAGGGTGTCCCATGACTCGAGGTCCATATATACATTAAAATTGTTTAATAAATACATGTCTTAAAATTAATTACTAATAAAATGCATGACTAATATGACGGTTTTTGTTCATTTTTAAATCAGTGATAAAAATGTTATTGAGCATGTGGATGATTATTTTTCAATTGGCGACGTTTCGTCCATAAATTCGGACTTTCTCAATAACTCTGAAGATTGAATTCAATATAAAAAAGCTAGTGAAAGAATTTAGTTCAACGCGTCGTTCTGAAGCTCGTGTAGTTGAAAGGTGCTTCAAGACATATTGAGGACAGAGTGGTGTAACGGTTAGCGTAGCGGCTTTTGGATCACGCTGTCGTGGGTTCGAATCCCACCTCCGCTCATGGATGTTTTGTGATGTCATTTAGTTTTAACAGAATTGTTATTTAATGTATTTAAGACGCTAAGGACCTAAGTTGTCGACGCGTCTATAATCTACAATATAAATAAATAAAATTCAAGACATATTGTGACCGGCAGTTCTGTCTCTTTCGATTGCAGATTTGCGGCGAAAATATGAAAATTAAATAACTATAGTAATCGACGCACCGACTGTTTTACAAAAAATCTGACTTCAGCCCTTTTTTCTTGTAACTAGATGATGTATCCACGTCGAAAAATTATTATAAATTTATTGGAATTTAGTGTTTATGTAATTTATTAGTTTAATTTCACAAACTTATAAATCAGGATATGGTTATAATTTAATAATGATTAAACGATCAACTAATTTAATATGCTTGACCTATACGTTATATCAAATCACTTTGGGTCATATTTTTATTAGTAATCAATATAGTACCTATAACAGTATTCGATATCTTAACTCGAAGATTTTGGTATAAATTTAGTTAAATTTCACAATTTGACCCACAAAAAATTCTACGGCAGATGTAGCTAGGACTTTTTCCTACTGCCTCACTCCGATGAAACAGGGTCTTGAGAATAGCCGAGCGTGTAGCAGTGCTGTTGTTTATATGGCGTTGCTGTGGTTCCTCTATTACAAGTTCCCGAGTTCTATAGCCCGAGAGTTGGCAAAAGTGTCATTTGGATTTTCAATTTATATTATTAAAAAAAATATATATATAATGAATTGAAAATATGAATTGGTGCTAGGCCCAAATAACCTTAGTTGTTGGTGGTCTTTAAAACACAATTTAATTTTAATTCCGATGAAATAGTAATTCCACGGTTTCCCTCAATAATTTCAGATAAATATCGAAATGGTCCCTTATTCAAGGCCATGGTCGATTACCTTTCAAACTCTCCCAATGCCCACTAAATTGCCTAATAATAGCTTACTAACGGGAAATAAGAATATTTACCTATGCGAAATGTTTTATTTTATTGCCAACGTTCGTCTACACTGTTGACTTCTTCAGGGCTCTACAATGAATAAAAATACATAGAAAGACATATCACATACACAATTACTAAATAATCAACGCATAAAATATAAAGTCGGTTAAAAAGAAGAAATAAATCACTACCTATAGGTACTATACTTTTTAACCGACTTCATATTTTATTAAATTGGCGCAAACCTCAAAATATCATTATTTTCCACTTTTTAGTGGCTTTTTGAAGGAGGTTTTTTTTTTGTTAAAAAGTTTTTTATTTTTTACTTTTTAGTGTCAAAAAGTGACATTTACCTTAAGGAATCACACGCCGTTACTCACTTTTATTAAAATCAACCGAACTACTAAACCGATTTTGATGAAATTTCTATGGGACCAATCTGAAAGTATATCCTTTCAAATAAAAAAAATTTCCAAATCGGTTTATAAATGACGGAGTTCTGAGGTAACAAACAAAAAAAAATATAACCGAATTGAGAACCACCTCCTTTTTTTGAAGTCGGTTAAAAAATAAAACATTTTGCACAGGTATAAGTGTCCTCATTCCCCATTAGTAAGCTATTATTGAATTGAATTGTGGATTATAGACGCTCGACAACAGAGGTCATTAGCGTCGTAAGTAAGCTATTATTAAAGACATATGATGGACGAAAAAAACAATAATATGAATTACTTATTATTATTTTCATGCTTTTTCGTAATTTCTGAAGACATAGTCCACTGAAGTAAACATTTGAGTATTATTGACGATGATAGATTTTTCTGATATTTTCCGTATATTTAAAACGTAGCATTACGTCACCGGTGTCTAAAAGCCACATTAAAGAAGCCGCGAGACCTGTCGCTCGCTTGTAATTGCGCATTAAATTAATAACAGAATGATAATAATAAGCCACTGAAAGATACATAGATTAGTTGATCGCGCTTAAGGAATGTAATTCCTTCTGAGATGTGTGACTCAACCGCCGGTCTGTTCGCGGAAAGAACGCGTTAATGTCGTTTTGTGACGCTGCCATTTAAAAAAAATGGGTGTGTGCTTATGACCACACGACAGAAGTGAAAACTTCAGATTTTCTAATTTTTGGTGTCATATCTATTATAGCGCATTTATGAACTAAAAATAATTTATTACTAAAATACTAAAATTGTATTTTTAATTAATTTCACCTTGATTTCAAAAAAATTATAATTATTGTTAAAGAAAGAATATAACATAAATAAAAAAATATATAAATAAACATCATGTAGAATTTAGAAAAAAAACGCCAAAAATTCTACGCTGCCATCAGGTCTCGAACCCAGGTTCCTATGCATAGAACGCAAAGACGTAACCAACTGCACTATGGGTGGAAGTGTGTAGACGGCCGTTTTTATGATATAAGTATGTTGCGAATTCTTACGGAAGTAGTTGCGAACACTTCAAATTTTTTCAGTACCCAGGCAAAGAGTGCCTAACGCGCCTAAGGAAGATTTCACTTCAAAAAACTAAACCGAAAACGTATCAATGCTGTCCTGCTAAATTAAAATACACTTCCCTAGTTTCCAGCCAAAATATGTTTTAAATCTTATATCCATTCGAAATAGTGCACCCTAAACAATTTAAAATGTACATTGCTGAAGAAATTAAATGGGGCAGACGGCAGTCCCGCTAATTTAAAATAAGCGTTTCTGATATAATCCAACCATTACTTCTTACCGTATTTAAAAAAATGCGGGATGGGGCTCCATCACTGATCACTGGATAGGGCATAGCATATACTCAGTAACACTGAGTCCGAGGGCAGTGTAGCCTGGTGGATAGCCTAGACTAGACTGTCGTGGGTTCGAATCCCACCTGTGCTCATGGAGGTTTTGTGATGTTATTTAGTTTTAAGGTAGTTATTATTTAATGTAATTAAATGACCTAAGTTGTGGACGCGTCGATAATTTACAATAAATAAAAAATATAAACACTGAGCCCGATTGGCCGACATGTTCTATGAGATCTAAATCTAATCCAATATTGAAATTTACAAAATAAACATTTCATTTTCTTTTCCGGGGTTAGTATACTATAAACAAGTGATTCAAAATTATAATTTTGAATCACTTGTTTGTTTCAAAAGCGTAGCTA